>OZ014519.1:494560755-494907369 GCA_963966055.1 Lathyrus aphaca
AAATAAGACATGAATGTGCATTCGGGTTGGTCGATTCATGCAGTTTTTGATGAATGTGATGATCCAAACATGTTCTGAACACCTCAAGGAAACTATCTCAACCTTCAAATGTCTTGGAAAGTGCCTGAATATATGAAACCGAAATTGAAATTTTTGGTGAATTTTTAAGTTCTTGAAGTGGTTTATTCTCTGAATTCTCGTGTGCAATCCTTGTCCTCTTGCTATGTATGTATAATAGTCTTATTTAGGTCAAAAGAATGGGCTTTGGTTGTATGGATTTGAGTTGCTTGATGATGAAGAAACCAATTTGCCATAATTGTCCAAAAATCAAATATACACATGCTATATTGGTATTACACGAATTTGGAGTGTATCAATCACTTTGAATATCATATATTTGATCCTAAAACAAATTTCAAATCAAATATTTGATTTTCATAATTTATTTTAATTAAAAATGATTTTAAATGATTAAAATAAAAAATAATAAAAAATAAAATAATAAAATCAGAAAATATGGTCATTGGGTCGTGGATGAACTTATCTTCAAGTTTGGATTGAAACATTATTGGCTCATTTGGAAAGAATTGGAGTTATGGCCTTTTTTTGCTTCATACACCTCTTAAAAATATCCCAACTTTTAAAATACATAACTTCCTCAATTTTGATCCCATGAAGGTTTTCTTGGAATTTTTAAAAATATTAGAGTGTCCTCTAATTAAAACTTTTGGTCCCATGTCCATATCATTTACCATTTTTAAATAATGAGCTTTGGAAAAAGTTGACTTTTTGTTGACTTTCAAAAAGACCTATAATGCCTTAGCTCATATCTTTCAAATGAAGCATATTTGGACTTGGCTTGTGAGACACAAAGTTGTAGAGAATTGAATTTACTTCAAAATTAGCTTTGGATGGGAAATTTTTAATGAAGTATGTGAAAGTTATGGTTGGTCAAAGTTCCGTTGAGTTTTCCTACATAAAACCCTAATTTAGTAACTCCTGATTTTTGATGATTCTGAGGTTTCCTTGATGAATCATGATCAACCCTTAATAAAATGATGATTTTCACCTCATAATCTTGATTTTTACAAAAAATCTTGAAGTTTGACTTTGTGTTGACCACAATTGACTTGTTGGCCAATTTAATTGATTTTAAGTATTTGAGCATCTGACTGGTCAAACTTGTTGGGAAAACTTTTAAATTTGTCATGAGGATTCTTTAAGGTATGTGGGATTTTATGAAGTTCACTTGAGGCTTTGGAAGTCCACTTTGCTTGGAAAAACTCAAAACCCTAGTTTTAAGATCCATTGTTCAGGAGGTGGCTTTGTTTGGTGAAACCTTTAATCCCTTTGACCAATTGAGAATCTTGTGACTATTGAGAGATCTCTTGAGACACATTATATTGAATATGTAAGGGAAAATTTAGGGGTACAACAAAACCCAAGGTTGAAGCTAGATGATGAAAATTAACTCTGTGGGAAAGTTTTATCTGTATCCTGATTTGGAAGCCCAGGTGTGAATCTTATTTGTGAGAGATTGACTATTGATTATCTACATATTATACGAAGTCTAAGATGGGAGGATGAAAATTTTTGGTAGAACGACTCTGTATGAAGAGTGTTTTTTCTGCTAGAAATTTACGAAATATGTGGTCATATGACATTCATTTGTCAGGGGGAATTTGATTGTACAAAACCCAAGAGAAGGCTAGCTTGCTCATCCATCGGGGACATGGAGACTATTGTATGTTTTTTATTCTAAGGTTTGTTCCTATGATTTTAGGAAGCCTTTTAGGATCCTTGTGTTTAAGCCCAAGAGGAGGCTAGGTTACCTATAAGAGTCATATGGGTACTTGAACAAAGCCCAAGAGGAGGTTGGGGATGGTTTACAAAGAAACACTTCACTGGGAAACTTCTTATCTCTGTAAACCCCTAGTAAGTAGTAAAGAAAAATCCTAAGTGTTTTGAATGGTGTATCTGTTTGGATTAAGATAACCTAACTTCTTAGAGATTCTAGAAAGATGCAAATATAAACATTAAAGATGCATGCAGACAGATAAAAGGTGTCAGTGATTGAAGTTAGGGGTTACACAGGAAAGCAGAGGCCCAAAATCCCGAGGGAGAAATATTACATATGTGTTTTATACATTGTATTCTCTTTGTCATGAAGATGTTTATTATTATATTTGCTTTAGTATGAGGTGAAGGAAGATAATTTTAGCAAACAATTCTATTCTAAGCAAGCACAACAGTTTAAGAAAACAACGAGAAGTTAGAAAGAGAAAAGATGGCTAAGAATTCAATCCAATAATAGTGCTTAAACATAAGGATGCCTATTGAATTTGTTTTTGATTAATCATCTGTTGATTTCATACACATAGTAGGACTTGGGTACTAAAAAGTGGCCTACAACCTAGAAAGCAGTTCACCAGAGTGAAGCTCAGTCTAGTAACTGATGTATTAGATCTTTAGTCATAAAGATGAAAAAAGAAAAGGAGATTAGATTTGTAAGAAAATGCTCATGAATCTATGTTTAGGAGATTAAAAACAGTTTAAGAAACAATTGGGAGGTTCATGACTTATACGAAAGTCTGGCAGAGTTTTAAAACAGACCGGAGAAATTTTAAAATAGAAAGAATGATTACTAAACACAAAGGATTCCTCATGACACATTTTGAAAATTATTTTTAGAAAATAAATGGTTATGTGAAAAAATATTCATAGAAAAAAATTCATAGATGAAAACATATTGCGGTGAAAAAGGCAATCGCGCCGAGTTTTTGAAAATGGATCATATGAACCATAATGGTTCATTTTTCAAAAAGGGATGAGTCTTACGCTATAATAGAGGCCCAAGAGTGATATAAATCAATTTGAGGGTGATTAAAATCAAAATCATAGTTTTTTGATTTTTTTTTTCATAATTTAAATATAAAAATATTTAAAATCTTTGATAAATTTCAAACATAATCGAAAAACAAGTTGAAACCTTGGATAAATTTTTGAAAAATTATGTTTTATCCATCAGACAACTTGAATATCATTTATGTTTGAAAAATCAAGTGAAAGAAATGAATTTTAAAATGTTTAGAAACAAATAAAATTAATTCTTTTATGAAAATAATAAATATATTAAAAAATATATTTTTTGGTGATTTTTACATGGAATAAAATATTTAAACATTTTTATGAATTGATGAAAAAAGAATCATTTTAAAACTCAAAATCAGCAGAGAGAAATTAATTTTAGATTGAATTAAATAAAATCACAAAATTCAAATATTTGAAAATTTGAAAAAGGGCGCCAAGAACACGCGCCATGGCTGTTTTTCCCAGAATTTGCAAAATCAATCGTATCTCATGGAATATGCATCCATTTGAGATGAAATAAACATCATAATTGTGTGTTTTGATCCCACGAACACAATGGAACCATTTAATTATAGTGTAGGGTTAAAAATCAGTGAAGAAAAAATAAGAACCCTAATTTTGCCTAATTTCATTACTTAGAATATGATTACACACATATGACAAAAAGATAGTGTGAGGAAATATGCGTGGATCATGAATTGGCTATATTTGAGGCTTACCTGAACTTGAGTTTGCAGTTGGAGTTGTGATTTTGAGATGGAGGTGTTACAAAGATGTGGTGATGACCTGGACATCTTCTCTACACCATATGGAGTGTGTTTGAACCCTAGGACTTGATTGCAAATGGTTGGATCAACTTCTGATCTTCAAGTTGCAGAAACCAAGCTTCTTTTAGGTTTTGAAGAGTGATTCTGGGTTGGAAGTGTTCCTGAGGTGATCTAAGTGTTTAAAGACCTCATAAACATCATATGTGATATGTTTGAGCAATAGGTTTGAGTTGATAGTGGCCACAACTCAAAAACTAATAGCGATTGCTCAAAATAACAAGTTTTGAGTCTTTAGGAGCAAAAGAGAGAAAGCGTGGTGCTCAGAGGCTTTGGTGTAATTTTTATGATCAAAGAGGTCTCTATTTATAAGCAAAGATGTTGATATTACTTAGCCCTTAAGTCTTGAAGGGATGGGGTAACAATTGTGAGTCATTCTTTATAACAATATCTCTTACACATGAAATGATTAATTTCTCAAATAACTCAGCTATGTAGCAACAAATTTCACATTCCTCAGAAGTTTTATGCTTGGATTATGTCCACCTATTTCTTGTTGAACAATAGATAAAAGAATATGCCATTTTGGAGCTTGGTGATCCTTGGATCAAAATGCATAATATTGAAATTCATGAATGTCATTTTGGTGAAATCCATGGTGTAATCATGAATTTGCAGGTTTGATCAGGTTTATAATTATTGTTTAGATGCTTAAACCCACTTGACATTGTCCTCTGTTTCAAAAAATCAGTTTTCAAAAGTTTGTGAAAATTTGTTTTTTGCAAAACAGTTTGGGATGACCACTTTGATCCATGATTTCTTCATGGACAAGCAAAATCTTTTCATGCTAATTGGTTCTTTGAATTGTTGGCAACATTTGCAACAACATTGGTGTTTTGAGAAGGATCTAAATCAGCTTGGATCTTGGTGAAAAATCCTTCCAAGTTTTGGTGTTTTGCTGATTTTGCACTTAGATAGATTTTGTCTAAGTGTTCAAAATAAGTATTTTTCTTGATTTTGATCCAATCACAATTTAAAATCCATGACTAATTGGAGTTTCTTGTAGTTGAATCATTTGTAGTTTGTAATGAGATCTTTCATTTGAGCTTTGGTTCACCAAAATCTGATGCTTGGTGTAACACCCCAAATTTGCCCTCTTCTTTTAAGCATCATATCATATCATATTCATCATGAACATATCATATTCTTGGCATCTTAGCATGGAAAGATGAGGCATAACATTCTCATGACCTAGCATTAGGCATATGATCATCTGTGGAGGGTTTTGAGGAATCACAAGCTATGACAAGGGTCCCATTGGATTTTCTCAAGTCCTATGATGGGTCTACATTTCATTCACAAGTTCAAGATCATTCACAAAGGCCCAGGAGGTGGGAGGATCATCAGGGAATTCAAGCTAGGGCAAAGCTCCTAGACAGTGATCCCAAATTAGGGTTTGAGTTTCAAGCATGAAAACCTTATGAATTTGGCCATTTCATTTGGGCAAAGTCTCTCATATGTTAAGAGGATCCTAGGGATGAAATTTGGTGAGAAAATTCCTTGTGGAAGTCAGATATTTCTTCAGTTGCTTGTAAATGAAGAAATTGGTCAACTGTGCATTCTAAAAGTCAACTGTGAGATTTCAAAGGGTCCAACCTTAGTTTTCAGGCCAAAGGATGTTCTTATAACCTTAGAAGAGGTTTGACAAGATCAAAGATCAAGAATCATGAGGTTTTGAGGTGTTTTGCAAAATTGGCATATGTTTGGTAATGATAATTTCCATTTTTAGTATGTTTTTGCCCTAATTTTCAGGTAAGCATAACTTGGTGAAAAAAGCTTCAAATGAACCACAACCAAACATAAAAGTTGAAGATTAAAGCCTCCCAGTTTCAAAAAGTAAAAGAGCATTTCCATAGCCCTCATGGTTAGGGAGAAAAGCCCTTCGAAAATTTCAAGAAAATTAGGGCATGGCATGCATTTCAAGCATCCTTCAAATGCCAAACTCCATGAACTTTATTTTTGAGTGACATAATGAACCAAGTAAGGTCACAAACTTACAAAGAAATTCCAAGAGTCCATTTTGCTCCAAAAATGTGGCCAAATTCGTGCATGATAAGAGGAGTATTTCATAAGGTGCAAAACATGCATGAACATGGGAAAAGCATGATCCTCACAGCCAAGGGCCAAAATGATTTCTTTTTTGAATTAAGGGTGAGATATTGATCACACATGGGCAAATAATGAGAGGGATGCACGAGCCAAACACCTCATCACACAAATATTGCCAAATTTGCAATTTCACTCTCACACTCTCATCTGACGTCCTCTTGCTTTCATCCTTTCAGCATTGCATTTTAAGGTCATATAAAAGTAAACTAGGGTTTCATTTGAGGCCAGATCCATCACATTTCATCATTCCAAAGTTTTTGCACCAAGAGCATTTTCTTTCGAATCTCCTCATTCTCTCACTCTCTTCACAAACAAATCACATCTTCTGAATCCTTGAGTCATAAGGATCACTAATCCATCACTCATTCAAGCTGAAAGTGAAAGATTAAAGAGGTGCCATTCAAAGGCAGGTTGTTTCGAAGCTTCAGATTCATGCTCTCTCAAGCTTCCTCTTGCATTTATTTTGCAAGAGGAGATCAAAAGGAGTAGATCTGCAGCATCTGAAGCCTTATCTTGTTGTTTTTGAAGTGTCTTCATCTCAGGTATGCTCTGAAATCCATAGATCTAGAAATGATTTTTGATGTATGCATTATGATCTGTGAAGTATGTTGAGTATTCTGCACTTTTTAAATTTGAAAATGCTTGAGAATTGAAGTTGTATTGATGATTTGAAGTTTTATAGTTAGAACTGTTTTGTTTCGATCCGTTTGATCCATTGCTCCATTATGATTTTGAATGCCATATTTGGATTCAGCGTGCCCTAATTGTCTAATCTGGAGTGTTTGAGTTATTTATATTATGATTTGTTCTTGGTTTGTGTTTTCCGGTGCCGGAGCCCTAGCTCCGATCACCGGATTCTGGATATGCCTTGCCTGAGTTCAAATGAAGAAGACAACTCCATAGCCATTGGATCATCTCATCTGGACGTCCCTCATGCTGCCAACGCATTAATGGACCTCCTCCCTCTCACGTGTTTTTATTTTCTATGAATAATGCTTCATGTTTCTCACCACACCATAAATCCCATGTTCCCTCACCACCAACCAATTAATGCGCTGACTTGTTTTAATGAATCGACCCATCTCACGCGTCCATTTGATCTAATGGCCTTTGTGTTTTCCTGATTAATTGAATTTCCATGTTAATTAATATGAGCTGCGCTGACTTTGACTGGGCCTGGATTGCTGTTCCCACCCCCCATGCGTACAGGCCCAGTGGAATTGAACTTGAAACCTTGCTGATTGCACCCCTTTGCTCTTCTCATTTATTTTTATTTCTTTTTATTTCCATTTTATTTTCAGTTTGGTTTTTAATTTTTAAAATTAGTTTTAGGTCTCCAAAAATTCTAAAAAATTTCATGAATGATTGTTTGAGTTTTCTCTAATTTTTGATATTTTTATTTTCAATTTATTTTTATTTGACACGCAGAAATTAATTCTCTCTTTTAATTAATTCATTTTAGTTCTTTTTTAAACATGCTGACTTGTCCATTTTCTATATTGATCATTATTTTGAATTTTTTGTTGATTCTTTTTGCTCTGGATTCATGATGAAGTGTAGTTTATTGGTGATTTTTGTCCTGATTTTTATAATTTTGGTTAATTGATTTTGGTCCTTAACTTGTGAGTGAAGTCATATAACCCTAATCCATGTTTGTATCCTCATTTGAATGACCTAGATTCTGATTCTTTCTCCCTCCTTTTGGAATGTTGTTATGTTATGATTGAAGATCATTTGTGCAAGGTTGTGGAATTTTTGAATGCTCTTTTGATTTGTTTTGAATTTTTGTTCTTGACTTGTCCCATTTTGCTTCTCTTGGATCATTTGCTCTCTCCTTAGCTTAGAAGGGCACTTGTGCCAACTTCTTCAACTTGTTTAGAGCCTTATTAGGATGTGGATACCTCTCTGATCTTGATTTTTGGTTTATGCCTTGAGGAGTTTGTGTTTGGTTGATTTTGAAGTCCTTTCCTTCTTATGCATCTCCTTTGCTTCTTCCTTCTCATGATGTAAATGCTTAACTATATGCACCTCTTCTCTTCATCTCTCATGATTCTTAGGCACTCTTATAACATGATTAGGGTTCTGGTCTTGTACCTTGAGGTTATGTTTTGTTTATTTTTCTTTATATCTTATCATGTTTGTTTTGATTTGTCATAAGTGATTCATGTTAACCTTTTTGAGTTATGTGGTTCTCTTCTCATTCTTGTGACTTGTATATGCATTGGATGTTTATGTGTATGACTTCACTTCTGGTTGTATGGTGTTGGTATGGAATTATGTTCATTGTGTATTGCCTTTATACTTGTGTTACTAACCATTTCAGGGGCTTTGGTAAGTGAGAGGTGTGGATGTGATTCCCACATCTCCAAATCTCATATCTTCTCTTCTAATTATTTGTTCTAACCTTGTGATTGTTGGGCTTAGGCCTTACTTCCCCCTTCCCCTTTCTTCTTCTTCTCTTCTTCTTTCTTTCTTCTTTAGGATAGTAAACCTCACTAACCCAGGATTTTCCATGCATGACAACAATTAGGATTCATTAGTCCCCCATTAGACTTTTACCTTTGTGATCATTTTGGTTTCTCTTCTCTTCTCATCTCAAAACCCTAAAGAATATACTTAATAAAGGTTGAAGTGATACCTTGAGCAATAGCCTTATCCCATGAGACACTTGTACTCTTCCCATCTTGGGATAGTACAAGCTTGTCTTGTGATGCACAAGTCTGATCAAGATGTCATCTTCACCAAGAAAATCATAAAAATACTTCTTCACAAAAATTACAAAAACACTTAATAAATTCAACGAGTTAGTGAGCTTAGGCCCTAATCTCTAGAACTAAGTTTTGTGGATCTTCATCTTGCTTGAGTGTGCTTGTTCTTTTATTCCATCTTGGAATGTAGTAGCAAGTACACATTCCATGGAAAAGAGCTTGAGTTCACTTCCTTGTGACACACTCATAAAAAGTTTCATAAAAAACACAAACAAACAATAAGCATCTTTCCTTCGGGAATTCTTTTCTCATCTCATTCGCTCCGTACGCGAACTTGCTCCTACTTGTCATTTTGCAAGACGGTTACGCACTCGTCGTCCGAGCCTGCAACACCTGAGCATTGACATAGGCAGTTCAAGCCTTAATTCACAAGCAATCTTTTCCACCCCTAGTTAGGGGAACTATGGTGACTTTGATCCTCATTGTCCAGATAAGGTACGTAGGCAACGGGGTAGGGCCCGTTCGAGCACAATCTTTATTTTCCCTACATTTTTCCTTTTCATTTCTTTTTCAGTTCCCTTTTCTTTTCTTTTTTATCCAGTTCAGTTCCTTGTTCTTTGCAGCAGCTTTCATTTCTTCACCCTTTGAAACAGATTTCTTTGCAAGCGTGGATCCCGTCGGGTACGACGGACGATCTGGGATGCTAATACCTTCCCAGGTCGTAACCGACTCCCGAACTCAGTTTCTTTGGTTCGCAGGACTCGTGTCCTTCCTTTTCTTTTCTTCTGGTTTGTGCAGCATTACCATTCCTGTTCCTTCGGGATAAAATTGCCTGGCTGGCGACTCTAACCTTTTCCGCGCCACTTTCGCGTTTGTACCAGGATGGAAATCCGGGGAGCGACAGCTGGAGACTCTGCTGGGGACTTCCTAACCAGAGTATCTCTGGTTTCCCTTGTAGAGTCGATCCTAGCGCTTGCATGTTTCTGTTTCTCTGGGTGTTGACTGTTTGCTGTTGTGTGTTGTATTTTACGGTTGTTTATTTACAGTATATTTACAGCTTTATTTACAGTTTTCAGTATTTATTTTCTGCATCATATTATATACTGGACTGTCTGGTCTGGATCTTCTGTTTGGTGGGTTTGGGTGATACTGTTTCTGAGAGATGAGCTCATTACCACGGCTCGAGTGCACCTTAGGACTTAGAGTGGTTCCACTTTGGCCTCATGAGATCTTGTCATGGGGGTAGTAGTGAGTTCCACGCCCAGATTTGCGACCGTCTTGGAAATGTCTTGATTTGGGGATCTTCCCCTCTCATTTCATAACCTTGACAGTTATGTGCAGCTGGGGACCGATCATTGAGAACCTTGTGGAAACATCCCTCTCTAGTGATGATAGTGGCAGACCACATTTTGTGGCAAACCCATTCGCATTCGAGGGCCCACCTGGGACTTACATAGGATGACCTTGTTGTCCTGGACTCAGCTGAGGCTTCCCTGCGTAGTATATAATGCCAAACCGATTCCCTGATCTGGTCATGTGCCATTTCTCGGAAATGGTGAAAGTATTATTGCTATTCGGTTTATAGAGTCCGTGATGTCTGACCCGGAGCATACCAGTGAGATTGGGAAAGGTTTACAAGTTTGCAGGAACCCTTGACCTCAACATACCCTCATTATCAGTGGTCCTTGTTGAGATTTGGTCCTATGGTTCCGGTGTTCTGGTTTTCTTGGTACTATGGTTTTGAGAATGTCTATCAGAGGGTTGTGATTCAGAGGATCTTGGTTTGCAGTTGATCAGAGGGTTCTTATGTTCAGTGTCCAGTTTCCAGATGGTCCCAGATTGATCATATGCCTGCATTGCATTTGCATTGCATCATTCTTGCATTAACTGTTTATGTTTCCATTTTTCAGGTTATTGTTCATAGTCAGCTCCCAGTTATGGTAAATCTTATCTCCAGATGGCAGAAGTCAGAAGAATTACAAGGAAAAAGAATGTTCACTATACTTTTCTTCAACCTGAAGTCAGGAGTGTTCAGAAATTAGCAGGTTTGATGAATGACCAAGTCGGGAAATTTCAGAAAGAGATATGGCCAGATATTGAAGTATGTGGACAAACCTACTGCATACCAGAAGGACAACTTGCATACCTTGCTTCAGTTTTACGATCCCCTGCTGTGTTGTTTTGTGTTTCCAGATTACATATTGGCTCCTACCTTGGAGGAGATTTCCAGCATGTTGGGTGTTCCAGTCAGAGATACCTTGCCTTTCTATGGGTCTGAGGTGGTTCTTAAGGAAGAAGACATAGCCAAAGTCCGTCGTTTACCAGCTGCTATAGTCAAGAAGGCTCTGAAGAATAGTGAAGGCAGAGGACTCCCTTGGAGTGTACTCATACCAGAGGCAGAGGAATATGCCAAAGAGGGTAAATGGGGGGATTTTGGTGCTGTGCTGGCTTTGATGGTGTATGGGTCTAGCTTGTTCCCGGGAGAGAAAGAGTTTGTGAGCTTGGAAGTGATCTCTATCTTTTCTAAAGGCAATCCTGTGCCAACTCTGTTGGGAGATTTCTACTACAACGTTCATTACCGGAATGAGAAAGGCAGAGGTGGACTAGTGGGCTGTTGTGCTTCATTGTTTGCTGAGTGGTTTGCCAAGCAATTGCCAAAATTAGGTGCTTTCAAGGAGATGAGAGATGCGTGGAGATGGTCTAGAAGGCTGATGGGGTTAACTGCTGAGGATATAGCCTGGGGATATGACAGAGATCTGTTGGGAAAGGAGTTGCTGGTCAGTTGTGGAAGATTTGCTGGAGTGCCTTTGCTAGGAAGGAAGGGTGTGATCAGTTATCATCCAACATTAGCCAGGAAGCAATTTGGTTATCCTTTGAGAGATCCTCCAAATATGGAAGAATTTGCTGAGTCTTTGTATTTTCCTGTGGAGGGAAACAAGGAGTTAGTTCTACAAGCATCTCAGGCTTGGTCTCACAGAGTGAGGAAGCTGTCGCTCCCCGGATTTCCATCCTGGTACAAACGCGAAAGTGGCGCGGAAAAAGAATAGAGTCGCCAGCCATGCATTTTTATCCCAAAGAAAGGGAATGGTAATGCTGCACAAACCAGAAGAAAGAAAAGGAAGGACACATGTCCTACGAACCAAAGAGACTGAGGTCGGGAGTCAGTTACGACCTGGGAAGGTATTAGCACCCAGATCGTCCGCCGTACCCGACGGGATCCACGCTTGCAAAGAGAACTATTTCAAAGGGTGAGGGTATGAAAACTGCAGCAAAGAAAAAGATATGAAAAGAAAAACCGGAACTGGAAAAGAACTGAATAAGAAATGAAAAGGAAGAAATGTAGGGAAAATAAAGATTATGCTCGAACGGGCCCTACCCCGCTGCCTACGTACCTCATCAGGACAATGAGGATCAGAGTCGCCGTAGTTCCCCTAACAAGGGGTACTAAGAGGAAATTGCTTGTGAATTAAGGCTTGAACTGCCTATGCCATTGCTCAGGTGTTGCAGACTCGGACGACGAGTGCGTAACCATCTTGCAAAGTGACAAGTAGGAGCGAGTTCGCGTACGGAGCGAAAGAGATGAGAAAAGAATTCCCGAAGGAAAGACGCTTATTGTTTGTTTGTGTTTTTTTATGAAGCTTTTAGGAGTGTGTCACAAGGAAGTGAACTCAAGCTCTCTTCAATGGAATGTGCACTTGTCACTACATTCCAAGATGGAATAATAGAACAAGCACACTCAAGTAAGGAGAAGATCCCCAAAACTTGAACCCAAAGATTAGGGCCTAAGCTCACTAACTTGTTGAATTATTAAGTGTTTTTTTTGGTTATTTACAAATGAAGAAGTGTTTTTTATGCTTTTCTTGATGAAGAAGATACCTTGATCAGACTTGTGCATTACAAGGTAAACTTGTACTATCCCAAGATGGGAAGACTACAAGCATACCTCATGGGATAAGGCTATGGATCAAGACATCACTTCAAACATTATTAAGTGTCTTTTATGGTTATGAGATGAGAAGAGAAGAAGAACCAAAAGGATCACAAAGGAAAAATTCTAAAGGGAGACTAAATAATCCTAAGTGTTAACATGCATAGATGTCCTAAGGGTTAGTGAGGTTTCTATCCTAATGAAGAAGGAAGAAGAAGAGAAGAAGAAGATAGAAGAAGGGATGAGAAAGGCCTAAACCCAACAACAAAAGAGTTAGTGCACATAAACATAAGAGGAGAAGATGAGATTTGGAGATGTGGAACTCAATTCCCACACCTCACACTTACCATAGCCCCTGCAAGGTTAGTATCAAGCATACAAATGAAACACAATGAGCAAGATAACATGCTAACATCACACAATCAGAAGTGAAATGGTACAAACATATGCACAATGCAAATGCAACTCAAAGGAATGAGGAGTGAAGCTTACAAATCAAAATGATGCAACATGAACACATATGAAAACAAATGCACACTTATGAAATATGCAAAGCAAAATGCACAAGATATGGACACAATGCTCACAACTAGAACCAAAACAAGATGAAGAAAGGCTTAAGAAGCCAACAAGATGAAGAGAAAAGAGGTACAAGACCAAACAAATACAAAATGGAAGTGAAAGAATCAATGAGATGAAATGAAAGCACTTAAGGAAATAAATGACTTAAGAAAGAAGCAAGACACAAAATTCCAAAGACACAAACCCTATCCTAGGACCAGGAAGGTACCCACCCCCAAAAATAACCCCAAATGAGAAGAAGAAGTTGGCACAAGTGCCCTTCTTGGCTTATATGAGACCTAAAGGTTCAAAGGAAGCTAAATGGGACAAGGTTCAAAGTAAAATTCAAAACAAATCAACCAAGCATTTAAAAAAAATCCACAATTGAAACCAAATGATCTTCAAATATAATATGACAATGAGCCAAAAGGATTTGAAAAGATTCAGAAGCAAACTAGGTCAAATGGAGGCAAGAACACAAGCTAGGGTTACAAACCTCCATCACAAGTCACAGGATCAAAACTCAAGAAATAAGTTTCTAAAAATTAGGAGAAAAATCACATGAGAAGTAAAATGTCTTAATAATCCAGAGCAAAAAGAATGGGATCAAAATTCAAAATATTGAAGAGTATGGAAAATGGACAAGGCAGTGTGGTCAAAAGAGGATTCAAAAGAAGCTAAGTGAAACAATGATTTAATTCAGACACGTGGAAATGGGAAAAATAAAAATAAAAATATGAGAAAATAAAAGAGACTCAAAATAATATTCATGATTTTTTTGGGATTTTTTGGATGAAGGAAACTATTTTAAAATAATTGAAATCTAAACTGAATAAAAGAAAAAAAAAATGAAAAAAGAAATTAAAGGAAATTGGTGAGGAGGTGTGAAGAGTAGGAAGGCTGCGTGGAAATCAATTGGGCCTGGGGACATGGGGGTGCGCTTAGCACTTACTAAGCCCATTGCATGCGCATAACATATTATTTATGGTGGTATTTAGTGGAAATTAAAGAAATAAAACTGGAAAATATGCTGGGCCTTGGATCAATCAGACGCATGAGGATGATGGTTCATTAATTGACGTGGAACAAAGGGACATTATGAGTGGCTGGTGTATGATAAGTAACATAGGTTGAACCACACAACGCATTAAACGAAATAAAATAAAAACAAATGGGACGGGAGATGCCCTAGGGCTACGTGGTTGCATATGGTGCGCATGATGAACAAATCTAACGGCTATGGTTCATCTTCAACCTAGCAAACCCTATTTGAAGCACAAGCAGCTTCCGGTGACCGGAGCTTGGGCTCCAGCACCGGAATCCTCAATAGGCACGCAAACCACCAAATAAAAGGACCAAATACTCCAGATTGGCTAATTGAACATCACTGAATCCAAAAATAAGCTTAAAAACACCTAAAACATAATGAATTGAACGGATCGAAAGGAAACAACATTGACCATGAAACTTGAAATGCACATAACTTTCACTACAGAGCATCATTTTCAAATCTAAAAAGTGCAGCATGATCAGCAAACATCAAATAACACAAAACACCACATTAATTCCATTTCCAGATCACAAAGTTTCAAGGTATACTTGAGGTGTAGATCCTGATTCAGTGAGTTATAAGACCAAAGAATAGATGCAATGCACTCCTCTTACTCCCTAGATGAAAAATAAATGCATTTAAGGTCTTGAAACATGCTGGATCTGAGATTTCTTTCACACTTGCTCTGAAATGGAAATGTCACTAAACTTGAGAATAAGTTTCAATGAGTGGTTGCTTAAGGATCCTGAGCTTGCCTAGATCACAGATCCACAATTGGTTTTGAGTTTGCTTGCTTGGATGAAGAGATATGAGAGAAAATTCAAAGTTGCATGAAGTTTGTGAATGAGAGAATGAGAGAGATCTGGCTTTCTAAAACCCTAATTGCTCTTTGTGTGACCTCACAAGCCTTTGCTGAAAGAGTGAAATGAAATGCACGAATCAATCATGAGAAAAGTGTGAATTTGAATAATTTGCACTTTGTGAAATAAGCATGCTATGCTCATGCTCTCTTGGGCCTCTCAGCACATGTGCAAGGAATTTACCACCCTTGATTCAAATCCAATCAATCCTGGCCTTTAGATCAAGCCCTCACACTTATTTCATGACTTTTGCAAAATATCCTCTTTGTAAGCAACTTTCTTATTGTGCATGAAAATGTGATTTTATTTGGAGAAAATTGGTCATAATACAATGCATTTTAAGTTTGAAACACAATTGAACCAATACCAATTCTCACAATTAAGCTTTGGAGCATTTTGCTTTTGGTGCCTTCATGAAAAGTTGAAATTTGCCCTAGAAACATGGAATTTTCGAAGGTCCTATAGGATTATCCACAAATCCTATGAAAATGTAATTGTAATTTTTGAAAATGGGAGCCCTTAATCTTCAACTTTCATGTTTGACTTTGGTCCATTTGAAGAATTTTTGATCATGTTAAGGCCATTTGAAAATTAGGGCAAAAGTTGCCAAATTTGGAAAACTTCAAAAACCAACTTTGTACCATTTTTGCAAAACCCTTAAAATCTCCATAATTATTGAACTTTGATCATTCCAAACCTATTATACCATTTGAAGGACCCCTCTTGGCCAAAACATTTGGGTTAGACCCCTTGAAATCAAGCAGTTGACTTTTTAAGGGCACAATTGACTTTTTGCTTCATCTGCAAGCAACTGAGGCATTGTCTGACTTCCACATGGAATTTTATCATGAAAATTGACACCTAGGATCCTCTTAACATATATAAGACTTTTCCCAAATGAAATGTCCAAATTTGTGAGATTATGGTGCTTGAATCACAAACCCTAATTTGGGTGCCTTGTATAGGAGCTTTGCCTTGTCCTGAGATCTCTGATGATCATGCAATCTTCTGAGCTTTTGCCAATGGACTTGATCTTGTTAATGGAGTGTAGAATAACCATAGGACTTGTACAAACTCATTGGGACCCTTTTCATGGCTTGAAATGCTTAATGACCTCCACAGATGACCATATGCTTGATGCTAGGACATGAGGGATGTTATGCTTCATCTTTCCATGCTAGGATGCTGAGAAAATGATATGAGTATGATGAATATGATGTGATATGATGCTTAAAATGAAGAGGGCAAATTTGGGGTGTTACAGCTGCCCCTATTCAATCATCAGTTAATCCGAAAAGGACGATAGTACGGGCTATTGACCATTCGAGATAAACTGTGGTTGAATACCAAGAAGACCAGAAATTTGCACTCTGATGAAGAATGCCAACACTGGGAAATAAACCCAACCAGATGACGCTCTGGGGATAAGAAGGAGAGGAAGAAGACAAGCTTCTTCCAAGTTGAAACTGATATCTGGAATAAGAATGCTAAGACGGACGAGTCTTCCTCAAACAATCTTGTGACGCCAGGAGCTGGACATACGAGTCCTCAAACACTTCAAAACATATGACTTGAGACAGACGAGCCTTCAAACAATCCTGTTACGCTAGGAACTGGACATACGAGTCCTCAAACACTGCATATGACTTGAGACAGACGAGTCTCCTTCGGATTTACCTGTTACGCTAGGACCGGTAATGCACTAGAGTCTGTGGGATAGACATGCATAATCAAGGTAGACGAACCTTCTTCATATATTATTCGTGTATATATGGTATAAGACAGACGAGTCTTCTTCGAGCAAACCTGTTACGCCAGGTGCAACAACAATAATTGGTGCCTGAGACAGACGAGCCTCCTTCGGATTTACCTGTTACGCCAGGACCGGTAACCATTTTGACATTTATTCCCACTGTCAGGATTTGAAACCTCTT
The DNA here is from genome assembly GCA_963966055.1 of Lathyrus aphaca. Taxonomy (NCBI): domain Eukaryota; kingdom Viridiplantae; phylum Streptophyta; class Magnoliopsida; order Fabales; family Fabaceae; genus Lathyrus; species Lathyrus aphaca. The sequence continues at coordinate 494,577,602 of OZ014519.1, forward strand.
CAATACGGACGAGTATTGGATGATTATCAAGATAACACAGACGAGTGTCAAAAGTCAATGATACAGACGAGTACCAGACGATGATCTGAGAAACACAGGCGATTGCTGGAAATGATACAGACGAGTATCCACAAATATCAAGCATACCAAACACAGACGAGTGCTGGAAAGTTGTAGACGAGCAACAACTGAAAATACATATCAAGTACAGACAAGTGGAGCAAAGGATCAAATACCAAACACAGACGAGTGTTGGAAGTTGCAGACGAACAACAACATATGAGATATCACAACACAGACGAGTGTTGGAACTTGCAGGCGAGCAATAAAAAAAGCAAGAGCACAGACAAGTGCTGGAAATTACAGACGAGCAAACATCAGCGATTACATGTCAAACACAGATGAGTGTTGGAACTTGCAGACGAGCAACAATAAAGCAATAATATGTCACTGCTGGGGAAAACTTTGCTTAGGGATAACACAGATGAGTGTTGAGGATTGTAGACGAGCAACAAACGAATGTCGGATTGGCAGCAAGAGGTACAACTCTGCAGGGGAAACAAGTCAAGAGGTCTGGATACCTAACCCTGACTGAGGTGATGAATACTTGACTCTATCATCAAATTAAACAAAAAGTATGGCAACTTCGTTGGGGAATACTTCACTGACGGAAGTGAAGATCACATATGAACTATGTGGGGACAAGATCATCTTCAGACTTGGCTGGAAAGATGGATCAACAATACTCTAGCTGGGGAGAGCATCTTCTGATTCAAAGCTATGGCTGGGAAAGACTCTTGCTGGGAATAGAATTCTGATAATTCTAACTCTGGTGTTGTCAGGCTTTCAAATACCTGTTGGGCATACTCCACTTGGGAAGAAAAGACTGCTACTCCACTGGGGAAGAAGAAACTGCTTGGGCTGCTGCCAAGGCTTAGCTGGAGAAAAACTCTGCTGGAGATGTCAGGCTTTCAGATACCTGCTGGGGGAAGAAGTCTCTGCTTGGGGAGATAATCCACTGGGGAAGAGTAAATCTGCTTGAGAGAATGTGACGCCATCCTGCAACCTGCAACAAAAGAAAACACAAGTGTGCCTCGGGGACTTGCATGGTATGGTCTGTTCATCCATAGTCACCCGACACTCAAAGAGGGTTACAGTTTCCCTGCATGTCATTTTCTTTTATAAAATTCACCATGTTTCAATGCAATGCTATTTTTGCTAAAAATTCAGGACATTTTACAGACAAAAATAAACACACACAGCTTTTTGACTGAATATTCTTTTTATTGAATGGCCTCTGAATAGGCAAAGATTTTACATCAGGAAGCAACCACCTAGAAAGAGGTAGCCACCATAAAATTGAGAAAAGAAACTATCATAATGGCAATGGACACGACATCCCAAGGAGTTCCATTTCTGCTATGACCAGCATGTCTTCGAGACTCTCCATTCTGCTTTGGCTTTCTGAGAGGATGAGGGGACTATTTCCTATCCTTTTGATATTGTCAGGTTGTACGAAACGATGGTGTGGTTCAGATTACTCGGATCGCAGTTGTTCGCTTATTCCCTTGTTTTGCGTGGATCGCCCTTTCGGGTTTTCAATCCACCGGAATACCCTTTTTTACCTGAGCTATCCGATGTGGCTTTTCAACTCAGCGGGTGTACATATTTTTTATTCATTTTCCCTAACTTTTTCCCGAGCTTTTTATTCTGTTTTTAGCTCGCCGGGATGCTCTTTTTTTGCCTGGACTATAATTCTGTTTTTGTGTCCAGCGGGTCTCTTATGCGAAGTATTTTTTAACTGCGTCCGAGTTAACAGGGGATTGGAAGTCATCTCCTTCCATAGTGGTGAGCATCAGTGCTCCTCCTGAGAAGACTTTCTTCACTATGAATGGTCCTTCTTAGTTTAGGGTCCACTTGCCCCTGTGATCTGAACCTGGAGGAACAATCCTCTTCAACACAAGCTCTCCTACTTGGTACTCTCGAGTACGTACTCGTTGGTCGAATGCATGCTTCATTCTCCTTTGATAAAGCTGACCATGAAAGATAGCCGCTAATCTCTTTTCCTCAATTAGACATAGCTTATTGTAATGAGCACGCACCCATTCAGCCTCATCCAGCTTAACATCCATCATCACACGCAGTGAAGGAATCTCTACTTCAACAGGAAGGACTGCTTCCATACCATATACCAGAGAGAAGGGAGTTGCCCCTGTTGACGTCATGACTGACGTTCGGTACCCATGCAAAGCAAATGGTAACATCTCATGCCAATCTTTGTAGGTGACAACCATTTTCTGCACAATCTTCTTGATATTCTTGTTTGCTGCCTCCACCGCACCATTCATCTTTGGTCGGTAAGGAGAAGAATTGTGATGCTGTATCTTGAAGTCCCGACACAAGTTTGCCATCATCTTGTTATTGAGATTAGAACCATTATCAGTAATGATCCTTTCGGGCACTTCGTATCTGCATATGATATCCCTTTTCAGAAATCTTGCCACCACTTGACGAGTGACGTTGGCATAAGATGCTGCTTCCACCCATTTGGTGAAGTAATCAATCGCGACCAAGATGAAGCGATAACCATTTGAAGCAGTAGGCTCTATATTCCCGATCATGTCAATGCCCCACATGGAAAAGGGCCAAGGAGATGACATGACGTTGAGCGGGCTAGGAGGAACATGCACTTTGTCTGCATATATTTGGCACTTGTGGCACTTACGAGCGAATGAGCAACAGTCTGCATCCATTGTCATCCAGTAATACCCTGATCTCAGCAATTTCTTAGCCATAGCATGCCCTCCTGCATGGGTACCGAAAGATCCCTCGTGGACTTCTTGCATCAACAGGCTTGCTTCGTGTCTATCCACGCATCTGAGCAAGACCATGTCGAAGTTTCTCTTGTACAAAACTCCATCAGTATTCAAGAAGAAGCTAGCAGCAAGTCGCCTCAAGGTCTTCTTGTCATTGGAAGATGCCCCAGTTGGGTATTCTTGCTTTTCCAGGAATAACTTGATATCAAAATACCAAGGTTCCTCGTCAAACACGGCGTCTACATAGAAGGCGTGAGCTGGAGCGTCAAGCCTGGATATGTCAATTCTGGGCACATAATTCCAACACAAGACTTTGATCGACGAAGAAAGAGTGGCCAATGCATCGGCAAACTGATTTTCATCACGTGGTATGTGTTGAAGCTTAACTGTTGTGAAGAACGTCAAGAGTTTTCTAGCATAATCCCTGTATGGAATTAGATGCTCTTGATGCGTATACCACTTGCCGGTAACTTGGTTAATGACGAGGGCTGAATCTCCGAATATATCGAGGTTCTTAATCCGAAGATTAATTGCCTCCTCTATTCCCATTATACATGCCTCGTATTCCGCTTCATTGTTGGTGCAGCCAAAAGTAATTCTGGAAGCGAAGGGTAAGTGAACACCTTCAGGAGTAATGAGTAAGGCACCAACTCCACGTCCATTGATATTGACTGCCCCATCAAACATCAACTTCCATTTGGATTCAGGGTCAGGCCCCTCCTCCGGAAGTGGTTCCTCATAATCGTTTTCTTTGAGGTACATGATGTCCTCATCAGGGAAATCAAACTTCATTGGTTGATAATCATCTTCAAGAGGTTGCTGTGCAAGGTAATCCGACAATACACTTCCCTTGATGGCTTTCTGAGAAGTATACTGGATGTCGTATTCAGTTAAAATCATTTGCCACCTAGCAACCCTTCCGGTTAACGCTGGTTTCTCAAAGATGTACTTGAGAGGATCCATTTTGGAAATGAGCAGTGTGGTATGAGTCAACATGTACTGCCTCAGTCGGCGAGCAGCCCATAGCAAAGCGCAGCAAGTTTTCTCGAGCAGTGAGTATCGTGATTCACAGTCGGTAAACTTTTTGCTAAGGTAATAAATAGCGTACTCTTTTCGACCAGACTCGTCATGTTGGCCTAGAACACACCCCATTGACCCTTCTAGCACGGCCAAGTACATGATTAAAGGTCTTCCTTCCACGGGAGGCATTAGAATTGGAGGCTCCTGCAAATATTCTTTTACCTTGTCGAAAGCTCTTTGGCAGTCATCATTCCACCTGACCGTTTGCTCTTTTCTTAGCAATTTGAATATTGGCTCGCACGTGGCAGTTAGATGAGATATGAACCGAGAAATGTAGTTCAACCTCCCTAAAAACCTGCGCACTTCTTTTTCTGTTCTCGGTGCAGGCATATCTTGAATAGCTCTTACTTTAGCAGGATCTACCTCAATTCCTCTTTGACTAACAATGAAACCCAGCAGTTTCCCGGAACACACTCCGAAATTGCACTTGTTTGGATTCAACCTCAGCTTGTACTTGATCAGTCTATCAAACAACTTCTTCAGGTTGACCAGATGCTTTTCTTCGTCTCGGGACTTTGCAATCATATCGTCCACATAACACTCAATCTCCTTGTGTATCATGTCATGGAACAATGTGACCATCGCCCGTTGATAAGTTGCCCCGACGTTCTTCAAACCAAAGGGCATGACCTTATAGCAAAATGTACCCCACGGGGTAATGAACGTTGTCTTCTCCATGTCTTCCTGCGCCATCTTGATCTGATTATATCCGGAGAAGCCATCCATGAAGGAAAATACCGAGAATTGAGCTGTATTGTCTACCAACACATCAATGTGTGGTAACGGAAAGTCATCTTTTGGGCTTGCTCTATTCAAATCCCGGTAGTCAACGCACATCCGGACCTTGTCGTCCTTCTTTGGTACAGGTACAATGTTAGCTACCCAGGGTGGGTAACTAGTCACAGCAAGGAACCCGACATCCCATTGCTTCTGAACCTCCTCTTTAATCTTCATCGCCATGTCAGGACGAGTTCTTCTCAATTTCTGCTTCACAGGAGGACAGTCCTCTCTCAGAGGTAGCTTATGCACAACGATATCGGTATCCAACCCTGGCATATCTTGATATGACCAAGCAAAGATATCCACATACTCTCTCAGCATACCGATCAGCTCTTTCTTGACGTCGGCTTGCAGACTGGCCCCAATTTTGATCTCTTTCTTCACATCTTCACTGCCAATGTTGATGATCTCAATTTCTTCTTGATGAGGCTGAATAACCCGTTCCTCTTGTTTCAACAATCTGACCAATTCTTCAGGGAGGTCACAGTCTTCCTCAACCCCTTCATCAGCTTGGTAGACTGGATTGTCAAAGTCATGCATAGTCATAGCAGGAACTTTATCAATGGAATCCGGATGATCAACACTACACAGATGATGTGCTTATTCAGAATCTGCTCATTTTGAAAAAGAGACGCTAACACAAAAAACAAAAGGAAAAAACACATTGCCATTTTTATATTTTTTGTGAAAAATTTTAAAAACAAAGAAAGAGAACACAATTTGTCTGAAAATGTCCTTTTATTTCATAGCAAAATAAGATGCGTACTGTTGCACCCCAAAATTTACCCTCACAAGACAAGAATTTGTGTACTAAGAGGTTCACAAGGTTCACAAGACATCTCATGAGGTTCACAAGGTTCACAAAGTTCACAATTAGTCAGAAGATTTGACAATTCCCTCAGACAATGCATCCTCCTAAGCAATGCATCCTAAACTAGGGTTTTAACTTTAATCAGGCTAAATGGACTTCCAAGACTTCAAGTTAGCTTCATAACATCTTATATATGTTTAAGAATCCCCATGACAAGTTTCGAGACTTTTCTCAAAGGTTTGCTCAGTCAGATGATCAGATAGGTTAAAATCAGTCAAAGTAGTTAAAAAGTCAAACTGAGGTCAACTGTGGTCAAACCAAAGTCAAACTTCATGATTTTTTTGCCAACATCAAGTATATGAAATAAATTTCATCATTTGATCAAGGTTTGATTATGATTCATCAAGGAGATTTCAGATCATCAAGAATCAGGAGTTTCTAAATTAGGGTTTTCATAGGAAAAGTCAACTGAACTTTGACCAGCCATAACTTTCACATTCTTCATCAAATTTTTCCCATCCAAAGCTCATTTTGAAGGAAATTGAATTCTCTACAACTTTTTGTCTCACAAGCCAAGCCCAAAAATGCTTCATTTGGAAGGTATGAGCTAAGACATTATAGGTCCTTTTGAAAGTCAACAAAAAGTCAACAACTTCAAAAGAGCATAACTTGAGAATGGTAAAAGATATGGACATGAAACCAATGGTGTTGGTTAGAGTACTATTTAAGCTTTCCAAAATGTCCAAGAACACCATCATAGCATTAACATTGAAGGATTTGTGCCCTTGCAAAGTTGGGAAATTTTAAGGAAGTTTATGAAGCAAATAAGGCCTAAAATCAAACTTTTGCTAAATGAGCCCACCAAATTGCCATCCCATCTTTATGGAAACACCAAGCACGACCCAACCCACTTATTTTCTGAATTTTTATTTTTTACTTCATATTTATTTGAATTTTATTCATTAAAATATCATTTAAATTAAAATAAAATATGAAATCAAATATTTAAAAGGGGATATTGCTTCTAGAAAGTCATAAACATTGTTTGGATCAGATTAATATGAAAATTATGATAATTGTCCTAAAATAGAAATGCTATATCAAAGAATATTTGAATTTTAAAGCATGATCTTTTTCAATCTCAATTGATCCAAATATCCAAAGTGTGACATGATTTTTTGACCTAATTCAGTTCACATATATACATGGAACATATCACAACACAAAGCCACGAAAAATTCAGCCTCCAAAGGTAAGAACAAAGTTTCAAAATTCACCCTAAGAACACCAATTCGGTTTGATACCTAGAGCTGCTTTCAAGACAAACCAAAGGTTGCAACTTGTTCCTTAGAGTTCATAGATTGATTCTGGATCATAACATTGTCCATTCATGCCCTAATTTGCACAAACCGAATGCATCTTCTTCATGTTCTAAGTTTTTTCGATTTGAATGATTTGTGCATTGATATTGAAAAATAACTATGGATTTGTGCTTGTTATGATGTTTAGAAACTTTCTGAATGAGTTAATTCAATTATTGTGGATTGTATCAAAATTTACCATTGCTAGGGTTTGGAGCTTCAAATCGGGAACCAAGTATTTAGGGCCTTAAAACAAATTCTAAGAACATGGCTGTGACATATGATCCTTGTATATTTGATCTGGGTTGTTAATTTGAATTAATGTTGCGGTTTGAATGATATTCACAAAAACATAGGATTCTGGTTTTGAATGTTTGCAGGAAAATTCGCAGGGGAAAGCCTAGGAAATTTCGCAGGTAATTCGAATGAAGAAGATGAAGTCTGGCGCCAAAATTCATATTCAAAAGTTGGATATAATATTTTATGATATGTTATTGATATTATTTCAGAACAATGTGATAACTCAGTTGGTTAAGGCGTTTGTGTGATGAATGAGGAGTCCTGGGTTCGAATCGTCCCCAGGCCCTTTTGTTTTTGGTTATTTTTCAATGATTTTTGCAGGATAAAAATAAAAAGAATTGAAACTATTTTATTATCACCAAACGCACGCTGGCCTGGTGGAAAGCTTGCTGGTCTTGAGGATACAAAGCCTAGGTGTCGCTCCCACCAAAATGACACCTGGTCAGAAGGGGTACAGACGTGAACGGTCAGCGAAAGAGGAGAGAACACACAAGGGTGAACTCAGAAGACAAGAGTCATCAGCTAGGCATTTTTATCCCGGAGGAAAGGTAATGCTGCATAGACCTAGAAAGATATGGATAAGACGGTTGCGAACCAGAAGGACTGAGAAAGGGGGTTGGTTACAACCTGGGAAGGTATTAGCACCCAGATTGTCCGCCGTACTCGACGGGATCCACGCTTGAAAGATTTGTGTTTTAAAGGGGTAGTGTCAGTGCAATTTGTGTATCAAAGCTCGAAAGAATGCAAGTGTCAGTGCAAAAGAAGTGTGAAGTGTATAAGAGAAGTGTCAGTGTAAGAACAAGAATATGAAGCTCAAGACTATGAGGCTTAAGGAATGATGCTGGAAGGAGAGGGAATATACAAAGACTTTTGTTCGATAACTGTTAAGTTATGCCTATGTATCCTCTCGTGCAATGAGGAAGTCAGAACACCGTAGACGGAAGAAGTGAGTTCTCGTTTGTGAGTGAATGAGGTGAGAAAAGAATCCCGGAGGAGATGATTATTGTTTGTTTTTGAGTTTTCAATCTTTTATTGCTTTTGGAAATTTGTGATAAGAAAATGAGCTTAAGCCTAAACCAATGGATTAGTAAACTCATCACATCCTCCCTCTGATTAGGGGTAATGAGAATACCTTAAGTGAGAAGTCAACATCTCACACTTAATCACCATGGTGTAGGATTAAGATCATTAACCTACTTGTGATTATTTAGATGTTTTTGTTGTTTTTGTTTAGTGTTAAGTAATGAGTTTAAGCCATAATCAGGGATTTAATGGACTCATTACACTATCCTAATAGAAGGATAATAGATGAGAACATTTAAGCTGAGAAAGACTCCTCAACTTAATCCATGATTAGGGATTAACCTCATGACAAAACAAAGCCTTTATTAGATGGATTTTAGTTAATGATAAGATGGAGAAGTGATTTTTATGGTTGGTAAGACAACTTGAGGGGGACTTGTCCATTAACACTAGGGTTAGTCCTTCTTAACCAATTAAGGAAGAATTAGAACCCTAATGCAAGGCCCAAGTTACAAGCTTGATGTCTTAGTGATTATTAAGTGGATTGATTAAAGGATTTAAACACATTAAGGGTTTAACACTTAGGATTAAAGTTATACACTCCATCCTAATAGAAGGATGCAGGCATAAGCTTAATCACAAAGCCTTAAAGCCTTTAGGGTTTAGTCCTTGATTATGAGATGAGAGGAGAAGACTCAAAGATGACACAAAGGTGAAACTAAATGGGGGGACTAATCAAACCCTAATTATTATCATGCTTGGTTGTTCCTAGGGTTTGTGAGGTTTACAAGAAGAATCTTCAGTGAAACCACCAGGAAGGAAGCAAATGAAAGGAACAAGAAGCAAATAGAAGCAAAAGAACTTGCTTCGCTTAAGAAGTCAAGTTGCTTGAAGGGAGAAAGTAAGATGAACAAGAATGATCAAGCTCAATCCAATACACATACAAAATGCAGCAAAGGAAGTATGAAAGAGATGAAAAGAGATTGTGAGAAGTGAAGGCAAATTCACTTCTCACACAACTTACCACCTGAAATGTTAGCATAAGAAATGAAATGCAATGCAAATGAGATGAAAAGTGAAGATGCAAACCAAAACCAGGAGCAAGATCATGAAGTTAATAATGCTAAGAGATGATGCAAACACATGACAGGAGATGGGAATGATCATGCAAGCCTAAGGATGCAAATGAGGCATGCATTGAACCATGAACATACATGAAAAGTTATGAAATGAAAATGACATACAACATGGCAAATGAAAGATGCAATGATCAAACATGATTCTAATATGTCCTAAGATGTGTTATGAATCAAAAGAATGCACAAAATGTCATGGCAAGTCAATGGATGCAAGCAAATGAGAAATGGATGCAAAGGAAGGCACAAATTAGGGTTTCATGCATCATGCAAGGCAAAAATCCAAAACCAGAAGCAAACAACATGATAAAAATTTGAAAATAGGATCAAAGATACCTTAAACCTATACAAACTCACTTCCCAAAGGAGAGGATCCAACTCTTAACCTATTGAAAGTTATGAATTTCCTAAGATTGTTAGGGTTTTGAGGTACCTTATCAAGAAAAATGCCAAACAAATTGAAAATGCAAGATCAAATCAAATCAAATTTATCCTATAAACTACATGCTATGCAAGATGCAATGCAAAAAGAATCATCATCCAAATCTCAAGGGTTAGGCAGAAATGAATTTTTGAAGTTTGAAGCAAAATATTGCCTTGAAATGAAATTAAATCCAATGAAAATGATCAAAAGGCATCAAGAACAAAAAAAAATTTGGTTTGAGAGTTGGACAATGTTTCTAAATATTTTTAAATGCTATGTGAATTTTTTTGTGATTTTTAAATACCTAAATGTATTTTTAATTAATTAATTCTCATTAACTAATTAAAAATAATCATTTAAATGATTTAAAAAATAATTTTTAATGCAAAAAATAAAAATAAAAATATTTCTGAAATGAGAAAATTATTCTAAGTCAGCATGCAAAAAATGAGATTTTTGTGATTTGTTTTACTATTTTTAATAAAATGAGAAAGAAAATGCAAAAAAAAAATGAAATTAAAATGAAAATAAATGAAAGTCAACAGATCCAGTGGCTGAGATTTGAATGGGACGCGCGGGAGTTGACTGGCGCTAGATCTTGTGGCTGAGATTCAAACTGGCAGGATTAATTTATAAACTTAATTAATTAGATTAATGACGTGGATTAGGGTTTAATGAAACCATCCTGGCCATTGAAACGCGCGGGAGTCAACAAAAGTCCACTGAATCAAGGGTCCACATTCAAACTTTGCCCTAAACGCAATTAAGGCTCTAATCACTTTCAGGTGGCCGGAAAAGACCTCCGATCGTCTCCTCCGGCCACACCTCCCCTGAGCAAAACCAACCTCACTTCTAGGTTATTTCTGGAGCTCTAAAGCTCCAGATCAACTCTCTTCATCTCCCAGAACCTGAATCTAACCTCAAAACTCATTTCTTTTTGCTCAAAACCAAGATTCGAATCAAAAACATAAAAATGGCCAAACTTTCAGAGATGCAATACATACTCAATACTCAATTATTTTCAAAACTACAAAGTGAAAAACAATCAGGGGAACATGTAGATCATTTCAGTAACTTAAAACAAGGTTTTTGGAAAAAATAATTTTCGAAGCTACCTGAAGTGAAGCTTTCAGTTTGGAGCTTTCAGCTTGCTTCCTTGCTTCCAATAAACTCTAATGACTCTCCTCAGATGTTTGCAAAGCTTGTTTGGAGTTTAAGATGGCTGGTTTGTGAGATTGATCAAGTTCTGTTCAGTGAAGGGAGGAAATCGTGTTTTGATTCTAGGGAGTTTCAGGGCAAGGTGAAGGGTCAGGGATGATCAGTGAGACATGCTGAGATGTTCTATGAAGTTTGTTTTTATGTTTGATGCTTGTGTTGTGTGATTCGAAGCAAAATGCATAAGAGGCATAAACTTGGAACTATGGCTTGGGGAGTGTTTCAGCATGAGTTGTCTGTTGTGTTGTGATGCATTTGGTCCACTTATCAATCTTGGGTAGGTCAGAAGAGTGGTTGTGCCCTATTGTGATTGGTATGGGTCTTTATGCAAAAAGTCAAGCTTTGTGTAAGAGAGGTATGGGCCAATGGTAAATCAAGTACAAGAGGGGTGTCCTGCGCAGCAAGGAATGAGGAGGACCATGGGATCAGTTTTGAAGCCAATTAACAAATGGATTAGGGTTTGTATGATGTTTTGCAACTTTGTTCATCTTTGGCCCTTTTGAAGTTTCTTGATCCACAAGTCATAAAAATAGACAAACTCTTGGTGCATTCTGAATTTTAGGCAATGGTTCATGTTTGTACAAAGATTAGAAGTCACTTTGAGGTCTCATTTCAACTTGGCAAGTGGTTTTGCAACTTTGCCTCTTTGGTGCATAACTTGAAATTATGTGATTTTTCCCAACTTTGACAAGCCATAACTTTTGATCCAAAATGAATTAGAATGAGTTCTTGTACTTTCTGAAAAGGGAATGATCCATTCTACAACTTTCATGACCAAAGTTTTCTCATTTGAGGCATTTTTGAATCAAAAAGCAAGGGTTGAAAAAGTTTCCCAAAATGACAAGTTTCCATTACAAGTCATTTTCCCAAAAAGGCAACTTTGCAAATGGCTTGAAATTCTTCAATTTTGTGAACTTCTAACATCTTCTATGATCAAATAAAGACCACACACAATCAAAATGATGAAGAACACCCCTTGGTTGGGTTATTGGGGGCCTCAGATGCCCTGATTTCTCACTGACTTGCTCAAGAAGTCAACCCTTGATTAGATGCCTTCCCCATGGAATTTCTTCATGAAACTTGATATGCATGATACTTATAACATATAGAAACCAATAGAAACAAGAATGACCAAAAAATTTGGAGTCATGGCCTCTGAAACCAAAACCCTAATTCTAGGTCATCTGTGCAGTTAAACCTGGCTCTGCTTTCATGCCAACCTCAGTTCATGTGATTCTTTGACTTTCTTGACTTTGTGGGGATACAATATGATGCTTGAACATACATGGACCCCTTTTAAGTGATTGGAGGCCTTTGGAGTGGCTCAAATGGCTCTTGGATAGCTCAAATCACAAACCCTAGATGCAGATGACTTAGAAGCAATGCAGTGAATCAAAGATGTGGTATGAGATGCTATGATTGAACTTATGCATATGAAAAGATCACAAGCCATGGTGTGAATGGGTGAGGGCAAATTTGGGGTGTTTACAGCTGCCCCTATTCAAACATGAGTTAGCTGTGCAGGATGTAAGCAACGGCTTAACAGGCAAACAAGATAACTTGTGGTTGAATACCAAAGACAGTCCAAAATTTGCACTCACAGAAAGAAGAAGAAAAGGGATATAGATTGTAAAAGAAAATAAAATATACTATAAAGTGCGGGTGGCGGAGGACGACCGTCGGGCAGAGGACGACTGCTGGGGATAAAGTGATGACGGGGACGACCGACATGCTGGGGAAGATGCGGGAAATAAAACAAATGACGGGGACGGCCGACAAGCTGGGGATTTGAGATATTATGATGGGGACGGCCATCAGGTAAAGATGTAAGACTCTCTGGGGTAAACGAAATAATTGATGATGTACGGCCATCAAAGGTGAAGGACGATCACCTAGCAGGGGATGGCTGCTCTGTTGGGGATAAGATGAGGGACGGTCATCTAAGGTGAAGGACGATCACCTGGAAAGGTACGGTTGCCAAAAAGTATCACGACATAGGACGAATGCCGGATAAAAAGGTCGACGATGGGGACGGCCATCGGATAAGCATGATGAAGGACGATCATCAAGAGGTGAAGGACGATCACCTAGCAGGGTACGGCTGCTCTCAGAGTTTATCATGACATATGACGAATGTCAGATAACAAGATCAACGATGGGGACGACCATCGGATAAACTGATGAAAGACGATCATCAAGAGGTGAAGGACGATCACCTAGCAGGGGACGGCTGCTAAAAATATCACGACATAGGACGAATGTCGGGTAAGAAAGGGGTTCTAATGAAAAGAGACTCCATTGGGGGTGATGAAGGACGATCATCAAAAAGGTGAAGGACGATCACCTGGCAGGGTACGGCTGCCGAAAATGTATCATGACATAGGACGGATGTCAGATAGAAGAGAAGTTTTGCTGGGGACTTCGCTGGGGAAAAGTAGACACAGACGAGTGCCTAAATTCAAGAAGATATAAGTGTTTGACATGGTGCATAGATTAAAGATGCGGACGAGCGTCCTTAAGATCATGATACGGACGAGTATCAGTAGAAACAAACGCTTGACGCATGTTCAGAGATGATGATACGAACGAGTACCAACTGGTTAACAATGAACACGGACGAGTGTTGATCCTGAGGGGACTCTTCTGGGGAATAATAGACACAGACGAGTGCCTAAATTCTAGAAAGAGGTAAAAAGTATCTGACTTTGTGTATGGATTAAAGATGCGGACGAGTATCCTTAAGACTATGATACGGACGAGTATCAGTAGGAACAAACACTTGACGCGTGTTCAGAGATGATGATACGGACGAGTATCATCTAGTTAACAACGAACACGGACGAGTGTTGAATCTGAGGGGATATAAGTGGTGTATACAAGATACGAACGAGTACCTGTCTGAGTAATAAGTGATGAGTGAGATATAGACGAGTGTCCAATCTGCTGGGGAGGGTGACACGGACGAGTGTCAAAAGAGAAAATGTATAAATTATGAACCGGAGTGTAATCTATGGGGATAGGATGACACAGACGGGTGTCAGGGCGAGTGTATTATAAACAAGTATATGGTTCCCAAAGGGTTTAGGCAACTATGCTGGGGAAGGCGACACAGACGGGTGTCAAGGAACTGTATACATGTGTATCTGTGAGTGCAAAGGGGACGCTTTGGCTTTCTACTAGGGATATGACACGGACGGGTGTCAAGAAGCATCTGTGAGTGTAAAAGGAATGTTTTGATATTCTGCCGGGGAATCTGGGGAGTTTTCTGTATATCGTTGATGGGTTGTCAGTATTTACAAGTGTTTGATTCAGAACATGGCTTATGATTATGCAATATGTTTGATTTTGCCGTAATGCTCCGTATTAGACGGAATGCTACGCTCTGTGGGGAGAGTAATGAAGCGAATGCTATGATTATGCAAAAGGCAATGATCCGGGATTCGGATCCCGTTGCTGCGAAGATCCCTGGCTGATCTGCTTGAAGTGGACATCCCAGTTGGGGATAAGATCATTGGTAGATCCGATAAGATGTGACTCTGCCTGGGGGAGTAAGTCAATGATAGACCCGTCTTGGTAATGAGGGACCCAGCTGGGGTTTGTAGAAGCTTTTTCACTCTGTTGTGATTTCTTCACACGTTGCTCTTCCGGGTAGAGGTTGACACTCTGTGGGGAGATAGTTCCCTGGCTTTTGCATTTGGCTGAGGAAGAAGTAATAAATGGCAACTCAGCTGGGGAGAAAGCACTTCCGGTGCTAAAACTGAGTAGATACTGATTTGCCAGCTTGCTGGGGTGAAGTTTTCATGCCCCCATGGTGTGCTTTGACTACCTGCAATCCTGAACAAACAGAGAAACACACAAGTAATCTCGAGGTATCCCTTACCGGATTCCATCATAAGCGTTTAGACACTCCTGGGGGTGAGTATATTTCCTGCAAGCACGTATCTTTAGAAGAGAAGCATCTGTATTTATGCAATCAGTATCTTAAAGACATCGTACATTCTTTGCAAGTGAAAAATAAAGTGTACGAGACGTAACATGACTGAAAATCTGATTTTATTAATTCATGTGCCCTGAATTGGCAAGATACAGTCAAAGAAACAAATCCGTTAGCATAAGAAATGAAATGCAATGCAAATGAGATGAAAAGTGAAGATGCAAACCAAAACCAGGAGCAAGATCATGAAGTTAATAATGCTAAGAGATGATGCAAACACATGACAGGAGATGGGAATGATCATGCAAGCCTAAGGATGCAAATGAGGCATGCATTGAACCATGAACATACATGAAAAGTTATGAAATGCAAATGACATACAACATGGCAAATGAAAGATGCAATGATCAAACATGATTCTAATATGTCCTAAGATGTGTTATGAATCAAAAGAATGCACAAAATGTCATGGCAAGTCAATGGATGCAAGCAAATGAGAAATGGATGCAAAGGAAGGCACAAATTAGGGTTTCATGCATCATGCAAGGCAAAAATCCAAAACCAGAAGCAAACAACATGATAAAAATTTGAAAATAGGATCAAAGATACCTTAAACCTATACAAACTCACTGCCCAAAGGAGAGGATCCAACTCTTAACCTATTGAAAGTTATGAATTTCCTAAGATTGCTAGGGTTTTGAGGTACCTTATCAAGAAAAATGCCAAACAAATTGAAAATGCAAGATCAAATCAAATCAAATTTATCCTATAAACTACATGCTATGCAAGATGCAATGCAAAAAGAATCATCATCCAACTCTCAAGGGTTAGGCAAAAATGAATTTTTGAAGTTTGAAGCAAAATATTGCCTTGAAATGAAATTAAATCCAATGAAAATGATCAAAAGGCATCAAGAACAAAAAAGAAATTTGGTTTGAGAGTTGGACAATGTTTCTAAATATTTTTAAATGCTATGTGAATTTTTTTGTGATTTTTAAATACCTAAATGTATTTTTAATTAATTAATTCTCATTAACTAATTAAAAATAATCATTTAAATGATTTAAAAATAATTTTTAATGCAAAAAATAAAAATAAAAATACTTTTGAAATGAGAAAAATATTCTAAGTCAGCATGCAAAAAATGAGATTTTTGTGATTTGTTTTACTATTTTTAATAAAATGAGAAAGAAAATGCAAAAAAAATGAAATTAAAATGAAAATAAATGAAAGTCAACAGATCGAGTGGCTGAGATTTGAATGGGACGCGCGGGAGTTGACTGGCGCCAGATCTTGTGGCTGAGATTCAAACTGGCAGGATTAATTTATAAACTTAATTAATTAGATTAATGACGTGGATTAGGGTTTAATGAAACCATCCTGGCCATTGAAACGCGCGGGAGTCAACAAAAGTCCACTGAATCAAGGGTCCACATTCAAACTTTGCCCTAAACGCAATTAAGGCTCTAATCACTTTCAGGTGGCCGGAAAAGACCTCCGATCATCTTCTCTGGCCACACCTCCCCTGAGCAAAACCAAAACCTCACTTCTAGGTTATTTCTGGAGCTCTAAAGCTCTAGATCAACTCTCTTCATCTCCTTGAACCTGAATCTAACCTCAAAACTCATTTCTTTTTGCTCAAAACCAAGATTCGAATCAAAAACATAAAAATGGCCAAACTTTCAGAGATGCAATACATACTCAATACTCAATTATTTTCAAAACTACAAAGTGCAAAACAATCAGGGGAACATGTAGATCATTTCAATAACTTAAAACAAGGTTTCTGGAAAAAATAATTTTCGAAGCTACCTGAAGTGAAGCTTTCAGTTTGGAGCTTTCAGCTTGCTTCCTTGCTTCCAATCAACTCTAATGACTCTCCTCAGATGTTTGCAAAGCTTGTTTGGAGTTTAAGATGGCTGGTTTGTGAGATTGATCAAGTTCTGTTCAGTGAAGGGAGGAAATCGTGTTTTGATTCTAGGGAGTTTCAGGGCAAGGTAAAGGGTCAGGGATGATCAGTGAGACATGCTGAGATGTTCTATGAAGTTTGTTTTTATGTTTGATGCTTGTGTTGTGTGATTCGAAGCAAAATGCATAAGAGGCATAAACTTGAAACTATGGCTTGGGGAGTGTTTCAGCATGAGTTGTCTGTTGTGTTGTGATGCATTTGGTCCACTTATCAATCTTGGGTAGGTCAGAAGAGTGGTTGTGCCCTATTGTGATTGGTATGGGTCTTTATGCAAAAAGTCAAGCTTTGTGTAAGAGAGGTATGGGCCAATGGTAAGTCAAGTACAAGAGGGGTGTCCTGCGCAGCAAGGAATGAGGAGGACCATGGGATCAGTTTTGAAGCCAATTAACAAATGGATTAGGGTTTGTATGATGTTTTGCAACTTTGTTCATCTTTGGCCCTTTTGAAGTTTCTTGATCCACAAGTCATAAAAATAGACAAACTCTTGGTGCATTCTGAATTTTACGCAACGGTTCATGTTTGTACAAAGATTAGAAGTCACTTTGAGGTCTCATTTCAAATTGGCAAGTGGTTTTGCAACTTTGCCTCTTTGGTGCATAACTTGAAATTATGTGATTTTCCCCAACTTTGACAAGCCATAACTTTTGATCCAAAATGAATTAGAATGAGTTCTTGTACTTTCTGAAAAGGGAATGATCCATTCTACAACTTTCATGACCAAAGTTTTCTCATTTGAGGCATTTTTGAATCAAAAAGCAAGGGTTGAAAAAGTTTCCCATAATGGCAAGTTCCCATTACAAGTCATTTTCCTAAAAAGGCAACTTTGCAAATGGCTTGAAATTCTTCAATTTTTTGAACTTCTAACATCTTCTATGATCAAATAAAGACCATACACAATCAAAATGATGAAGAACACCCCTTGGTTGGGTCATTGGGGGCCTCAGATGCCCTGATTTCTCACTGACTTGCTCAAGAAGTCAACCCTTGATTAGATGCCTTCCCCATGGAATTTCTTCATGAAACTTGATATGCATGATCGTTATAACATATAGAAACCAATAGAAACAAGAATGACCAAAAAATTTGGAGTTATGGCCTCTGAAACCAAAACCCTAATTCTAGGTCATCTGTGCAGTTAAACCTGGCTCTGCTTTCATGCCAACCTTAGTTCTTGTGATTCTTTGACTTTCTTGACTTTGTGGGGATACAATATGATGCTTGAACATACATGGACCCCTTTGAAGTGATTGGAGGCCTTTGGAGTGGCACAAATGGCTCTTGGATAGCTCAAATCACAAACCCTAGATGCAGATGACTTAGAAGCAATGCAGTGAATCAAAGATGTGGTATGAGATGCTATGATTGAACTTATGCATATGAAAAGATCACAAGCCATGGTGTGAATGGGTGAGGGCAAATTTGGGGTGTTTACACTAGGGCCTGGGTTCGAATCCCAGCCCCAGGTAAATCTGTTTTTTTTTCCAGTTTTTCTTACTTTTTTTTTTATTTTTGTTATATTTTAATTGATTTAATAAATGAATAAATGTTAAAACAAAAATGTTTATATTATTTTCTTGTATATATTTCAAAATTTATATTTTTAAAAATTTAAACTTTATTGATAAAATTATTTAATATCTATTTTATTATGTATTATTAATATTATATGGTTTTGTATAAATAATTTAATTATATTTATATTAAATAATTAACCCTAAAATTTTATATGTAAAAAACCTAATTTTTTTATATAAACCCTAATTTATTTTTTCTAAACAATTAAAAACCCTAATTTTATCTTATGAGTTTAATTTCTTATTTTTATATGCTTACTTAATTAACAAATGTTTTTTTATTAATATGTATATAAAATTAAATAATTAGACTATTAGTCATATTTATTAGTATATAATATTTATTATTTATTTCTTTTATTAATTTTCTTACAAATAAATATTTATATAATTTTGAACTTTTAATTTGTTTCTATATTTTATTGTCCGTCGTACTCGACGGGATCCACGCTTAAAATATTTGTGTTTTAATGGGGTTGTGTCAGTGCATTTTGTGTATCAAAGAGCTGGAAAAGGGATGTACAGGTGTCAGTGTAAGAGAAGTGTAAAGTAAAGTATGTGAAGTGTCAGTGTGAGGAAAGAATGAAGTGCTCAAGATCATGAGGCTTAAAGAATGAAGCTGAAAGAGGGGGAATATACAGAGACTTTTGTTCGATAACTGTTAAGTTATGCCTACGTATTCTCTCGTGCAATGAGGAAGTCAGAACACCGTAGTTCGACCCAAAGAGACTGAAAGATGAATTGACTTGTGAACTGCTTACCTGCCTATGCTCAAGTGTGTGACCTGTCTGGCTCAGGTGCAAACTGTCTTGCATTAGACGGAAGAAGCAAGTTCTCGTTTATGAGTGAATGAGATGAGAAAAGAATCCCGAAGGAGACGATTATTGTTTGTTTTTGAGTTTTCAGTCTTTTATTGCTTTTGAAAGTTTGTCATAAGTTAATGAGCTTAAGCCTAAACCAATGGGTTAGCAAACTCATCACATCTTCCCTCTGATTAGGGGTAATGAGAATACCTTGAGTGTGAAGTCAGCATCTCACACTTAATCACCCTGATGTAGGATTAAGATCATTAACCTACTTGTGATTATTTAGATGTTTTTGGTGTTTTTGTTTAGTGTTAAGTAATGAGATTAAGCTATAATCAGGGATTAAACAGACTCATTACACCATCCTAATAGAAGGATAATAGATGAGAGTGTTTAAGCTGAGGAAGGCTCCTCAACTTAATCCATGATTAGGGATTAAACTCATGACAAAACAAAGCCTTTGTTAAGTGGATTTTATTTAATGATTAGATGATGAAGTGAGTTTTAGGGTTTGTAAGACAACTTGAGGGGGACTTGTCCATTAACACTAGGGTTAGTCCTTCTTAACCGATTAAGGAAGAATTAGAACCCTAATGCAAGGCCCAAGTTACAAGCTTGATGTCTTGATAATTATTAGATGGATTTATTAAAGGAGTTAAACACATTAAGGATTTAACACTTAGGATTAAAGTTATACACTCCATCCTAATAGAAGGATGCAGGCATAAGCTTAATCACAAAGCCTTAAAGCCTTTAGGGTTTAATCCTTGATTATGAGATGAGAAGAAAAGACTCAATGAGACACAAAGGTAAAAATAAGTGGGGAGACTAATCAAAACCCTAATCATTGTCATGCTTGGTTGTTCCTAAGGTTTGTGAGGTTTAACAAGAGAAATCTTCAGAGGAACCACCAGGAAGCAGATGAAAGGAGCAAAGAGAAGCAAAGTAACTTGCTTCATTTAAGAAGACAAGTAACTTGAAGAAAGAAAGTGAGGTGAAGAAGAATGAGCAAGCTCAATCTCAAGCACAAGACAAAATGCAGCAATGATACATGAGAGAGATGAAAAGAGATTGTGAGAAGTGAAGGCAAATTCACTTCTCAAAGTTACTTACCACCTGAAAAGTTAGTGAAAGGAATGCAATGCAATGCAAAATGAGATGAAATGGGATGATGTAAATCAAAACCAGAAGCACATACATGATGTTAATGATGCTATGAGATGATGCAAACATGAAACAAAGCATGGGGATGATCATACAAACTTATGGATGCAAATGAAGCAAGTTAAGAACCATGATCATACATGAAAGGTTATGAAGTGCAAATGGCATACAACATGGCAAATACAAGATGCAATGATCAAACATGATTCTAATATGTCTTAATATGTCAAATGAATCAAATGGATGCATAAAATGTCATGGCAAGTCAAGGTATGCAAGCAAATGCAAGATGGATGCAAAAAGAAGCCCAAATTAGGGTTTATGATCAATGCAACAAACAAAAACCAAAATCAGAAGCAAACACCAAGATAAAAAATTGAAAATGCAATCAAAGGAACCCTAACCTTACACAAACTCACTGCCCAAAGGAGGGGTTCTAACTCTTAACCTAATAAAAGTTATGAATTTCCTAAGATTTCTAGGGTTTTAGTGTACCTTAACAAGAAAAATGTCAAACAAATTGAAAATGAAAGATAAAATCATGCCAATTTAATCCTACAAACTACATGAGATGCAAAACACAATGCAAAAGAATCAAAGTCCAACTCTCAAAGACTAGGCAGAAATGAATTTTTGAACATTGGATCAAAATAATGCTTTGAAATTGAATTAATTCCATGGAAAATTGTCAAAATGCATTAAGATCAAAAAAGAAATTTGGTTTGAGGGTTGGACAATGTTTCTAAATGATTTTAAAGGTTTCATGAATTTTTTGGTGATTTTTAAATACCTAAAAGTATTTTTAATTAATTAATTCTCATTAATTAATTAAAAATAAACTTTTAAATAATTTAAAAATATTTTTAAATGCGAAAAATAAAAATAAAAATGTTTTTGGTTTCTGAAAATTAATAAAAGTTTGTACAAAAATTTTCAGAATTTTAAAAATTGTTTTGCTATTTTAAATTAAATGGAGAAAACAAATGAAATAAAATGTAAATTAAAATGAATTTAAACTGAAAAAAGAAAAGTATGCGCATCTAAGGGCCCAGATTCAAACATACGCGCGCGGGAGTGGACTTGGCGCCACATCCAAAGGCTGAGATTCAAAATTCGCTAATTAAATGATTAAACCCTAATCCTGCCCTAATCACTTTCAGGCGACCGGAACACTGTTCCGGTCGTCTTCTCCGGCTAGCTCATTTCTCTATCTCTCTATATACGCAATGAAAACGAAATCTAACTGCCCAGAACTCAACCCCATCCAAAAACGAATCAAACCCCTCAATCAAACATCATTTTTCATTCATAAATCAGCCAAATCGAATCAAACATTCTTAGGGCAAATAAATTTCAGACAGTTCATACATGCTGGTTTCTCAACCATTTTCAAAAGTAAACACATATTCATGATCAGGGGAGTGCATAGAAGCTTTTAAGAACTTAAAAACATGTTTCTGGAAAAAAAGTTTTGAGATGACTACCTGAACTGAAGCTTTCGATTCAGGAGCTTTCTGGCTGTTTCTTTGGCTCAAATTCACTCCAATGATCCTCCTAAGAAGCTTGCAATGCTTGTTTGAAGTTTAGAATGGATGGTTTGAGAGATGGCAGAAGTTCTGTTCAATGGCAAGTGATGATCGTGTTTTTGATTCTTTGAGTTTCAGGCCATGGTGAGGGGTGCTTTGTGATCAGGGAAGTGTGTTGAGTTGATTTGTGGAGTTTGTTTGTGAGCTTGCAGCTTGTGTGATGAGTTTCGAATGCTCTTGCAAATGGGGTGGAAAATAAGAATGCTGTGATGGAGAGTGTTTCAGGCCTGTGTTTTGTATGCTTTGTCTTGCTTTTGATTTGCATAATCTATAGTGATTGGTCAGAAGAAGTGATGTGTGCTTTATTGATTGGTATGGCTCAAGTTGCCAAAATGTCAAAGTTGTGTAAGAGAGGTATGGGCTACTTTCTAGCCAAGGACAAAAGGTGTGTCCTGCGCAGCATGATGTGGGGAGAACCCTAGGATGGTTCAGCAAGTCAGCAAGCAAGTGGATCTTCACTTGAGTGAGTTTTTGCAAGTTGGTTCACTTTTGCTCCTTATGAGATATCTTGCTCTATAAGCCATAAAAATGTGTGATCCTTTGGCCCATTCTGAATTTTAGGTCTTGTATGATCATGTTGTGAAGTTTAGAAGTCCATTTGATAGCTTAATTTTCCTTGAGAAGTGAATTTGCAACTTTGCCTCTTTGGTGGAAAACTTCAAATTTTGTGATTTTAGCCAACTTTGACAAGCCATAACTTTTGATCCAAAATGAATTAGGTCATGTTCTTGTACTTTTTGAAAAGGGAATGATCCATTCTACAACTTCCATGACCAAAGTTTTTCCATTTGAAGCATTTTTGAATCAAAAAGTAAAGGTTGAAAAAGTTTCCTAAAATGGCAATTTCATTAAAAGTCAAACTTCCCCAAAAAGTCAACTTTGCAAAAGACTTGAAATTCTTCAAATTTGTGAACTTCCAACCTCTTCTATGATCAAATAAAGATCATACACAATCAAAATGACGAAGAACACCCTTTGGTTGGGTCATTGGGGGCCTCAGATGCCCTGATTTTGCACTGACTTGCTTGAAAAGTCAACTCTTGATCAGATGACTTCCCCATGGAATTTCTTCATGAAAATTGATATGCATACTCCCTATGCCATATAGAGACCAATAGAAACAAGAATGACCAAAAAAATTGGAGTTATGGCCTTTGAAACCAAAACCCTAATTCTAGGTCATCTGTGCAGTCAAACCTGGCTCTGCCTCCATGTCATTCTCAGTTCTTGTGATTTTTTGATATTCTTGACTTTGAGATGATATAATGTGATACTTGAACATACATGGACCCCTTTGAAGTGATTGATGGCCTTTGGAGTGGCTCAAGAAACTCTTGGATTGCTCAGATCACAAACCCTAGATGCAGATGACTTTGAATCTATGCAGTGAATCAAAAATGTGGTATGAGATGCTATGATTGGTGTTTATGCATATGAAATGATCACAATCCATGGTGTGAATGGGTGAGGGAAAATTTGGGGTGTTTACAGCTTCCCCTATTCAAGCATGAGTTAGCTGTGCAGGATGTAAGCAACGGCTTAACAGACAAACAAGATAACTTGTGGTTGAATACCAAAGACAGTCCAAAATTTGCACTCACATAATGAAGAAGAAAAGGGATATAGATTGTAAAAGAAAATAAAGTATATTATAAAGTGTGGGCGACGGAGGACGACCGTCGAGCAGAGGACGACTGTTGGGGAAAGAGCAATGACGGGGACGGCCGACATGCTGGGGAGAGTGTGTGAAGTAAAGCAATGACGGGGACGGCCGACATGCTGGGGATGAAAGGGGTTATGATGGGGACGGCCATCAAGTAAAGTCATAATATTCTCTGGGGATTAATGAAAAATGACGGGGACGGCCATCAAGTTCATAAAGCAAAGCAACCAACGATGGGGACGACCATCGGGCTAAAAAGAAAAGGGACCACGACGGGGACGGCCATCGGGTTAAAGAATAAATGAAATAGACAGATGATGAGGTACGGTCATCAAAGGTGAAGGACGATCACCTAGCAGGGGACGGCTGCTCTGTAAGGGTTAAGATGAGGGACGATCATCTAAGGTGGAGGACGACCACCTGGCAGGGTACGGCTGCCGAAAGTATCGCGACATAGGACGAATGCCGGATAAAAAGTCAACGATGGGGACGGCCATCGGATGAGCATGATGGAGGACGACCATCAAGAGGTGAAGGACGATCACCTAGCAGGGGACGGCTGCTCTCAAGGTTTATCATGACATAGGACGAATGTCAGATAACCAAAATCAACAATGGGGACGGCCATTGGATAAAATGATGAAGGACGATCATCAAAAGGTGAAGGACGATCACCTAGCAGGGGACGGCTGCTAAATATCACGACATAGGACGAATGTCGGATAAAAAGTCGACGATGGGGACGGCCATCGGATGAGCATGATGGAGGACGACCATCAAGAGGTGAAGGACGATCACCTAGCAGGGGACGGCTGCTCTCAAGGTTTATCATGACGAATGTCAGATAGAAAAGAAATTTGCTTTGTTGGCGATCTACTGGGGAATAGTAAACACGGACAAGTGTTTGTATCCAAGAAACAAAAGGTATAAGTGTTTAGATGTTTGTGTATAGATTAAAGATGCGGACGAGCATCCTTAAGACTATGATACGGACAAGTATCAGGTAGAAACAAGTACCGATACGTGTTCGGAGATGATGATACGGACGAGTATCAACTGGTTAACAGAGAACACGGATGAGTGTTGAATCTGAAGGGACTCTTCTGGGGAATAGTAGACGCAGACGAGTGTCTAAGTTCGAGAAGGAATGAGTGTTTGACACGTGTATGGATTAAAGATGCGGACGAGTATCCTTAAGACTATGATACGGACGAGTATCAAGTAGAAACAAACGCTAGACGCATGCTCTGAGATGATGGTACGGACGAGTACCAACTGGTTAACAAAGAACACGGACGAGTGTCGAATCTGCGGGGATGTAAATGGTGTATATAAGATACGGACGAGTATCTGTATAAGTATGATTATGAAGTATGGGTGATGTTATGGATGAGTGTTTATCCTGCTGGGGAGAGTGACACAGACGAGTGTCAAGAGGTATATTATCAACAAGCATCCGATGTACAAAGTGTTCAGGTAATTATGCTGAGGAAGGTGACATGGACGGATGTCAAGGAATTGTATATATATGTATCTTTGAGTGCAAAGGGGACGCTTTGGCTTTCTGCTGGGGATATGACACGGACGGGTGTCAAGAAGCATCTGCAATACGGATGGTCTGTTTGCAAAAAGTGTTCAGGCGACTTTACTGGGGAATGATGACACGGACGGGTGCCACAAGGAGTGTGTATTCGTATTGGTGAATGTGAGGTAACTGCTTCAGCTCCTGCTGGGGAATCTGGGGAGTATTCCGTATATTGTTGATGGATTATCATTGTTCACGAGTGTTTGACTCAGAACATGGCTTATGATTATGCAATATGTTTGATTTTTGCCGTAATGCTCCGTATTAGACGGAATGCTATGCTTTGTGGGGTGAATATGATGCGAATGCCATGTTTATGCAAAAGATAACGATCCGGGATTCGGATCCCGTTGCTGTGAAGATCTCTGGTTGATCTGTTTGAAGTGGTCATCCCAGCTGGGGATGAGATCATTGGTAGATCTGATGAGATGATTCTGCTTGGGGAAATGGGTCACTGATAGACCCATCCTGGTAATAAGGGACCCAACTGGGGTTTGTAGAAGCTCTCGTCACTCTGTTGTGATTCCTTCGCGTGTTGCTTTTCTGGATAGAGGCTGAAACTCTGTGGGGAGATGGTTCCCTGGCTTTTGTGCTTAGCTGAGGAAAAAATATTGGCACCTCGGCTGGGGAGAACATAACAAATGGCAACTCAGCTGGGAAGAAAGCACTTCGGGTGCTAAGGCTGAGTGAGTACTGATTTGCCAGCTCGCTGGGATGAAGCTTTCATGCCCCATGTTGCGCTTTTGAATACCTGCAATCCTGCAAAGACAGAGGGACGCACAAGCAATCCCGAGGTATCCCTTACCGAATTCCGTCATAGGAGTTAGACACTCCCGAGAGTAAGTATATTTCCTGCAAGCACGTAGTTTTTATTTTTGAGGATAAGCATCTGTATTCATGCAATCAGTATTTTAAAGATATCAGACATTCTTTGCAAATAAAATGAAGTGTACGAGGTGAAACTTGACTGAAAATTTGTTTTTATTAATTCGTGTGCCCTGAATTGGCAAGATACAGTCAAAGAAACAAATCTCCTGAAATGAGGAGATTGTAATAAATCAAGAAACAAAATGCTGGCAATGTTGTCAACGCTTCAAGGAGCTTCCCTTCTGCTATGACTCGTATGACATTTGACGTCCTTCTCGTCTTGCTTTCTGAAGAAGGCTGATTCTGACAGAAACTTGATCCTTTTGAAGCTTAACCGGTTGTAAGTGATACAGACGAATTCAGAGTGCAGTTGTTCGCTTATTCCCTTATTTTGCATGGATCGCCCTTTCGGGTTTTCAATCCATCGGGATACCCATTTTTGCCTGAGTTGTCCAATGCGGCTTTTCAACTCAGCGGGTGTACATTTTTTATTTATTTCCCTTATTTTTGCCCGAGTCTTTTATTCTGTTTTTGACTCGCCGGGATGCCCTATTTTTGCCTGGACTTACATTCTGTTTTTATGTCCAGCGGGTCATTTTTATGCGAAGTATTTTTTAACTGCATCTGAATTCACAGGGGACGGGAAGTCTTCACCATCCATGGTGCTGAGCATCAGTGCTCCACCAGAGAAAACTTTCTTTACTACGAATGGTCCTTCATAGTTTGGGGTCCATTTTCCCCTGTGGTCTGTATGCGGAGGGAGGATTCTTTTCAGCACAAGATCCCCTACTTGGTACTCTCGGTGCCTGACTTTCTGATCGAAGGCTCTCTTCATTCTTTTCTGATACAACTGTCCATGACAGATTGCAGCCAATCTTTTCTTTTCAATCAGACTCAGTTGTTCGTATCGGGACCGGACCCACTCTGCTTCGTTTAGCTTAACATCCATCAGTACCCGTAGGGAGGGTAATTCAACTTCAACTGGTAGGACTGCCTCCATACCATACACAAGCTGATACGGTGTTGCCCCAGTGGATGTTCTGATTGACGTGCGGTACCCATGCAAGGCAAACGGTAGCATCTCATGCCAGTCTTTGTAGGTGACTACCATCTTCTACACAATCTTCTTGATATTCTTGTTAGCTGCCTCGACAGCACCGTTCATCTTTGGCCTGTAAGGAGAAGAATTGTGGTGTTGGATCTTGAAGTCCCGGCACAGCTCTGCCATCATTTTATTGTTCAGATTGGAACCATTGTCAGTAATGATTCGCTCGGGAATTCCGTACCGACAAATGATATCTCTCTTCAGAAATCTGGCTACCACTTGTCTTGTAACGTTTGCATAGGAAGCTGCTTCGACCCACTTGGTGAAATAGTCAATAGCAACCAGGATGAATCTGTGGCCATTCGACGCAGTTGGCTCAATCTTGCCAATCATGTCAATGCCCCACATAGCAAAGGGCCAAGGTGACGACATCACATTCAAAGGATTGGGTGGCACATGCACCTTATCCGCATAAATCTGGCATTTATGACATTTTCTGGCGTAGGCACAACAATCTGCATCCATTGTGATCCAGTAATAGCCTGATCTTAGCAATTTCTTAGCCATTGCATGCCCTCCTGCATGGGTACCAAAGGATCCTTCGTGCACCTCGTGCATCAACAAGTCTGCTTCTGTTCTATCAACGCATCTGAGGAGTACCATATCAAAGTTTCTCTTGTACAGGGAACCATCAGTATTCAGGAAGAAACTACCAGCAAGCCTTCTTAAAGTCTTCTTGTCATTGGAAGATGCCCCAGGTGGGTATGTTTGATCTTCCAAGAAACACTTAATGTCATGGAACCAAGGTTTATCATTTTTGACAATGTCGGCTGCAAATACATATGCTGGTCTGTCGAGTCTGGACACTGAAATCCGAGGTACAAAGTTGGCAGTTTGAACTTTGATCATGGATGAAATGGTAGCCAGAGCATCTGCAAACTGATTTTCATCTCGAGGGATATACTCAAGCTTGACCGTTGTAAAGAAAGTCAGTAACCTCCTTGTATAATCCCTGTAAGGTATCAGATGATCCTGGTGGGTGTACCATTTGCCGTTGGTTTGATTAACTACCAGAGCTGAATCTCCGAATACAGTCAATGTCTTGATCCTGAGGTCAATGGCTTCCTCAAGACCCATAATGCAAGCTTCGTATTCAGCTTCGTTGTTAGTGCAGTTGAAAGTGAGTTTTGCCGAGAAAGGCATGTGAACTCCTTTAGGTGTAATGAGTACTGCACCAACACCGCGACCACTCATGTTAACATCCCCATCAAACATCATAGTCCATTCTTCTTCCGGGTCAGGCCCTTCAGTGTGAATAGGCTCTTCATGACCTTTTGCTTTTATGAACATGATGTCTTCATCAGGGAAGTCAAATCTCATAGGCTGGTAATCATCAATAGGTTGCTCAGCAAGATAATCAGACAATACACTGCCCGTAATGGCTTTCTGAGATGTGTACTGGATGTCATATTCTGTAAGGATCATTTGCCATCTTGCAACCCGTCCGGTAAGAGCTGGCTTCTCGAAAATGTACTTGACTGGGTCCATTTTGGATATCAATAAAGTAGTGTGGGTCAACATATACTGTCTCAGTCGGCGAGCAGCCCACGCTAAAGCACAACAAGTTTTCTCGAGCAGTGAATAACGTTGTTCACAGTCGGTAAACTTTTTGCTCAGGTAGTATATTGCATACTCTTTTCGACCAGACTCGTCATGCTGGCCCAACACACACCCCATTGACTCTTCTAATACTGTCAAGTACATTATCAGGGGTCTTCCTTCAACTGGAGGCATAAGGATTGGTGGTTCTTGCAGGTATTCTTTGATCTTGTCAAAAGCCCTCTGGCAGTCTTCGTTCCACCTGACCGTCTGTTCTTTTCTTAACAGCTTGAACAAAGGCTCACAGGTAGCTGTAAGGTGAGATATGAACCTTGAGATGTAGTTCAATCTACCTAGAAACCCTCGAATTTCTTTTTCAGACTTCGGTGCAGGCATTTCTTGAATGGCTTTGACTTTATCAGGGTCAACCTCAATCCCTTTCTCGCTTACAATAAAACCCAGCAGCTTGCCAGATCGCACCCCGAATGTGCACTTGTTGGGGTTCAACTTCAGTTGGTACTTCCTCAGACGCTTGAATAACTTCAGCAGATTTACCAGGTGGTCTTCTTCTGTAAGGGATTTGGCAATCATGTCATCCACATAACACTCGATTTCCTTATGGATCATATCGTGGAATAATGTTACCATAGCCCGTTGATATGTTGCACCAGCATTCTTCAATCCAAATGGCATCACCTTGTAACAGAATGTGCCCCAGGGGGTGATGAAGGTTGTCTTCTCCATGTCTTCAGGTGACATCTTGATCTGATTGTACCCTGAAAATCCGTCCATGAAGGAGAATACCGAGAACTGAGCCGTATTATCAACCAATACATCAATGTGAGGTAATGGGAAGTCATCTTTCGGGCTGGCTCTGTTCAGATCCCGGTAGTCAACACACATCCTTACTTTACCGTCCTTCTTAGGCACAAGTACTATATTAGTAACCCACGGCGGATAGCTAGTTACAGTAAGGAATCCGGCGTCCCACTGCTTTTGTACCTCTTCCTTTATCTTCATTGCCATATCTGGGCGAGTACGGCGCAGCTTCTGTTTAACTGGTGGGCAGTCTTCCCTTAAAGGCAGCTTGTGCATAACGACATCGGTGTCCAATCCCGGCATATCTTGATAAGACCAAGAAAACACATCCACATATTCCTGAAGCAGGTCAATCAGTTGCTTCTTCACTGAGTCTTGTAAACAGGCCCCGATCTTAACCTCTTTTACGTCTTCATCCGTACCAAGATTAACTGTTTCAATCTCCTCCTGATGAGGAGTAATAACCTTCTCCTATTGTCTTAATAACCTGGCTAGCTCTTCAGGAAGCTCAAAATCTTCTTCAACCCCTTCATCGGCTTGATTGATTGGATTGTCAAAGTCATACGAAGCCATAGCTGTGCTGTTGTCGGTGCGGTCTGGAAGGCACTCTCTGCAAGGGTTTAGATTGTTCATTTTAGTGATTGATTTTAATCTTGTTTAGAAAAAGTGAAATGAAGTTATCATTTTGAAAACATTGCCATTTATTTTTGTACAAAAATAAAAATGGAAAAACAGTGAGCGGAAAAGAAAAAGACTCATTTGCAAAAGATGTCTGATATTTCATTGATTAATCTTGTTGCACAAAAAATACAGATGGCCCGATTACAAAATGAGTCTTGTCATCTTGGGCAAGATGCAAGACTTGATGCATGCTTAAAATATACAGGAAATAATAATTACTCTGCAGGAGTAACCCTTATAATTTCCTGGGAAGACCAGTTTGAGATACGGCTCCCCGGGATCTTTGGACGTATCCAGCTCTCCAGGTTGCGCTCATCTTCCGACTCATCTTCCAAGTTGTTTACAGCATCAGGGGTGAGCATCCCCCCACTAACAAAACTGGGCTTCTTAGCAGCCTCTGCTTGATCTTGTTGAGTTGGTTTGTAACCCAACCCAAATCTATCCTCTTTCTTCTCTACGGGCAGCAACTTGCCCCAGCCTTGGGCAGTCCCTTCTTCAACAACCTTCCGGGCTTGTTGATAAGATGTCATTGAGGTTCCAGGTACAGCAGATGCTTCGTTAATGTTTAGGGCTTCAAATCCCTGACTCATGGTTTCATGGATCTCCCCATCCATCTCAATGTATTTGTATGTAGCTAGATGGCTAACAAAAATATCTTCCTCTCCACAAATAGTAACGACTTGGCCCTCCCACTCGAATTTTAACTTCTGGTGAAGGGTAGACGTAACTGCGCCAGCGGCGTGAATCCAAGGTCTACCCAACAAACAGCTGTAGGCCGGCTGAATGTCCATCACGTAGAAGGTCGTTTTGAAAGTTTGTGGGCCAATCGTTATAGGCAACTCAATTTCTCCCAGAACTGATCTCTTAGAGCTGTCAAAGGCTCTCACTACCAAGTTGTTGGGACGTAATGCCAATCCTTCATACTCCAGCTTCACAAGGGCTTTTTTAGGTAAGACATTGAGGGATGACCCTGTGTCTACCAGTACATGGGAAAGAACTGCACCCTTACACTCCATGGTAATGTGCAAAGCCTTGTTATGATTGCGACCTTCCGTAGTCAAATCAGTGTTGGTAAATCCTAGTCCATTACTAGCATTAACATTTCCAACCACAGCTTCCAACTTATTGACGGTAATCTCCTCCGGCACATAAGCTGCGTGCAAGACTTTTAATAGTGCGTTCCGATGAGCCTCGGAGCACATTAGCAATGATAAAATGGAGATCTTGGAAGGCGTCTGGTGAAGCTGGTCCACTATCTTGTAATCACTTTTCTTGATGATTCTCATGAATTCATCAACCTCTTGATCAAAAGGGGTTTTCAGAGCTTCTTTAGCAGCTTGATCTTCTTGCACCATGCTCTTCCCTTTTGCCTTGGCAGCAGCTTCTGCTTCAGCAATGGGTCTTGGAATTTGTGGGACAAAAAGACGTCCGCTTCGAGTGAAGCCTCCGCCTCCCCCCACATTGTCTATTTGTGGTGAAGAAGTTGATGATTCAAGAGTGAGTTTCTGCCCTTCGCAGTACAGCTCAGAGCCATAATGCTAAGGGATGGCATTACTGCTTTCATAAGGAACGGGCCCAGGTACCGTGATGGTAACTGGGCTGACTGCAGCAGCGGAGGGTGTTGCAATAGTATGTGGATCATAGTATATTGTAACTGGTGCTCTGACAGGAGCGACATTCTGTGAGTTGTAGGCAGAATCATTTGCAGGATCATAATAAATTGTAACTGTTGAGACACTTTCATTATTTGCTGTTGATGTTGTTGGAGATACTGTTGATTGGATGGGTGTTGTTGTTGTAGGAGACTCTGAATGAAGGGGTGCTGAAGTTGTAGAAGGGATGTTTGTTGATATTTGGTCCGTTGAAGTAACAGATGAAGCATTTGTTGATGAGATTGAAGAGTTGTTTGGAACAATTGTTGTTGCAGTTGTAGAAGATTCTGGAATTGTTGTTAAGGAGATTGCTGGGTTGGTAGGTATTGATGTTGTGATTTGAAGCAGGCCACTCTGGATGAGACCATCTATGCCATCTCTCAAGTTATCACACCCATTCACCGAAATGTTGCAATAAGCACATCCTAGCTCACATCCAGGGAACATTTGACATTCAAGGAGTTGAGCTTTAATCTCCACCAAGGGTGTCCGAATCTGACCCACACTGGTTATCAAGTATGACGGCTTATCTTCTTCAATAGCATTGATTCTCGGTCCACCGTGGTTTGGCATAGGGTTCTTGTTAACATTTGGTGGTGGTGCAAAGTTTAGAGCTTTAGAATCTACCAAGTCCTGTACTTTCATGTGCAAAGCTCTGCACTTCTCTGTACTGTGGCCAGGTGCATTCGAGTGAAAAGCACATCTGGCGCTGGCGTCATAATTTCTGGGCAGACTGGTAGGATCTGGAGGTGCCAATGTCCTTAGCTCAACCAGGTTGAGTTTTAGGAGTTGTGGCAATAATGTGGCATAGGGCATAGGGCATAGGGATTAGATCAATCACCCTATTGGCCTGAGAAGGTCTCTGTTGAAATGGTCTTTGCTGATTATTGTCGTTGTTGTTGTTGTAGTTTCTCTGAGGAGGATACTGAGTTTGTTGTTGGTAATTTTGTTGCTGTGGTTGATAAGCTGGTTGAGGATGAATTGGAGCTGGAATGGTGACTGCTGCCACAGACCTATGAACATATTGTGGTCTGCCCCTATTGGTATGGATAGCATTGGTCTCACCAGCTCTTCTTGGGCCCGCAAAAGGCTTTCTAGCGTTGCTGGACGAGCTTGCACCGTTGTCAGAAATTTTGCCCATCTTTAACAGGCTCTCAATTCTTTCTCCAGCTATAACGACATCTGCAAAGCTGGTAGAAGAAAAGGCAACTAGCCTATCAATGTATGTCCCTTGGAGAGTGTTCATAAACATATCAGCCATCTCTCTCTCTGACATGGGTGGCTGGACAGCAGCAACAAGCTGTCTCCACCTCTGGGCGTACTCCCGGAAGCTTTCTCTGGATGACTGTGACATTCCCATCAGGAGGGTCCTGTTGGGAGCCATATCCAAGTTGTACTGGTATTGTCTGATAAAGGCTTCAGCCAGGTCCTTCCAGCATCTAATGGTCGCTCTAGTCAAATGAGAGTACCATTCCCTTGAAGCTCCTGTTAAGCTATCTTCAAAATAAAACATCCATAGCTTTTCGTCCATGGTATACGCCTTCAACCTCCCCAGAAAGGATTGTAAATGGGTTCGGGGACAAGAAGTTCCGTTGTACTTCTCAAAGCACAGAGGTTTAAACTTGTGGGGAATCCCGACCCCTTCCACTAGACCCATGTCCATAACATCAAAACCCAGGGAGTTTTGAGATTCCAAGGACCTTAATTTTTCAGCAATTTCATCCAGCCTTCTATCATAGGCCTCATCCCCAGCTCCCATCACTGTAAACTGATCTTCCTGGGGGTCTTCTTGCAGCACTCTACCTGTAGTAGCATTCCCTTGCACATTAGCAGGGATGTTGATCTCTGGATGAAGGTGGGGTCCAAATACAGGTGGGTTGGTATGAGGCTGAACCCTCTCATTGTTGCTTGTCCCACCAGTCCCTAGATGGGGGTCTTCCTGAGTCTGCCTCTCTACTAAAGCCCTCAATCTCTCTTGGCTCTGAGCTAAACCATTCATCACCTCCATAAATTGTGTCATCTGATTTCTCATTTCCAATCTCTCATTGGCCATTTGGGTCCTGACCTCTGTAAGGTCCTGCTGTACTTGGTCCATTTGTATACCCGGAAGGTTGTTTCGGGTTGGATATCTGTGTGGACGGTTGAGTGGAAACACCCGACGTCGAGCAATAGTTCCTGAACCACAACAGAGTTAGTAATAAAAACAAAACAAAACCTACAAAACAAAACAAAAGTTAGTATGCAATGCAGTATGCCTATTTGTTTCCAAGGTATCCGGCTTGGCATTTGGTTTTGACCTTTCCAGACCCCTGAGGAAGGTGCTTGTGATGTTGCTTGAAAGAAACTCAGATAAAACAAACTAACAAATATATTACAAAAAGTGAATGATACATAGTTTGTTTTTCACGATACATGCCCCTGAGGGGTCAAAATACAACATAAGAAAATGAAAAGTACAATGAAATGAAAGCAACAACAAGCAAAGGTCAGACACCAAGACCAAACTCATCCTCCTGAACTTCCTTTAGAAGTGCTTCAGTCACAGGATCAGCTGGACGCTCTGTGAGGTTTCTGATAAGGAGATTCCTTGTAGTAACAGCTGCAGTTAGCTTCTTGTGTCGACTCTGGTCTTTTGACCTCTTCACACCAGCTCTAATCTTCAACTCCGAGATCTCTCTCTGGGCTGCTAGCAAGGCTTCCTGTTGTTCTTTTGCACTAGCCTCCAACTGTTCAATCTTGTCCTGAGTCCTCTTATCTTCCAGAGTACGAGCTTCGGTGATCCTGACCCACCTAGCTTGACTCTCCTTCAGATACAAATCAGTTATGGCCTTCTGGAACTGAGCCTCCTTGCAGGCATTCTTCAAGATCTGCTCTCCAGCCCTTGACTTCTTAATGTACTCCTTTGACTTCTCAATCCTAGCTAGATGCTCCACTTTTAGCTTTTCTAACCTCTCAATGTCCAGCCGACCATCACTCCTCTCCCAGAGGGTCTTCTGTAGAGCCTGAGTCAGATTCTCATTCCTCTCTTTCAATTTCTCAAACTCCTCTAAGCTGACAGTGGCAGGAGGTGGTGCTGTGGAAGGCCCAGGTACATCTTCAATGGTGAAGGGCATCCCAGAAATTTGAGCCCTGGCATGAGACCACTCATAGTACTGAGCTGAGGCCACATTGTTGCATCTTCCAAGAATGGCCATTCCCTTGGTCTGGACATTATCCCAAGCCCAGGATGTTTGCCTTACAATAGCCAGATTAGGCTTAATCTCACAATAAAGAGTCTCAGCCAAGTCTTGTGCTCTAGGAGTGTGGACCAATGCATAGCCCAGTTGTCTTTTGAATAGTAGAGGGTTGTAGTTGATGCAACCCTTCACTCCTATCAGGGGTACATTGGGGAACTGCCCACAACTGGTAATAATGTCCTTGCCTTTGGTGCTCTGAGTGCACCACCTGATGTCAGCTGAGGTCAAAGCAATGAGTCTTCTAGCCCAATTCTTTTGCTGGTGAGGGTTCAAGAATGCATCAGTCTTTGGCAAATGTTTGAGCAGCCAAGTATGGAATAGGGGAGCACAGCATCTCACTAACCTTCCTCTTTGCTTTTCATTCCTTTGGTGAACAGAGTAGTAGAAATCCCCCAGTAAGGTGGGCACTGGGTTCCTCAGGATGAAAAGATGGATTGCATTATTGCTTATAAACCTAGGCTCATCTGCAAATAATATGACCCCATATATGCTAAGGGCCAATAAAGCACAGACTGCCTTCCACTCTCCCAAGGAGGCCTTCAGAATAGCCTGAGAGGTCAAGAAATCCAAGTGTAGGCCAGAGATCCCAGCCTTTGCTGTCATGTTCTGCCCGATCAGATCTGGTTCCAGATACAATGCCTTTGCCACCTCTTCATTACTAGGGAATGCCATCTCAGGGTTGAAGGGGACTCCACCCCTGATAGGTACACCAATTAGTGATGAATACTCTTCCAACAAGGGTCCCAACTGAAAATTCTGGAAGGTGAAGCACCTCAGAGGGGGATCATAGAACTGCAAGCAAGTATGAATCAAGCTCCTCTGTGAAGGGTCCAAATCCATAACCACATCAAGGATTCCTCCATAATGTTCTCTGAATAGTGGTATATGGTCTGGAGTAATCAGGGTCTGGACCTTCCTGATGCTAGCTAGCTCAGGCTCAAAGAAATGATAGGAGATGTTGCTCTTCTTAGGTGCCATGTTGCTGAAGAACAGATGCTGATGATGATGACTGATGCTAGAAGATGGGCCACAGACAGGCTGAGACTGGTGATGCAAGTGACTGAAGCAGGTAGCAGATACTGGTGAAGATAAGTCTATGTAGATGAAGGGGTCAAAACCAAGCCAAAATATAGTATGGATACCCTGAAAAACAAATAAGCAAATGTCAAATGATGCAATGATGATGTATGCAAATGATATGCAAGGGTTTGTGATCAAGCTGGATCTGATTACTGCCTTGATATAGGTCCATGTATGTTCAAGAAGTCCAGATGGAGGTTCATAAGTCCAGTAACCAAGGTGGGGGACTCAAATAAAGAGTCACATGTCCAGGGTTAAAAATCACAAGAACTGTTCCAAAATGGAGTACTCTTAATCAAAACAAAGTAACAGGGTATGTTGAGGTCAAGGGTACCTGCACACCTGTAAACAGCCCAACCCCCTCACAGGTGATGTTCTAAAACAAAGATCCTTAGACTTGGATCAGTTATGAGAAGTGTAAACACTTCTATCCCGGAGGTACAGTGTTTACAATAACCATAAAAGATCCTCCTCTAATTCACCTCAGTTTCTGAAGGTCAATACTAAAGGTCATCCAGACTTAGCAGGCTTCCCAGATAGCCCTAGCACTACAGGAAATCTGTAGCACAGAGTTCTCAAGAAGAAACCCATATCTGAACCGTGTTTCATATTCCCGCACCAGACCGAAATGGAATGGGAAAGAACATGAACCACTCTAGCCTAGGTGTCACTCAGGTCCCAGGTATAGGACCTTAACTCTCAGTAGAACCCCACCCACCAAGACAACCAGAT
Source organism: Lathyrus aphaca (assembly GCA_963966055.1). Lineage (NCBI taxonomy): Eukaryota > Viridiplantae > Streptophyta > Magnoliopsida > Fabales > Fabaceae > Lathyrus > Lathyrus aphaca. Next base: position 494,614,540 of record OZ014519.1, read on the forward strand.
CCAGCCAAACACAGTATGACAGTATGATGTATATAAAGCTATAAAGAAAGCAATAAAACAACTGTACATAAGGCAATAAAATAAATAAATATACAAACACAAATAACACATAACACCCCAGTAAACACAAATCAAACAAGCGCTAGGAGGAACCCACAAAAAGAACCAGAAGCCCTGGTTACAGTATAAGGATCCCCAGCAGAGTCGCCAAGCTGTCGCTCCCGATAAATGGGAATGGCCCCCAGATAAAGGTACAGACGCGAACGGTCGGCGAAAGGAGGATGTGAGAACACATAGGAGTGAACTCACAGGGAATGAATAGAGTCGCCAGCTAGGCATTTTTATCCCGAAGGAAAGGTAATGCTGCATAAACCTAAGGAAAGACATGGATAAGACGGTTGCGAACCAGAGAGACTGAGAAAGGGGGTTGGTTACAACCTGGGAAGGTATTAGCACCCAGATTGTCCGTCGTACTCGACGGGATCCACGCTTAAAAGATTTGTGTTTTAAAGGGGTTGTGTCAGTGCATTTTGTGTATCAAAGAGCTGGAAAAGGGATGTACAGGTGTCAGTGTAAGAGAAGTGTAAAGTGAAGTATGTGAAGTGTCAGTGTGAGGAAAGAATGAAGTGCTCAAGATCATGAGGCTTAAAGAATGAAGCTGAAAGAGGGGGAATATACAGAGACTTTTGTTCGATAACTGTTAAGTTATGCCTACGTATCCTCTTGTGCAATGAGGAAGTCAGAACACCGTAGTTCGACCCAAAGAGACTGAAAGATGAATTGACTTGTGAACTGCCTACCTGCCTATGCTCAAGTGTGTGACCTGTCTGGCTCAGGTGCAAACTGTCTTGCATTAGACGGAAGAAGCAAGTTCTCGTTTATGAGTGAATGAGATGAGAAAAGAATCCCGAAGGAGACGATTATTGTTTGTTTTTGAGTTTTCAGTCTTTTATTGCTTTTGAAAGTTTGTCATAAGTTAATGAGCTTAAGCCTAAACCAATGGGTTAGCAAACTCATCACATCTTCCCTCTGATTAGGGGTAATGAGAATACCTTGAGTGTGAAGTCAGCATCTCACACTTAATTACCCTGATGTAGGATTAAGATCATTAACCTACTTGTGATTATTTAGATGTTTTTGGTGTTTTTGTTTAGTGTTAAGTAATGAGATTAAGCTATAATCAGGGATTAAACAGACTCATTACACCATCCTAATAGAAGGATAATAGATGAGAGTGTTTAAGCTGAGGAAGGCTCCTCAACTTAATCCATGATTAGGGATTAAACTCATGACAAAACAAAGCCTTTGTTAAGTGGATTTTATTTAATGATTAGATGATGAAGTGAGTTTTAGGGTTTGTAAGACAACTTGAGGGGGACTTGTCCATTAACACTAGGGTTAGTCCTTCTTAACCGATTAAGGAAGAATTAGAACCCTAATGCAAGGCCCAAGTTACAAGATTGATGTCTTGATAATTATTAGATGGATTTATTAAAGGAGTTAAACACATTAAGGATTTAACACTTAGGATTAAAGTTATACACTCCATCCTAATAGAAGGATGCAGGCATAAGCTTAATCACAAAGCCTTAAAGCCTTTAGGGTTTAATCCTTGATTATGAGATGAGAAGAAAAGACTCAATGAGACACAAAGGTAAAAATAAGTGGGGAGACTAATCAAAACCCTAATCATTGTCATGCTTGGTTGTTCCTAAGGTTTGTGAGGTTTAACAAGAGAAATCTTCAGAGGAACCACCAGGAAGCAGATGAAAGGAGCAAAGAGAAGCAAAGTAACTTGCTTCATTTAAGAAGACAAGTAACTTGAAGAAAGAAAGTGAGGTGAAGAAGAATGAGCAAGCTCAATCTCAAGCACAAGACAAAATGCAGCAATGATACATGAGAGAGATGAAAAGAGATTGTGAGAAGTGAAGGCAAATTCACTTCTCAAAGTTACTTACCACCTGAAAAGTTAGTGAAAGGAATGCAATGCAATGCAAAATGAGATGAAATGGGATGATGTAAATCAAAACCAGAAGCACATACATGATGTTAATGATGCTATGAGATGATGCAAACATGAAACAAAGCATGGGGATGATCATACAAACTTATGGATGCAAATGAAGCAAGTTAAGAACCATGATCATACATGAAAGGTTATGAAGTGCAAATGGCATACAACATGGCAAATACAAGATGCAATGATCAAACATGATTCTAATATGTCTTAATATGTCAAATGAATCAAATGGATGCATAAAATGTCATGGCAAGTCAAGGTATGCAAGCAAATGCAAGATGGATGCAAAAAGAAGCCCAAATTAGGGTTTATGATCAATGCAACAAACAAAAACCAAAATCAGAAGCAAACACCAAGATAAAAAATTGAAAATGCAATCAAAGGAACCCTAACCTTACACAAACTCACTGCCCAAAGGAGGGGTTCTAACTCTTAACCTAATAAAAGTTATGAATTTCCTAAGATTTCTAGGGTTTTAGTGTACCTTAACAAGAAAAATGTCAAACAAATTGAAAATGAAAGATCAAATCATGCCAATTTAATCCTACAAACTACATGAGATGCAAAACACAATGCAAAAGAATCAAAGTCCAACTCTCAAAGACTAGGCAGAAATGAATTTTTGAACATTGGATCAAAATAATGCTTTGAAATTGAATTAATTCCATGGAAAATTGTCAAAATGCATTAAGATCAAAAAAGAAATTTGGTTTGAGGGTTGGACAATGTTTCTAAATGATTTTAAAGGTTTCATGAATTTTTTGGTGATTTTTAAATACCTAAAAGTATTTTTAATTAATTAATTCTCATTAATTAATTAAAAATAAACTTTTAAATAATTTAAAAATATTTTTAAATGCGAAAAATAAAAATAAAAATGTTTTTGGTTTCTGAAAATTAATAAAAGTTTGTACAAAAATTTTCAGAATTTTAAAAATTGTTTTGCTATTTTAAATTAAATGGAGAAAACAAATGAAATAAAATGTAAATTAAAATGAATTTAAACTGAAAAAAGAAAAGTATGCGCATCTAAGGGCCCAGATTCAAACATACGCGCGCGGGAGTGGACTTGGCGCCACATCCAAAGGCTGAGATTCAAAATTCGCTAATTAAATGATTAAACCCTAATCCTGCCCTAATCACTTTCAGGCGACCGGAACACTGTTCCGGTCGTCTTCTCCGGCTAGCTCATTTCTCTATCTCTCTATATACGCAATGAAAACGAAATCTAACTGCCCAAAACTCAACCCCATCCAAAAACGAATCAAACCCCTCAATCAAACATCATTTTTCATTCATAAATCAGCCAAATCGAATCAAACATTCTTAGGGCAAATAAATTTCAGACAGTTCATACATGCTGGTTTCTCAACCATTTTCAAAAGTAAACACATATTCATGATCAGGGGAGTGCATAGAAGCTTTTAAGAACTTAAAAACATGTTTCTGGAAAAAAGTTTTGAGATGACTACCTGAACTGAAGCTTTCGATTCAGGAGCTTTCTGGCTGTTTCTTTGGCTCAAATTCACTCCAATGATCCTCCTAAGAAGCTTGCAATGCTTGTTTGAAGTTTAGAATGGATGGTTTGAGAGATGGCAGAAGTTCTGTTCAATGGCAAGTGATGATCGTGTTTTTGATTCTTTGAGTTTCAGGCCATGGTGAGGGGTGCTTTGTGATCAGGGAAGTGTGTTGAGTTGATTTGTGGAGTTTGTTTGTGAGCTTGCAGCTTGTGTGATGAGTTTCGAATGCTCTTGCAAATGGGGTGGAAAATGAGAATGCTGTGACGGAGAGTGTTTCAGGCCTGTGTTTTGTATGCTTTGGCTTGCTTTTGATTTGTATAATCTATAGTGATTGGTCAGAAGAAGTGATGTGTGCTTTATTGATTGGTATGGCTCAAGTTGCCAAAATGTCAAAGTTGTGTAAGAGAGGTATGGGCTACTTGCTAGCCAAGGACAAAAGGTGTGTCCTGCGCAGCATGATGTGGGGAGAACCCTAGGATGGTTCAGCAAGTCAGCAAGCAAGTGGATCTTCACTTGAGTGAGTTTTTGCAAGTTGGTTCACTTTTGCTCCTTATGAGATATCTTGCTCTATAAGCCATAAAAATGTGTGATCCTTTGGCCCATTCTGAATTTTAGGTCTTGTATGATCATGTTGTGAAGTTTAGAAGTCCATTTGATAGCTTAATTTGCCTTGAGAAGTGAATTTGCAACTTTGCCTCTTTGGTGGAAAACTTCAAATTTTGTGATTTTAGCCAACTTTGACAAGCCATAACTTTTGATCCAAAATGAATTAGGTCATGTTCTTGTACTTTTTGAAAAGGGAATGATCAATTCTACAACTTTCATGATCAAAGTTTTTCCATTTGAAGCATTTTTGAATCAAAAAGTAAAGGTTGAAAAAGTTTCCTAAAATGGCAATTTCATTAAAAGTCAAACTTCCCCAAAAAGTCAACTTTGCAAAAGACTTGAAATTCTTCAAATTTGTGAACTTCCAACATCTTCTATAATCAAATAAAGATCATACACAATCAAAATGACGAAGAACACCCTTTGGTTGGGTCATTGGGGGCCTCAAATGCCCTGATTTTGCACTGACTTGCTTGAAAAGTCAACTCTTGATCAGATGACTTCCCCATGGAATTTCTTCATGAAAATTGATATGCATACTCCCTATGCCATATAGAGACCAATAGAAACAAGAATGACCAAAAAAATTGGAGTTATGGCCTTTGAAACCAAAACCCTAATTCTAGGTCATCTGTGCAGTCAAACCTGGCTCTGCCTCCATGTCATTCTCAGTTCTTGTGATTTTTTGATATTCTTGACTTTGAGATGATATAATGTGATACTTGAACATACATGGACCCCTTTGAAGTGATTGATGGCCTTTGGAGTGGCTCAAGAAACTCTTGGATTGCTCAGATCACAAACCCTAGATGCAGATGACTTTGAATCTATGCAGTGAATCAAAAATGTGGTATGAGATGCTATGATTGGTGTTTATGCATATGAAATGATCACAAGCCATGGTGTGAATGGGTGAGGGCAAATTTGGGGTGTTTACACAATGGTTCATGTTTGTACAAAGATTAGAAGTCACTTTGAGGTCTCATTTCAACTTGGCAAGTGGTTTTGCAACTTTGCCTCTTTGGTGCATAACTTGAAATTATGTGATTTTTCCCAACTTTGACAAGCCATAAATTTTGATCCAAAATGAATTAGAATGAGTTCTTGTACTTTCTGAAAAGGGAATGATCCATTCTACAACTTTCATGACCAAAGTTTTCTCATTTGAGGCATTTTTGAATCAAAAAGCAAGGGTTGAAAAAGTTTCCCAAAATGGCAAGTTCCCATTACAAGTCATTTTCCCAAAAAGGCAACTTTGCAAATGGCTTGAAATTCTTCAATTTTGTGAACTTATAACATCTTCTATGATCAAATAAAGACCATACACAATCAAAATGATGAAGAACACCCCTTGGTTGGGTTATTGGGGGCCTCAGATGCCCTGATTTCTCACTGACTTGCTCAAGAAGTCAACCCTTGATTAGATGCCTTCCCCATGGAATTTCTTCATGAAACTTGATATGCATGATCCTTATAACATATAGAAACCAATAGAAACAAGAATGACCAAAAAATTTGGAGTTATGGCCTTTGAAACCAAAACCCTAATTCTAGGTCATCTGTGCAGTTAAACCTGACTCTGCTTTCATGCCAACCTCAGTTCATGTGATTCTTTGACTTTCTTGACTTTGTGGGGATACAATATGATGCTTGAACATACATGGACCCCTTTGAAGTGATTGGAGGCCTTTGGAGTGGCTCAAATGGCTCTTGGATAACTCAAATCACAAACCCTAGATGCAGATGACTTAGAAGCAATGCAGTGAATCAAAGATGTGGTATGAGATGCTATGATTGAACTTATGCATATGAAAAGATCACAAGCCATGGTGTGAATGGGTGAGGGCAAATTTGGGGTGTTTACAGCTGCCCCTATTCAAACATGAGTTAGCTGTGCAGGATGTAAGCAACGACTTAACAGGCAAACAAGAAAACTTGTGGTTGAATACCAAAGACAGTCCAAAATTTGCACTCACAGAAAGAAGAAGAAAAGGGATATAGATTGTAAAAGAAAATAAAATATACTATAAAGTGCGGGTGGCGGAGGACGACCATCGGGCAGAGGACGACTGTTGGGGATAAAGTGATGACGGGGACGACCGACATGCTGGGGAAGATGCGGGAAATAAAACAAATGACGGGGATGGCCGACAAGCTGGGGATTTGAGATATTATGATGGGGACGGCCATCAGGTAAAGATGTAAGACTCTCTGGGGTAAACGAAATAAATGATGAGGTACGGCCATCAAAGGTGAAGGACGATCACCTAGCAGGGGATGGCTGCTCTATTGGGGATAAGATGAGGGACGGTCATCTAAGGTGAAGGACGATCACCTGGCAAGGTACGGTTGCCAAAAAGTATCACGACATAGGACGAATGCCGGATAAAAAGGTCGACGATGGGGACGGCCATCGGATAAGCATGATGAAAGACGATCATCAAGAGGTGAAGGACAATCACCTAGCAGGGTACGGCTGCTCTCAGGGTTTATCATGACATACGACGAATGTCAGATAACAAGATCAACGATGGGGACGACCATCGGATAAACTGATGAAGGACGATCATCAAGAGGTGAAGGACGATCACCTAGCAGGGGACGGCTGCTAAAAATATCACGACATAGGACGAATGTCGGGTAAGAAAGGGGTTCTAATGAAAAGAGACTCCATTGGGGGTGATGAAGGACGATCATCAAAAAGGTGAAGGACGATCACCTGGCAGGGTACGGCTGCCGAAAAAGTATCATGACATAGGACGGATGTCAGATAGAAGAGAAGTTTTGCTGGGGAATTTGCTGGGGAAAAGTAGACACAGACGAGTGCCTAAATTCAAGAAGATATAAGTGTTTGACATGGTGCATAGATTAAAGATGCGGAAGAGCGTCCTTAAGATCATGATACGGACGAGTATCAGTAGAAACAAACGCTTGACGCATGTTCAGAGATGATGATACGGACGAGTACCAACTGGTTAACAATGAACACGGACGAGTGTTGATCCTGAGGGGACTCTTCTGGGGAATAATAGACACAGGCGAGTGCCTAAATTCTAGAAAGAGGTAAAAAGTATCTGACTTTGTGTATGGATTAAAGATGCGGACGAGCATCCTTAAGACTATGATACGGACGAGTATCAGTAGGAACAAACACTTGACGCATGTTCAGAGATGATGATACGGACGAGTATCATCTAGTTAACAACGAACACGGACGAGTGTTGAATCTGAGGGGATATAAGTGGTGTATACAAGATACGGACGAGTACCTGTCTGAGTAATAAGTGATGAGTGAGATATAGACGAGTGTCCAATCTGCTGGGGAGGGTGACACGGACGAGTGTCAAAAGGGAAAATGTATAAATTATGAACCGGAGTGTAATCTGTGGGGATAGGATGACACGGACGGGTGTCAGGGCGAGTGTATTATAAACAAGTATATGGTTCCCAAAGGGTTTAGGCAACTATGCTGGGGAAGGCGACACAGACGGGTGTCAAGGAACTGTATACATGTGTATCTGTGAGTGCAAAGGGGACGCTTTGGCTTTCTACTGGGGATATGACACAGACGGGTGTCAAGAAGCATCTGTGAGTGTAAAAGGAATGTTTTGATATTCTGCCGGGGAATCTGGGGAGTTTTCTGTATATCGTTGATGGGTTGTCAGTATTTACAAGTGTTTGATTCAGAACATGGCTTATGATTATGCAATATGTTTGATTTTGCCGTAATGCTCCGTATTAGACGGAATGCTACGCTCTGTGGGGAGAGTAATGATGCGAATGCTATGATTATGCAAAAGGCAATGATCCGGGATTCGGATCCCGTTGCTGCGAAGATCCATGGCTGATCTGCTTGAAGTGGACATCCCAGCTGGGGATAAGATCATTGGTAGATCCGATAAGATGTGACTCTGCCTGGGGGAGTAAGTCAATGATAGACCCGTCTTGGTAATGAGGGACCCAGCTGGGGTTTATAGAAGCTTTTTCACTCTGTTGTGATTTCTTCACACGTTGCTCTTCCGGGTAGAGGTTGACACTCTGTGGGGAGATAGTTCCCTGGCTTTTGCATTTGGCTGAGGAGGAAGTAATATATGGAAACTCAGCTGGGGAGAAAGCACTTCCGGTGCTAAAACTGAGTAGATACTGATTTGCCAGCTTGCTGGGGTGAAGTTTTCATGCCCCCATGGTGTGCTTTGACTACCTGCAATCCTGAACAGACAGAGAAACACACAAGTAATCTCGAGGTATCCCTTACCGGATTCCATCATAAGCGTTTAGACACTCCTGGGGGTGAGTATATTTCCTGCAAGCACGTATCTTTAGAAGAGAAGCATCTGTATTTATGCAATCAGTATCTTAAAGACATCGGACATTCTTTGCAAGTGAAAAATAAAGTGTACGAGACGAAACATGACTGAAAATCTGATTTTATTAATTCATGTGCCCTGAATTGGCAAGATACAGTCAAAGAAACAAATCTCCTAAAATGAGGAGATTGTTATAAATTGAGAAACAAAAGATGTTGGCAATGTTGATGACGCTTCAGGGAGCTCCCCTTCGCTATGACTCGTATGACGTTTGACGTTCTTCTCGTCTTGCTTTCTGAAGAAGGCTGATTCTGAAAGAAGCTTGATCCTTTCGAGGCTTACCTAGTTGTAAGTGATACAGATGAATTCAGAATACAGTTGTTCGCTTATTCCCTTATTTTGCATGGATCGCCCTTTCGGGTTTTCAATCCATCGGGATACCCATTTTTTCCTGAGTTGTCCAATGCGGCTTTTCAACTCAGCGGGTGTACATTTTTTATATATTTCCCTTATTTTTGCCCGAGTCTTTTATTCTGTTTTTGACTCGCCGGGATGCCCTATTTTTGCCTGGACTTACATTCTGTTTTATGTCCAGCGGGTCATTTTATGCGAAGTATTTTTTAACTGTATTTGAATTCACAGGGGACGGGAAGTCCTCACCATCCATAGTGCTGAGCATCGGTGCTCCACCAGAGAAAACTTTCTTTACTACGAATGGCCCTTCATAGTTCGGAGTCCACTTGCCCCTGTGGTCTGTATGAGGAGGGAGGAGTCTTTTCAGTACAAGATCTCCTACTTGGTACTCTCGGAGCCTGACTTTCTGATCGAAGGCTTTCTTCATCCTTTTCTGATATAACTGCCCATGACAGATTGCAGCCAATCTCTTCTCTTCAATCAGATTCAGTTGTTCATATCGGGATCGGACCCACTCTGCTTCGTTCAGCTTAACATCCATTAGTACCCGCAGGGAGGGCAATTCAACTTCAACCGGTAGGACTGCCTCCATACCATACACAAGCTGATACGGTGTTGCCCCAGTGGATGTTCTGATTGATGTACGGTATCCATGCAAGGCAAACGGTAGCATTTCATGCTAGTCTTTGTAGGTAACCACCATCTTCTGCACAATCTTCTTGATATTCTTGTTAGCTGCCTCAACAGCGCCATTCATCTTTGGCCTGTAAGGAGAAGAATTGTGGTGTTGAATCTTGAAGTCCCGGCATAGTTCTGTCATCATTTTATTGTTCAAGTTGGAGCCATTATCAGTAATGATTCGTTCGGGAACTCCATACCGACAAATGATATCTCTCTTCAGAAATCAGGCTACCACTTGCCTGGTAACATTTGCATAGGAAGCTGCTTCAACCCACTTGGTAAAATAGTCGATGGCTACCAGGATGAATCTGTGGCCATTTGAAGCAGTCGGTTCAATTTTGCCAATCATATCAATGCCCCACATAGCAAAGGGCCAGGGTGAAGACATCACATTCAGAGGATTGGGAGGCACATGCACTTTATCCGCATAAATCTGGCATTTATGGCATTTCCTAGCATAAGCACAACAGTCGGCGTCCATTGTGATCCAGTAATAACCTGATCTTAGTAACTTCTTGGCCATGGCATGCCCTTCTGCATGGGTACCAAAGGATCCCTCGTGCACCTCGTGCATCAACAAGTCTGCTTCTGTTCTATCAACGCACCGGAGAAGTACCATATCAAAGTTTCTCTTATACAAGGAACCGTCGGTATTCAAGAAGAAACTACCAGCTAGCCTTCTTAAAGTCTTCTTATCATTGGAAGATGCCCCGGGTGGGTATGTTTGATCCTCCAAGAAGCATTTGATATCATGGAACCAAGGCTTATCATCTTTGACAGCGTCTGCTGCAAATACATATGCTGGTCTGTCAAGTCTGGACACTGAAATCCGAGGTACAAAGTTGGCAGCTTGAACTTTGATCATGGATGAAATGGTAGCCAGAGCATCTGCAAATTGATTCTCGTCCCGAGGGATATACTCAAGCTTGACTGTCGTGAAGAAAGTCAATAACCTCCTTGTATAATCCTTGTAGGGTACCAGATGATCCTGGTGTGTGTACCATTTGCCGTTGGTTTGATTAATCACCAGAGCTGAATCTCCAAATACAGTCAAAGTCTTGATCCTGAGGTCAATGGCTTCCTCAAGACCCATAATACAAGCTTCGTATTCAGCTTCGTTGTTAGTGCAGTTGAAGGTGAGCTTTGCCGAGAAAGGCATGTGAACCCCCTTAGGTGTAATGAGTACTGCACCAACACCACGACCATTCATATTAACAGCCCCATCAAACATCATAGTCCATTCTTCTTCCAGGTCAGGCCCTTCGGTGTGAACAGGCTCCTCATGATCTTTTGCTTTTATGAACATGATGTCTTCATCAGGGAAGTCAAATCTCATAGGCTGGTAATCATCAATAGGTTGCTCAGCAAGATAATCAGACAATACTCTGCCCTTGATGGCTTTTTGAGAGGTGTACTGAATGTCATATTTTGTGAGGATCATTTGCCATCTTGCAACCCGTCCGGTAAGTGCTGGCTTCTCGAAAATGTACTTAACTGGATCCATCTTTGAGATCAATAAAGTAGTGTGGGTCAACATATACTGCCTTAGTCGGCGAGCAGCCCACGCTAAAGCACAACAAGTTTTCTCGAGCAGTGAATAACGTTGTTCATAGTCGGTAAACTTTTTGCTTAGGTAGTATATTGCATACTCTTTTCGACCAGACTCGTCATGCTGGCCCAACACACACCCCATTGACTCTTCTAATACTGTCAAGTACATGATTAGAGGTCTTCCTTCAATTGGAGGCATAAGGATTGAAGGCTCTTGTAAGTATTCCTTGATTTTTTCAAATGCCCTATGGCAGTCTTCGTTCCACCTGACCGTTTGTTATTTTCTTAACAGTTTGAATAAAGGCTCGCAGGTTGCGGTAAGGTGAGATATGAACCTTGAAATGTAGTTCAATCTACCTAAGAAACCCCGAACTTCCTTTTCAGACTTTGGTGCAGGCATTTCTTGAATGGCTTTGACTTTATCAGGGTCCACCTCAATCCCTTTCTCACTTACAATAAATCCCAGTAGCTTACCGGATCGCACCCCGAATGTGCACTTGTTGGGGTTTAACTTCAATTGGTACTTCCTCAGACGCTTGAATAACTTCAATAGATTCACCAGGTGGTCTTCTTCTGTGAGGGACTTGGCAATCATGTCATCCACATAGCATTCAATTTCTTTATGGATCATGTTGTGGAATAATGTTACCATAGCCCATTGATAAGTTGCACCAGCATTCTTCAATCCTAATGGCATCACCTTATAACAGAACGTGCCCCAAGGTGTGATGAAAGTTGTCTTCTCCATGTCTTCAGGTGACATCTTGATCTGATTGTATCCTGAAAATCCGTCCATGAAGGAGAATACCGAGAACTGAGCCGTGTTATCACCCAATACATCAATGTGAGGTAATGGGAAGTCATCTTTCGGGCTGGCTCTGTTCAGGTCCCGGTAGTCCACACACATTCTCACCTTGCCATCCTTCTTAGGCACAGGTACAATATTAGCAACCCACGGCGGATAGCTAGTCACAGCAAGGAAACCGGCGTCCCATTGCTTTTGCACCTCTTCCTTAATCTTCATTGCCATATCTGGGCGAGTACGGCGCAGTTTCTGTTTTACCGGCGGGCAGTCTTCTTTCAAGGGCAGCTTGTGCATGACAATATCGGTGTCCAACCCTGGCATATCCTGATAAGACCAAGCAAACACATCCACATACTCTCGAAGCATGTCAATCAATTGTTCTTTCACTGAGTCTTGTAGGCAGGCCCCGATCTTAACCTCTTTTACGTCTTCTTCCGTACCAAGATTAATCGTTTCAACCTCCTCCTGATGAGGGGTGATAACCTTCTCCTCTTGCCTTAACAACCTGGCTAGCTCTTCAGGAAGCTCGTAATCTTCTTCAAGCCCTTCATCAGCTTGATTGATTGGATTGTCAAAGTCATACGAAGCCATAGCAGTGTTGTTGTCGGTGCAGTCTGGAGGGCACTTTCTGCAAGGGTTTAGATTGTTCATTTTAGTGATTGATTTTAATCTTGTTTAGAAAAAGTGAAATGAAGTTGTCATTTTGGAAAACATTGCCATTTTATTTTTGTACAAAAAGAAAAAATGAAAAACAGTGAGCGAAAAAGACTCATTTGCAAAAGATGTCCGATATTCATTGATTGATCCGTTTGCACAAAATTACAAGATGGCCCGATTACAAAATGAGTCTTGTCATCTTGGGCAAGATGCAAGACTTGATGCATGCTTAAAAATACAGGAAATAATAATTACTCTGCAGGAGTAACCCTTATAATTTCCTGGGAAGACCAGTTTGAGATATGGCTCCCCGGGGTCCTTGGACGTATCCAGCTCTCCAGGTTACGCTCATCTTCCGACTCGTCTTCCAAGTTGTTCACAGCATCCGGGGTGAGCATCCCCCCGCTGACAAAGTTGGGCTTCTTGGCAGCCTCTGATTGATCTTGTTGAGTTGGTTTGTAACCCAACCCAAATTTGTCTTCCTTCTTCTCCATGGGCAGCAGCTTGCCCCAGCCTTAGGCAGTACCCTCTTCAACAACCTTCCTGGCTTGCTGATAAGATGTCATGGAGGTTCCCAGTACAGCAGACGCTTCATTTATGTTTAGGGCCTCAAACCCTTGGCTCATAGTTTCATGGATTTCTCCATCCATCTCAATGTACTTGTACGTAGCCAGATGGCTAACAAAGATGTCTTCTTCATCATAGATGGTGATGATCTGGCCTTCCCACTCGAATTTCAACTTCTGGTGAAGGGTAGACGTAACAGCGCCAGCGGCATGGATCCAAGGTCTACCCAACAAACAACTATAGGCCGGCTGAATGTCCATCACATAGAAGGTAATTTTAAAAGTCTGCGGGCCAATCATCACAGGCAGATCAATCTCCCCTAGCACTGACCTTTTAGAGCCATCAAATGCTCTCACCACCAAATTACTCGGACGCAGTGCCAAGCCATCATATTCCAGCTTCACTAAGGCTTTCTTTGGCAAAACATTGAGTGAGGACCCAGTGTCCACCAGCACATGAGATAGAACAGCACCTTTGCATTCCAAGGTGATATGTAAAGCCTTGTTGTGGTTACGTCCCTCAGTTGTTAAGTCAGCATTGGTAAAACACAATCCATGACTGGTATTGACATTTGCTACCACAGTTTCTAGCTGATTAACAGTGATCTCCTCTGGCACGTATGCTGCGTGCAGGACTTTTAGTAATGCATTCCTGTGAGCTTCAGAACACATCAACAGGGATAATATGGAGATTTTTGAGGGAGTTTGGTGAAGCTGATCCACCACTTTGTAATCACTTCTCTTTATAATCCTCATAAACTCGTCTACATCTTGTTCAAAAGATGTCTTCTGAGTTTCTTTGATAATTGGTTCTTCAGATATCACACTCTTTCCCTTTGCTTTGGCAGCAGCTTCTGCTTCGGCATTAGGTCTTTGCAGTTGTGAGGCAAAAAGGCGTCCGCTTCTGGTGAAGCCTCCGCCTCCCCCAACATTATCAATTTGTGGAGAAGAAGTTGAAGAGTCCAAAGTGATTTTCTCCCCGTTGCAATAGAGATCAGAGCCATAATGCCAAGGTATGGCATTGCTGCTTTCATATGGAACTGGTCCGGGCACCGTGATGGTAACTGGACTGACTGCTGCAGAGGAGTGTACTGAAATGGTGTGCGGATCGTAGTAAATGGTGACGGGTGACCTGGCAGGAGGTGCCACTGTTTGTTGTTGGAAGTTGTTGTTTGGAGGAACATCTGATGGATCATAGTAGATGGTGACTGCTGAGATATCTTCATTAATTTCTGTTGGCGTTGTAGAAGATTCTGCCGATAAAAAGGATGCTGATGTTGTAGAAGAAATGGTGGTTGAAACTTGACTCGTTGAAGTGATGGACGGAGCCATTGCTGATGATATTGATGAATTGGTTGGAATGATTGTTGCTGCTGTTGTAGAGGGATCAGGAATTGCTGTCAAAGGAATTGCTGGACTTGTAGGTGCTGTTGTTGTGATCTGAAGGATACCATCCTTGATAAGACCATTTATGCCGCTTCTCAAATTATCACACCCGTTGACTGCAATGTTGCAATACCCACAACCGAGCTCACACCCGGGGAACACCTGGCACTCTAGAAGCTGAGCTTTAATTTCGACCAGAGGTGTTCGAATCTGTCCAACACTTGTGATTAAGAAAGATGGCTTGTCTTCCTCAATGGCATTAATTCTTGGCCCTCCATGATTGGGATTCTTGGTGACACTTGGAGGGGGTGCAAAGTTGAGGGCTTTAGAATCCACCAGATCTTGTACCTTCATTTGTAAAGCCCTGCATTTTTCAGTATTGTGGCCAGGTGCATGGGAGTGGAAAGCACATCTGGCGTTGACATCGTAATTCCTTGGGAGATTGGAGGGATCTGGTGGTGCCAATGTCCTTAATTCAACCAAGTTGAGTTTCAGGAGTTGTGGCAATAAGGCAGCATAAGGCATAGGGATAGGGTCAATCACCCTATTTGCCTGTGATGGTCTTTGCTGAAAAGGTCTTTGTTGTTGATTGTTGTGATTGTTGTTGTAGGTCCTCTGTGGCGGATATTGAACTTGCTGCTGATAGTGTGGTTGTTGTTGTGGTTGATATGTTGGTTGCTGAGGAATCGGAGCTGGAATAGTGACAGCTGCTACTGATCTGTGGGCATACTGAGGTATGCCCCTACTGGCATGAATGGCATTTGTCTCACCGGTTCTTCTAGGTCCCACAAAAGGCTTCCTGGGGTTACTGGACGAACTTGCACCATTATCAGAAATTTTACCCATCTTCAATAGGCTTTCAATTCTTTCCCCGGCTATTACTACGTCTGCGAAGCTGGTGAAAGAGAAGGCAACTAGCCTATCAATATACGTTCCTTGCAGAGTATTCATAAACATGTCGGCCATTTCTCTTTCCGACATGGGTGGCTGGACAGCAGCAGCAAGCTGTCTCCACCTCTGGGCATATTCCCTGAAGCTTTCTCTGGAGGACTGATACATTCCCATCAAAAGGGTCATGTTAGGAGCCATGTCCAGATTGTATTGGTACTGCCTGATGAAGGCTTCAGCTAGGTCCTTCCAGCATCTGATAGTAGCTTTGGTTAAGTGTGAATACCACTCCCTTGAAGCCCCAGTCAAACTGTCTTCAAAGTAAAACATCCACAGTTTTTCGTCCATGGTGTATGCCTTAAGTCTCCCCAGAAAGGACTGTAAGTGAGTTCGTGGACAGGAAGTGCCATTGTATTTCTCGAAGCACGGGGGTTTAAACTTGTGGGGAATCCTTACCTCATCCACTAACCCCATATCCATGACATCAAAACCTAGGGAATTTTGAGACTCCAGAGATCTCAACTTCTCAGCAATTTCATCAAACCTCCTATCATAGACTTCATCCCCAGCTCCCATTACAGTAAACTACTCCTCCTGAGGATCTTCTTGCAAGATCCTGCCTGCAGTAGTATTTCCTTGCACATTACCCGGGATGTTGATTTCCGGATGTAGATGAGGCCCATATACTGGTGGGTTAACATGGGGCTGACCCCTTTCATTGTTACTTGTTCCTCCAGTTCCCATATGGGGTTCTTCCGGGGTTTGTCTTTCTACTAATGCCCTCAACCTTTCTTGACTTTGGGCCAAGCCATTCATTACTTCCATGAATTGGGTCATTTGGTTTCTCATCTCCAGCCTTTCATTAGCCATCTGAGTCCTGACCTCTGTCAGATCTTGTTGTACTTGATCCATTTGGATACCAGGAAGATTGTTGCGAGTAGGATACCGGTGCGGACGGTTGAAAGGGAACACCCGGCGGCGAGCAATAATTCCTGAACCACAACAGAGTTAGTAACAAACAAAACAAAAACCTACAAAACAAAACAACAGTTAGTATGCAATGCAGTATGCTTATTTATTTTCCAAGGTATCCGGCTTGGCTCTTGGTTTTGACCTTTCCAGACCCTGAGGAAGATGCTTTGGTGTTGCTTGAGAAAAGAAACTCAATGAAACCAACTAACAAATATATTACACATGGTGGATCATACATAGTTTGTTTTTACAACATACACCCCTGAAGGGTCAAAATACAACATAAAAAGAAAAGTACATGAAATGGAAATAACAACAAGCAAAGAAGTCAAACATCTAATCCAAACTCATCCTCCTTAACCTCCTTCAAAAGTGCTTCAGTTACAGGACCAGCCGGGTGCTCTATAATGTTTCTGATAAGAAGGTTTCTGGTGGCAATAGCAGTGGTCAGCTTCTTGTGCCTGTCCTGGTCCTTTGACCTCTTCAAACCAGCCCTAAGCTTCAACTCTGAAATCTCCTTCTGGGCTGCTAGCAAAGCTTCCTGTTGTTTCTTTTCATTGGCCTCCAACTGCTCAATCCTGGCTTGAGTTCTCTTATCTTCTTGAGTACGAGCTTCAGTGATCCTGACCCACCTAGCTTGACTTTCTTGCAAGTAGAGATTAGTCCTAGCCTTCTGAAATTGGGCCTCTTTATAGGCATTCTTCAATATTTGCTCCCCAGCTCTTGATTTCTTGATGTAGTCCTCTGCCTTCTCAATCTTGGCCATATGTTCCACCTTAAGCTTCTCCAACCTCTCAATGTCTAGACGACCATCACTCCTCTCCCAAAGGGTCTTCTTCAGAGCTTGAGACAGATTCTCATTCCTTTCCTTCAGCTTCTCAAATTCTTCCAGGCTGACAGTGGCTGGAGGTGGTACTGTGGATGGTCCAGGTGCATCCTCAATGGTGAAAGGCATCCCAGAAATCTGAGCCCTAGCATGAGACCATTCATAATACTGAGCTGAAGCCACATTATTGCACCTCCCAAGAATAGCCATCCCCTTTGTCTGGATGTTGTCCCAAGCCCAGGATGCTTGCCTGATAACAGCTAGATTAGGCTTTATCTCACAATACAGGGTCTCAGCTAAATCCTGCACTCTAGGAGGGTGGACCAAAGCATAGCCCAATTGTCTTTTAAACAACAAAGGATTATAGTTGATGCAACCCTTCATTCCTACTAGAGGTACATTTGGGTACTTCCCACAACTAGTGATGATGTCTTTGCCCTTGGTGCTCTGAGTGCACCATCTGATGTCATCTGAAGTCAAAGCAATAAGTCTCTTAGCCCAATTCTTCTGTTGGTGAGGATTCAGGAAGGCATCAGTCTTAGGTAAGTGTTTGAGCAGCCAGGTATGGAATAGGGGAGCACAGCATCTCACCAACTTTCCTCTCTGCTTCTCATTTCTTTGGTGAACAGAATAATAGAAATCCCTCAGCAATGTGGGCACTAGGTTTCTCAAAAGGAAGAGATGAATGGAATTCTTGCTGATAAACTTGGGCTCATCTGCAAATAGTATAACCCCGTATATACTGAGGGCTAACAATGCACAAACTGCCTTCCATTCTCCCAAGGAGGCCTTCAGAATGGCCTGAGAAGTCAGAAAGTCCAGGTGCAAACCAGGGATCCCAGCCTTTGTTGTCATGTTCTGCTCAATCAAAATAGGTTCCAGGTACAGTGCTTTTGCCACTTCTCCATTGCTGGGAGAAGTCATCTCAGGGTTGAAGGGGACATCACCCCTGACAGGTACTCCAATCAATGATGAGAACTCCTCCAGGAGAGGTCCTAGCTGAAAGTTCTGGAAAGTGAAGCATCTCAAAGGAGGGTCATAAAACTGTAGGCAAGTGTGGATCAAACTCCTCTGAGAAGGGTCTAGGTCCATAACCATATCAAGGATGCCCCCATAATGCTCTCTGAATAATGGGATGTGGTCTGGAGTGATAAGTGCCTGGACCTGCCTGATGCCAGTCAGCACAGGCTCAAAGAAATGGTATGAAATGTTGCTCTTCTTGGGTGCCATGACTGCTGGTGAAGAGCTGAAAACAAGTGCTGATGATGAAGGCTGATACTGGAAATGAGCCACTGATAGGCTGAGGCTGATGATAAGAGTAGCTGAAGCAGGAAACTGATGAAGATAGTTGAAGCAGATAACTGATGAACAGAGGTCTATGCAGATGAAGGGGTCAAAACCAAGCCAGATAAAATGGATACCCTGAAAAACAAATAAACAAATGTTAAATGATGCAAATGATGAGTATGCAAATGATTATGCAAGGGTTTGTGATCAAGCTGGATCTGATTATTGTCTTGATATAAGTCCATGTATGTTCAAGAAGTCCAGATGGAGGTTCAGAAATCCAGTAACCAAGGTGGGGGACTCAAATAAAGAGTCACATGTCCAGGGTTCAAATCACAAGAACTGTCCCAAAATGATGTGCTCTTAATCAAACAAGTAAAAGGGTATGATGTGGCCAAGGGTACCTGCAAACCTGTAAACAACCCAACCCCCCTCACAGGTGATGTTCTAAAACAAGGATCCTCATACTTGGATCGGTTATGAGAAGTGTAAACACTTCTAACCCGAAGGTACAGTGTTTACAATAACCATAAAAGATCCTCCTCTAATTCACCTCAGTTTCTGAAGGTCATAGTAAAGGTCATCCAGACTTAGCAGGCTTCCCAGATAGCTCTAGCACTACAGGAAATCTGTAGCACGGAGTTCTCAAGAAGAAACCCACATCTGAACCGTGTTTCATATTCCCGCACCAGACCGAAATGGAATGGGAAAGAACATGAACCACTCTAGCCTAGGTGTCACTCAGGTCCTAGGTATAGGACCTTAAACTCTCAGTAGAACCCCACCCACCAGAACAAAAACCAGATCCAGCAAGATGACAGTATGACAGTATGATGTATAAAGCTGTAAAGAAAGCAATAAATAACTGTACATAAAGCAGTAAATAAAGCAAATATATAAACACAAATAGCACATAACACCCCACTAAACACAAATCAAACAAGCGCTAGGAGGAACCCACAAAAAGAACCAGAAGCCCTGGTTACAGTATAAGGGTCCCCAGCAGAGTCGCCAAGCTGTCGCTCCCACCAAAATGACACCTGGTCAGAAGGGGTACAGACGCGAACGGTCGGCGAAAGAGGAGAGAACACACAAGGGTGAACTCAGAAGACAAGAGTCGCCAGCTAGGCATTTTTATCCCGGAGGAAAGGTAATGCTGCATAGACCTAGAAAGATATGGATAAGACGGTTGCGAACCAGAAAGACTGAGAAAGGGGGTTGGTTACTACCTAGGAAGGTATTAGCACCCAGATTGTCCGCCATACTCGACGGGATCCACGCTTGAAAGATTTGTGTTTTAAAGGGGTAGTGTCAGTGCAATTTGTGTATCAAAGCTGGAAAGAATGCAAGTGTCAGTGCAAAAGAAGTGTGAAGTGTATAAGAGAAGTGTCAGTGTAAGAACAAGAATATGAAGCTCAAGACTATGAGGCTTAAGGAATGATGCTGGAAGGAGAGGGAATATACAGAGACTTTTGTTCGATAACTGTTAAGTTATGCCTATGTATTCTCTCGTGCAATGAGGAAGTCAGAACACCGTAGTTCAACCCAAAGAGACTGAAAGATAAATTGACTTGTGAACTGCTTACTTGTCTATGCTCAAGTGTATGACCTGTCTGGCTCAGGTGCAAACTGTCTTGCATTAGACGGAAGAAGTGAGTTCTTGTTTGTGAGTGAATGAGGTGAGAAAAGAATCCCGGAGGAGACGATTATTGTTTGTTTTTGAGTTTTCAATCTTTTATTGCTTTTGGAAATTTGTCATAAGAAAATGAGCTTAAGCCTAAACCAATGGATTAGTAAACTCATCACATCCTCCCTCTGATTAGGGGTAATGAGAATACCTTAAGTGAGAAGTCAGCATCTCACACTTAATCACCATGGTGTAGGATTAAGATCATTAACCTACTTGTGATTATTTAGATGTTTTTGTTGTTTTTGTTTAGTGTTAAGTAATGAGTTTAAGCCATAATCAGGGATTTAATGGACTCATTACACTATCCTAATAGAAGGATAATAGATGAGAACATTTAAGCTGAGAAAGACTCCTCAACTTAATCCATGATTAGGGATTAACCTCATGACAAAACAAAGCCTTTATTAGATGGATTTTAGTTAATGATAAGATGGAGAAGTGATTTTTATGGTTGGTAAGACAACTTGAGGGGGACTTGTCCATTAACACTAGGGTTAGTCCTTCTTAACCAATTAAGGAAGAATTAGAACCCTAATGCAAGGCCCAAGTTACAAGCTTGATGTCTTAGTGATTATTAAGTGGATTGATTAAAGGATTTAAACACATTAAGGGTTTAACACTTAGGATTAAAGTTATACACTCCATCCTAATAGAAGGATGCAGGCATAAGCTTAATCACAAAGCCTTAAAGCCTTTAGGGTTTAGTCCTTGATTATGAGATGAGAGGAGAAGACTCAAAGATGACACAAAGGTGAAACTAAATGGGGGGACTAATCAAACCCTAATTATTATCATAGCTCATTTGGTAGTGGGAATGGATTGAACATGTACTTGAACCCCAGGGTACAGGGTTTGATTCCCACGGAAGGCAAAAACTCTACTAGTGAGGGGAGTAGAGAAGATCGTGAGGTGGCAGTGTCGGGATTGCCTTGAGAGGGGCCCGGGCTGTTACAAAAAAAGGCGCCTTTTTTTGTAACAGCCCAGACCCCTCGCAAGGCAATCCTGGCACTGCTACCTCATGACCTTCTCTACCCCCCTCACTAGTAGAGTTTTTGCCTTCCGTGGGAATCGAACCCTGTACCCTGGGGTTCAAGTACTTGTTCAATCCATTCCCACTACCACTTGAGCTAGTAGCTCATTTGGTAGTGGGAATGGATTGAACAAGTACTTGAACCCCAGGGTACAAGGTTCGATTCCCACGGAAGGCAAAAACTCTACTAGTGAGAGGGGTAGAGAAGGTCATGAGGTAGCAGTGCCAGGATTGCCTTGCGAGGGGTCTGGGCTGTTACAAAAGGAACAAGAAGCAAAGAGAAGCAAAACAACTTGCTTCGCTTAAGAAGTCAAGTTGCTTGAAGGGAGAAAGTAAGATGAACAAGAATGAGCAAGCTCAATCCAATACACATACAAAATTCAGCAAAGGAAGTATGAAAGAGATGAAAAGAGATTGTGAGAAGTGAAGGCAAATTCACTTCTCACACAACTTACCACCTGAAATGTTAGCATAAAAAATGAAATGCAATGCAAATGAGATGAAAAGTGAAGATGCAAACCAAAACCAGGAGCAAGATCATGAAGTTAATAATTCTAAGAGATGATGCAAACACATGACAGGAGATGGGAATGATCATGCAAGCCTAAGGATGCAAATGAGGCATGCATTGAACCATGAACATACATGAAAAGTTATGAAATGCAAATGACATACAACATGGCAAATGAAAGATGCAATGATCAAACATGATTCTAATATGTCCTAAGATGTGTTATGAATCAAAAGAATGCACAAAATGTCATGGCAAGTCAATGGATGCAAGCAAATGAGAAATGGATGCAAAGGAAGGCACAAATTAGGGTTTCATGCATCATGCAAGGCAAAAATCCAAAACCAGAAGCAAACAACATGATAAAAATTTGAAAATAGGATCAAAGATACCTTAAACCTATACAAACTCACTGCCCAAAGGAGAGGATCCAACTCTTAACCTATTGAAAGTTATGAATTTCCTAAGATTGTTAGGGTTTTGAGGTACCTTATCAAGAAAAATGCCAAACAAATTGAAAATGCAAGATCAAATCAAATCAAATTTATCCTATAAACTACATGCTATGCAAGATGCAATGCAAAAAGAATCATCATCCAACTCTCAAGGGTTAGGCAGAAATGAATTTTTGAAGTTTGAAGCAAAATATTGCCTTGAAATGAAATTAAATCCAATGAAAATGATCAAAAGGCATCAAGAACAAAAAAGAAATTTGGTTTGAGAGTTGGACAATGTTTCAAAATATTTTTAAATGCTATGTGAATTTTTTTGTGATTTTTAAATACCTAAATGTATTTTTAATTAATTAATTCTCATTAACTAATTAAAAATAATCATTTAAATGATTTAAAAATAATTTTTAATGCAAAAAATAAAAATAAAAATATTTTTGAAATGAGAAAAATATTCTAAGTCAGCATGCAAAAAATGAGATTTTTGTGATTTGTTTTACTATTTTTAATAAAATGAGAAAGAAAATGCAAAAAAAATGAAATTAAAATGAAAATAAATGAAAGTCAACAGATCCAGTGGCTGAGATTTGAATGGGACGCGCGGGAGTTGACTGGCGCCAGATCTTGTGGCTGAGATTCAAACTGGCAGGATTAATTTATAAACTTAATTAATTAGATTAATGACGTGGATTAGAGTTTAATGAAACCATCCTGGCCATTGAAACGCGCGGGAGTCAACAAAAGTCCATTGAATCAAGGGTCCACATTCAAACTTTGCCCTAAATGCAATTAAGGCTCTAATCACTTTCAGGTGGCCGGAAAAGACCTCCGATCGTCTTCTCCGGCCACACCTCCCCTGAGCAAAACCAAAACCTCACTTCTAGGTTATTTCTGGAGCTCTAAAGCTCCAGATCAACTCTCTTCATCTCCCTGAACCTGAATCTAACCTCTAAACTCATTTCTTTTTGCTCAAAACCAAGATTCGAATCAAAAACATAAAAATGGCCAAACTTTCAGAGATGCAATACAGACTCAATACTCAATTATTTTCAAAACTACAAAGTGCAAAACAATCAGGGGAACATGTAGATCATTTCAGTAACTTAAAACAAGGTTTCTGGAAAAAATAATTTTTGAAGCTACCTGAAGTGAAGCTTTCAGTTTGGAGCTTTCAGCTTGCTTCCTTGCTTCCAATAAACTCTAATGACTCTCCTCAGATGTTTGCAAAGCTTGTTTGGAGTTTAAGATGGCTGGTTTGTGAGATTGATCAAGTTCTGTTCAGTGAAGGGAGGAAATCGTGTTTTGATTCTAGGGAGTTTCAGGGCAAGGTGAAGGGTCAGGGATGATCAGTGAGACATGCTGAGATGTTCTATGAAGTTTGTTTTTATGTTTGATGCTTGTGTTGTGTGATTCAAAGCAAAATGAATAAGAGGCATAAACTTGGAACTATGGCTTGGGGAGTGTTTCAGCATGAGTTGTCTATTGTGTTGTGATGCATTTGGTCCACTTATCAATCTTGGGTAGGTCAGAAGAGTGGTTGTGCCCTATTGTGATTGGTATGGGTCTTTATGCAAAAAGTCAAGCTTTGTGTAAGAGAGGTATGGGCCAATGGTAAGTCAAGTACAAGAGGGGTGTCCTGCGCAGCAAGGAATGAGGAGGACCATGGGATCAGTTTTGAAGCCAATTAACAAATGGATTAGGGTTTGTATGATGTTTTGCAACTTTGTTCATCTTTGGCCCTTTTGAAGTTTCTTGATCCACAAGTCATAAAAATAGACAAACTCTTGGTGCATTCTGAATTTTAGGCAATGGTTCATGTTTGTACAAAGATTAGAAGTCACTTTGAGGTCTCATTTCAAATTGGCAAGTGGTTTTGCAACTTTGCCTCTTTGGTGCATAACTTGAAATTATGTGATTTTTCCCAACTTTGACAAGCCATAACTTTTGATCCAAAATGAATTAGAATGAGTTCTTGTACTTTCTGAAAAGGGAATGATCCATTCTATAACTTTCATGACCAAAGTTTTCTCATTT
This sequence comes from Lathyrus aphaca, assembly GCA_963966055.1. NCBI lineage: Eukaryota > Viridiplantae > Streptophyta > Magnoliopsida > Fabales > Fabaceae > Lathyrus > Lathyrus aphaca. Next base: position 494,638,743 of record OZ014519.1, read on the forward strand.
GAGGCATTTTTGAATCAAAAAGCAAGGGTTGAAAAAGTTTCCCAAAATGGCAAGTTTCCATTACAAGTCATTTTCCCAAAAAGGCAACTTTGCAAATGGCTTGAAATTCTTCAATTTTGTGAACTTCTAATATCTTTTATGATCAAATAAAGACCATACACAATCAAAATGATGAAGAACACCCCTTGGTTGGGTCATTGGGGGCCTCAGATGCCCTGATTTCTCACTGACTTGCTCAAGAAGTCAACCCTTGATTAGATGCCTTCCCCATGGAATTTCTTCATGAAACTTGATATGCATGATCCTTATAACATATAGAAACCAATAGAAACAAGAATGACCAAAAAATTTGGAGTTATGGCCTCTGAAACCAAAACCCTAATTCTAGGTCATCTGTGCAGTTAAACCTGGCTCTGCTTTCATGCCAACCTCAGTTCTTGTGATTCTTTGACTTTCTTGACTTTGTGGGGATACAATATGATGCTTGAACATACATGGACCCCTTTGAAGTGATTGGAGGCCTTTGGAGTGGCTCAAATGGCTCTTGGATAGCTCAAATCACAAACCCTAGATGCAGATGACTTAGAAGCAATGCAGTGAATCAAAGATGTGGTATGAGATGCTATGATTGAACTTATGCATATGAAAAGATCACAAGCCATGGTGTTAATGAGTGAGGGCAAATTTGGGGTGTTTACACTAGGGCCTGGGTTCGAATCCCAGCCCCAGGTAAATCTGTTTTTTTTCACTTTTTCTTACTTTTTTTTTTGTTATATTTTAATTGATTTAATAAATGAATAAATGTTAAAACAAAAATGTTTATATTGTTTTCTTGTATATATTTCAAAATTTATATTTTTAAAAATTTAAACTTTATTGATAAAATTATTTAATATCTATTTTATTGTGTATTATTAATATTATATGGTTTTGTATAAATAATTTAATTATATTTATATTAAATAATTAACCCTAAAATTTTATATGTAAAAAACCTATTTTTTTTATATAAACCCTAATTTATTTTTTCTAAACAATTAAAAACCCTAATTTTATCTTATGAGTTTAATTTCTTATTTTTATATGCTTACTTAATTAACAAATGTTTTTTTATTAATATGTATATAAAATTAAATAATTAGACTATTAGTCATATTTATTAGTATATAATATTTATTATTTATTTCTTTTATTAATTTTCTTACAAATAAATATTTATTTAATTTTGAACTTTTAATTTGTTTCTATATTATATTGTTACACTAACCATCTTATACTTATTTTTTTGTTATTATTACTAACCCATTTAATTATTTATTTATTTGCTTATTTATTTTAATTATTTTAATTATTATAATGTAATTGTACACCCTATGTAATAGTTGTAGAATTTCTTATTATTTATTTTAAATTGCCATGGTTAGTAAAATAGGGAGTGTAAAACATGTTTGTATTTAAAATTGAATCTAGACCACTAATCTTAAGATAAATATTTGAATTGGTACACGCACACACGTAAGTCGATCTTGGATCGCCATCTCACTTCTTAAGGGTTCCCTCTCATGTTGCCTAAAGAAAAAGGTCAAGTAAGGTGTATAAAGCAAAATCCCTTCATTTATTTATATCATCTAGTCCCTTAAAAGATAAAAAGATCAAGTCCCTTCACGGTTGCCTTCGTAAATGATCTTGTCCCTTTCGAATAAAGATGATAAGTCCCTTCGAATTGCTAAGTACACCTTACAGTTGCCTAATAACAGTTGTCCCTTCATTTGTCCCTCATACATCCAAGGTAATGACTACCTATTCCTTAATAATAGGGATAGTCTTACCACTTAAAGGATATTTAAGAACAGAAAAGACTTAACTTAGGGTAGGTTTCTCTTATGTACTTGCTCACCTTTTTTCAAAACATTTCAAACACTTCACATTTTCAAACAAATTTTCAAAACAAAGGCTTTATATATATCCGTACATGGATCATTATGAAGTACTTAAGAAAATTTCTAATCACACACTAAACTTCTCAAAAACATTTTAAAGTGAGCTAAGTAACTAAGAGCCAATGGATAACCATGGATGTAAAGGGTGCTAACACCTTCCCTTTACATAACCTACCCCCCGAACCCAAAAAATCTTTTAAGGTCTTTCCTGTTCTTTTATGCCCTTTCCTTTGGATAAAATAAAAGTCGGTGGCGACTCTTGCTATCCGCAACATTTAACTAAAGTCAGTTCTCCCACCGTGTTACACATACAAAACATGGTGGCCCAATACAATGGATCCTAGCATCTTGGGCAGAATGCTGGATTTGACAATGGAGTATGCTAATAAAAGGAAACAAAATAATTACTCTGAGAGCCAGGTGACTTGAACAATGTCTTCAGCAGACCAATTTGTTAGCTCCTCGCCGGGCGCACACGGGTGAATCCAATTGTCCCAGTCACCGTCACTGTCCCCACCCTGGCTTGCTGTACAGATCTGGTTGTGGTCGAGCAACCCAGCACTTGTAAACGTGATAGCCTTACCACTTGGAGTAGATCCACCAGGCTGATATCCTAAGCCAAACTTATCATCTTTCTTTTCTAGCTCCAACAACTTGCCCCAGCCTTGGGCACTTCCGGATTGAACAACCACTTTTTCTTCTCTATAAGAATGAATGGATGTACCCTCTTTCTCACTCCTCTTCTCCACAGGAGTCAATATGCTGACGTTGACTGCTTCGAAGGCTTGGCATAAAGTCTCATGGATTTCTCCATCCATCTCTACATACTTGAACGTTGACAAGTGGCTTACGAAGATGTCCTCCTCTCCGCAGACTGTGATGACCTGGCCGTCAACCACATTCTTGAGCTTCTGATGCAGGGTTGAAGTAACAGCTCTAGCAGCATGGATCCATGGGCGACCCAACAAGCAGCTGTACGGAGGCTGGATGTCCATGACATAGAAAACACTTTTGAAGACTTGAGAACCTATCTTGATGGGCAACTCAACCTCTCCAAAAACTGATCTTCTTGAACCATCAAAGGCTTTGACAATCAGATCACTTGGTCTCAGGACTATCCCATCAACATTGAGCTTCATTAGTGCCTTCTTCGGAAGCACATTCAGTGAAGAGCCTGTGTCTACAAGAACATGAGACAACACAACACCCTTGCACTCCATAGTGATATGTAGTGCTTTGTTGTGGTTTCGACCCTCTAACGTGAGGTCTCTGTCTGTAAAGACTAGGCCATGGCTTGCATTGACACTTCCTACAACAGCTTCAAGTTGGTTGACAGTGATTTCCTGAGGAACGTAGGCCATCTGTAGAACTTTCAATAAGGCCTCTCTGTGTGCAGGAGAACACAAATCAGCAGTGATAAGATGGATATCTTGGAAGGTGTCTGGTTCAGCTGATCGACCACCTTATAGTCACTCTTCTTGATAATCCACATGAATTCCTCGACCTCTTTTTCAAATGTACCCTGCCCAGCAACAGGAGTAGTTGATTCATCAGATACAGCTTGCTTTCCTTTGGCCTTGGACGAAGCTTCAGCCTCAGGATCCCCTCTCAGCACAGGGGGAGCAAATAACCGACCACTTCTGGTGAAACCCCCAACTCCTCCGACATTCTCCACAGTCGGGTCAGCAGCAACAGACTTGCTCTCAATCTTCTGTCCAGCCACATAGACATCTGAGCCATAATGCCAAGGAATGGCTTTATCGTCTGTGTATGGAACAGGCCCAGGCACGGTAATAGTCACGGGACTGATCTCTAGAGCATAAATTGTAATAGGCTCTCTTCTGACAGGCATGTCAGCTTCATCATAGAAAATGGTAATTGTTGACACATCATCAGCTTCATCAGTACCAACTTTGTTGAACTGCAAGGATCCATCATTAATCAAACCCTGCAAACCCATCTTCAGCTTCCCACATCCATTCTCAGCATTCAGACAGTCTTCACAATCAAAATAGCAACCAGGAAACACTTGACCATTCAGTAGTCTCTCTTTCACTACCCTCAAAGGAGTCTTCACCTCTTCAATACTCGGCAAAAGACTCAACTTGTCACCACCCTCAACAGCATTGATTCTTGCCCCTCCATGATTCGGAATAGGGTTCGAATTAACATTTGGCGGTGGTGCAAAGTTGATTACTTTAGAGTCTATAAGGTCTTGAACCTTATGATGCAAAGCCCTGCACTTCTCAGTCGAGTGCCCGGGTGCTCCAGAGTGGAAAGCGCATCGTGCATTGACATCATAACCCATTGGAAGCTCTCCAGGAGGTGGTGGTGCCAAAGTTCTCAGTTGAATCAGGTTCAAATCTAACAGTCTTGGAAGCAAAGCAGCATAAGTCATAGGGATAGCCTCAATTACCCTATTAGCCGGGCGAGTTGGCCTTGGCTGATACGGTCTCTGCTGATAGTTATTACGGGGTTGTTGTTGTTGTTGCTGTTGATGTTGAGGTTGCATTTGTTGCACTGGAGCAGAAGGAATTGTGACTGCTACCACATGCTCATAAGGTCTTCTATAACCATGGCCCCGGCCTCGGCCAAATACAGCATTTGTCTCACCATCTCTTCTCCTAGGAGGTTCACTGAAAGCTTTCCTCGCTCCATCCGAGCTGCTAGCACTTGGATCCTGTATCTTCCCCATCCTCAGCAAGGTCTCAACCCTCTCTCCAACAATAACAATATCATTGAATTTAGTGGCAGAACTGGACGCCAGTCTTTCAAGAAAAACACCCTGCAAAGTCCCCATAAACATGTCAGCCATTTCGTTCACAAGCTGCGGTGGTTGCACTCTGGCAGTGAGCTGACGCCACCTCTGAGCATATTCTTTGAAACCCTCTTTAGCAGTCTGAGCCATGTGCTGCAATTGAGTTCGATTTGGAGCCATGTCCAAATTATACTGATATTGTCTCACAAAAGCTTCTGCTAGGTCTTTCCAGCTCTTGATATTGACTCTTCTAAGCTTCATATACCATTCCAGAGAAGCTCCAACCAAGCTGTCTTGAAAATAGTACATCCAGAGTTTTTCATCATCCGAATGAGCAGCAATTCTCCCAACGAAAGATTGAAGATGGGTCTTTGGGCATGCAGTGCCATTGTATTTCTCAAAGGTTGGTACTTTGAACTTGTATGGGATCCTGACCCCAGGAACCAAGCCCAAATATGTTATGTCGAATCCCAAAGAACTCTGGGATTGAATGGCTCTGATTTGTTCTGCCATTTCTTCAAACCTCTTGTTCATCTCAGCCCCCTGACCTTCAGCTTCGTCAAGCAGAGTGAACTGTTCGTCCTGGTTATCCATATGAATATTATTCAACCCATCATTGATTATAGTCACCCCTGGTTGTGTTACAAGAGCTTCAACCTGACGTGCGCCCGCACCGTTACGATTATCAGCAGCAACAATGTTGTTCCTGGGTTGACCATTTTCTATCATCTCCCACAGACGCTCTTGGTTCTGACCCATGCCTGCCATCAATGTCATAAAGTTATCCATCCTTAGCCTCAGGTCAGTTATGTCTGCTTGCATCTGGTCCATGATTCTCTCTCTGTTAATCTTTGTTGGGTATCTATGTGCTACTGGTTGTTGTCGAACTTTCCGGGGAGCTATAGTGCCTGAAACACAAAACACGTTAGTAACTGAGACACTACCTGCAAAACAAACAAACAGGTTATATGCAATGCAATGTAACTGCTCATGTTCCCAGGTTTTTAAGCATTTGCATGCCCCAGTTCTGGCATCTATTCTCAGACAGTCACTTTCAGTATTTAGCTTTCAAGCTTTCTCTTTGATGAGTGTTCAGACATTAGCAGTATCAGACAAACGAGTCTTGCATATTCAAAATGATAACTTGCACATTAATACTGTATATGAACAAACCACTGCCGGCCAAAAGTCAGAATACAACCAGAAATATTCCCCGCAGGGTTACAAGCCAGTACATAAATAAAAACAAGAGAAACAAAAGCAAGACTCCTACAACAAGTCTGTAGGTAGTCTGGAAAAATAAACTAAGCTAAGGACTCAGGCTCTTCCACCTCTACTCTGCTCTTCTTGACACCCGCTCTCAGCTTGAGCTCTTCAATCTCTTTCCTTGCTTCCTCTAGGGCTAACTGGCTTTGTGCTAGTTGTTGGGTCTTTTCCCTCTGGATGGTGTGGACTTGCTCCACTTCCTCCTTCTTGAAGGCCATCTGAACTTCAAAGAACTCTTCTTTCTCTCTGAACCTCTTCTGCTCTTCCTCCCTTTGGCCTTGCAACCAAACAATGGATTGACGAGCATCCTTGAGAGTCTTTAAAGTCTTTTTGTGTTCAGCTTCTCTTTTGGCTTCCATTAGACCCAATCTGTGGAAGTGAGCTTCTCTTCCAGCAAAGTCCTTCTCCTTTGCTTCCAAAGAGGCTTGGAGCTTTTGCAGCTTGTCTTCAGCTTTATTCTTGGCCCTATTGTCTTGATGGTACAAGCTTACCATCTCAGTATTTTCCACTCTAACCTCATGCAACTGAGCTTCTAGCTTTTTGTACTCTTCAAGGGAGACAATACTACTCTGACTAGGCACTTCTCTAGGATAAAGTGGAGCCTCAACTGAGAAAGGCATGAGAACTGCTTCTACATGTCCTTGCAACCATGCCGCATATGGTGGATACGTCTTGGGATCAACTCTGCCGAAGTCTTTCTTACCCGTCCTTATCCTGTGAGCCCAAGCTTGGACTGCTTGTTGAACTAACTCTTTGTTCCCTTCAGTAGGAAAGTACAAAGATTCATCAAACTCTTCCATTTGTGGAGGATCTTTCAAAGGGTAGCCAAACTGCTTCCTGGCTAGTACTGGATAGTAACTGATGACACCTTTCCTTCCCAGCAAATACACTCCAGCAAATCTTCCGCAACTGTCCATCAATTCTTTACCTAGCAGATCTCTGTCATATCCCCAGGCAATATCTTCAGCAGTTAGACCCATCAACCTTCTGGACCATCTCCACTCATCCCTCATTTCCTTGAAGGCACCTGACTTAGGCAACTGCCTGGCAAACCACTCAGCAAACAAAGGAGCACAGCAAACTACTGGACCACCCCTACCCTTCTCATTCCTGTAATGGACACTGTAGTAGAAGTCACCCAATAGAGTAGGCACTGGATTGCCTTTTGCAAAGATTGAGATCACCTCTAAGCTGAGAAACTCTTTCTCTCCCGGAAACAAACTGGACCCATATACCATCAATGCAAGCAAAACACCAAAGTCATTCCACTTAGCCTCTGTAGCATATCTTTCTGCCTCTGGGATGATCACACTCCAAGGGAGTCCTCTGCCTTCACTCTCTTGCAGAGCCTTCTTGGCAGTAGCAGCTGGCAGACGACAAACTTTGGCTATGTCCTCATCTTTAAGCACAACCTCAGACCCATAGAATGGCAATGTCTCTCTGACTGGAACATTCAGCATGCTGGAGATCTCTTCCAATGTTGGAGATAAAATGTAACCTGGAAAAATAAAGCAACGCAGCAGGGGATCATAAAATTTTAACAAGGTATGCAAACTGTCTTTCTGGTCTGCAGTGGGCTTGTCCATAAACTTCAGTATCTGGCCATATCTTTTCTTGAAATTGCCCAAGACTTGGTCATTCATCAGACCTGCTAACTTCTGAACACTTCTAACTTCAGGCTGAAGAAAGGTATAATGCACATTCTTTTTCCTTGGAACTCTTCTGATTTCTGCCATGGAGATTAGATTACCAGAACTGGGAGCTGATTAAGAACAATGACCTGAAAAATGGGAAACATAAACAGTTAATGCAAAGAATGATGCAAATGCAATGCAATGCAAGCACATGATCAACTGGGACCATCTGAACTGGACACTGACAAGGGCCCCTCTGATCACTGGCAAACCAAAAGCCCTTTGAGTCACACTTTCTGATAATCACAACTCTCTGATAGAAGATCTCAGAACCACAGTACCAAGAAATCCAGAACAAGAAAACCAGAACTCCAGAACCATAGGACCATAGAACCAAAGATCATAACCATAGGACCCCAGATCATAACAAGGACCACTGGATAATGAGTCTATGTTGAGGCCATGGGTTCCTACACACCTGTAAACCCCTTCCCAATCTCACTGGTAGGCTCCGGGTCAGACATCACGGACTCTCAAAGCCGAATAGCAATAATATTGTCACCATCTCCGAGAAATGGCTCATGACCAAATCAGGGAATCGGTTTGGCATTATATACTACGCAGGGAGGCCTCAGCTGAGTACAGGACACAAGGTCATCCTATGTGATCCCCAGGTGGGCCCTCGGATGCGAATGGGTTTGCCACAAAATGTGGGCTGCCACTGTCATCACAAAAGAGGGATATTTCCACAAGGTTCTCAATGATCGGTCCCCAGCTGCACATAACTGCCAAGGTTATGTAATGAGAGAAGAAGATCCCCAAATCAAGACATTTCCAAGACAATCGCAACCTGGGTGTGGAACTCACTACTACCCCCATGACAAGATCTCATGAGGCCAAAGTGGAACCACTCTAAGTCCTAAGGTTCACTCGAGCCGGGTACTTGGCTCATCTTTCAAGAACAAGTAACACCCATCCCACCAAACAGAAAACCAGTCCAGACAGTCCAGTATATATACATGATGCGGAAAATAAAGACTGAAAACTGTAAATAAAGCTGTAAATAAAACTATAAAATAAACAACAATAAAATACAACAAGCCACAACAAACAAACATCACCCAAAGAAACAGCAACACACAAGCGCTAGGAGAGATTCACAGGGGAACCAGAGATCTCTGGTGTGCAGTCCCCAGCAGAGTCGCCAGCTGTCGCTCCCCGGATTTCCATCCTGGTACAAACGCGAAAGTGGAGCAGAAAAAGAATAGAGTCGCAAGCCAGGCATTTTTATCCCAAAGAAAGGGAATGGTAATGCTGCACAAACCAGAAGAAAGAAAAGGAAGGACACAGGTCCTATGAACCAAAGAGACTGAGTTCGGGAGTCGGTTATGACCTAGGAAGGTATTAGCACCCAGATCGTCCGCCGTACCCGACGGGATCCACGCTTGCAAAGAGAACTATTTCAAAGGGTGAGGGTATGAAAACTGCAGCGAAGAAAAAGAAATGAAAAGAAAAACCGGAACTGGAAAAGAACTGAATAAGAAATGAAAAGGAAGAAATGTAGGGAAAATAAAGATTGTGCTCGAACGGGCCCTACCCCGCTGCCTACGTACCTCATCAGGACAATGAGGATCAGAGTCGCCGTAGTTCCGCTAACTAGGGGTACTAAAAGGAAATTGCTTGTGAATTAAGGCTTGAACATCCTATGCCATTTCTCAGGTGTTGCAGACTCGGACGACGAGTGCGTAACCATCTTGCAAAGTGACAAGTAGGAGCGAGTTCACGTACGGAGCGAAAGAGATGAGAAAAGAATTCCCGAAGGAAAGACGCTTATTGGTTGTTTGTGTTTTTTTATGAAGCTTTTAGGAGTGTGTCACAAGGAAGTGAACTCAAGCTCTCTTCAATGGAATGTGCACTTGTCACTACATTCCAAGATGGAATAATAGAACAAGCACACTCAAGTAAGGAGAAGATCCCCAAAACTTGAACCCAAAGATTAGGGCCTAAGCTCACTAACTTGTTGAATTATTAAGTTTTTTTTTGGTTATTTACAAATGAAGAAGTGTTTTTTATGCTTTTCTTTATGAAGAAGATACCTTGATCAGACTTGTGCATCACAAGGTAAACTTGTACTATCCCAAGATGGGAAGACTACAAGCATACCTCATGGGATAAGGCTATGGATCAAGACATCACTTCAAACATTATTAAGTGTCTTTTATGGTTATGAGATGAGAAGAGAAGAAGAACCAAAAGGATCACAAAGGAAAAATTCTAAAGGGAGACTAAATAATCCTAAGTGTTAACATGCATGGATGTCCTAAGGGTTAGTGATGTTTCTATCCTAATGAAGAAGGAAGAAGAAGAGAAGAAGAAGAAGATATAAGAAGGGATGAGAAAGGCCTAAACCCAACAACAAAATAGTTAGTGCACATAAACATAAGAGGAGAAGATGATATTTGGAGATGTGGAACTCAATTCCCACACCTCACACTTACCATAGCCCCTACAAGGTTAGTATCAAGCATACAAATGAAACACAATGAGCAAGATAACATGCTAACATCACACAATCAGAAGTGAAATGGTACAAACATATGCACAATGCAAATGCAACTCAAAGGAATGAGGAGTGAAGCTTACAAATCAAAATGATGCAACATGAACACATATGAAAACAAATGCACACTTATGAAATATGCAAAGCAAAATGCACAAGATATGGACACAATGCTCACAACCAGAACCAAAACAAGATGAAGAAAGGCTTAAGAAGCCAACAAGATGAAGAGAAAAGAGGTACAAGACCAAACAAATACAAAATGGAAGTGAAAGAATCAATGAGATGAAGTGAAAGCACTTAAGGAAATAAATGACTTAAGAAAGAAGCAAGAGACAAAATTCCAAAGACACAAACCCTATCCTAGGACCAGGAAGGTACCCACCCCCCAAAAGAACCCCAAATGAGAAGAAGAAGTTGGCACAAGTGCCCTTCTTGGCTTATATGAGACCTAAAGGTTCAAAGGAAGCAAAATGGGACAAGGTTCAAAGTAAAATTCAAAACAAATCAACCAAGCATTTAAAAAAAATCCACAATCGAAACCAAATGATCTTCAAACATAATATGACAATGAGCCAAAAGGATTTGAAAAGATTCAGAAGAAAACTAGGTCAAATGGAGGCAAGAACACAAGCTAGGGTTACAAACTTCCATCACAAGTCACAGGATCAAAACTCAAGAAATAAGTTTCTAAAAATTAGGAGAAAATTCATATGAGAAGTAAAATGTCTTAAGAATCCAGAGCAAAAGGAATGGGATCAAAATTCAAAATATTGAAGAGTATGGAAAATGGACAAGGCAGTATGGTCAAAAGAGTATTCAAAAGAAGCTAAGTGAAACAATGATTTAATTCAGACACGTGGAAATGGGAAAAAAATAAAATAAAAATATGAGAAAATAAAAGAAACTCAAAATAATATTCATGATTGTTTTGGGATTTTTTGGATGAAGGAAACTATTTTAAAATAATTGAAATCTAAACTGAATAAAAAAAAATAAAAATGAAAAAAGAAATTAAAGGAAATTGGTGAGGAGGTGTGAAGAGTAGGAAGGCTGCGTGGAAATCAATTGGGCCTGGGGACATGGGGGTGCGCTTAGCACTTGCTAAGCCCATTGCCTGCGCAAAACATATTATTTATGGTGGTCTTTAGTGGAAATTAAAGAAATAAAACTGGAAAATATGCTGGGCCTTGGATCAATCAGACGCATGAGGATGATGGTTCATTAATTGACGTGGAACAAAGGGACATTATGAGTGGCTGGTGTATGATAAGTAACATAGGTTGAACCACACAGCGCATTAAACGAAATAAAAGAAAAACAAATGGGACGGGAGATGCCCTAGGGCTACGTGGTTGCATATGGTGCGCAGGATGAGCAGATCTAACGGCTATGGTTCATCTTCAACCTAGCAAACCCTAATTGAAGCACAAGCAGCTTCCGGTGACCGGAGCTAGGGCTCTGGCACCGGAATCCTCAATAGGCACGCAAACCACCAAATAAAAGGACCAAATACTCCATATTGGCTAATTGAACATCACTGAATCCAAAAATAAGCTTAAAAACACCTAAAACCTAATGAATTGAACGGATCGAAAGGAAACAACATTGACCATGAAACTTGAAATGCACATAACTTTCACTACAGAGAATCATTTTCAAATCTAAAGAGTGCAGCATGATCAACAAACATCAAATAACACAAAACACCACATTAATTCCATTTCCAGATCACAAAGTTTCAAGGTATACCTGAGGTGTAGATCCTGATTCAGTGAGCTATAAGACCAAAGAATAGATGCAATGCACTCCTCTTACTCCCTAGATGCAAAATAAATGCATCTAAGGTCTTGAAACAAGCTGGATCTGAGATTTCTTTCACACTTGCTCTGAAATGGCAATGTCACTAAACTTGAGAATAAGTTTCAATGAGTGGTTGCTTAAGGATCCTGAGCTTGCCTAGATCACAGATCCACAATTGGTTTTGAGTTTGCTTTCTTAGATGAAGAGATATGAGAGCAAATGCAAAGTTGCATTAAGTTTGTGAATGAGAGAATGAGAGAGAGATCTGGCTTTCTAAAACCCTAATTGCTCTTTGTGTGATCTCACAAGCCTTTGCTGAAAGAGTGAAATGAAATGCACGAATCAATCATGAGAAAAGTGTGAATTTGCATAATTTGCACTTTGTGAAATAAGCATGCTATGTTCATGCTCTCTTGGGCCTCTCAGCACATGTGCAAGGAATTTACCACCCTTGATTCAAATCCAATCAATCCTGGCCTTTAGATCAAGCCCTCACACTTATTTCATGACTTTTGCAAAATATCCTCTTTGTAAGCAACTTTCTTATTATGCACGAAAATGTGATTTTCTTTGGAGAAAATTGGTCATAATACAATGCATTTTAAGTTTGAAACACAATTGAACCAATACCAAGTCTCACAATTAAGCTTTGGAGCATTTTGCTTTTGGTGCCTTCATGAAAAGTTGAAATTTGCCCTAGAAACATGGAATTTTCGAAGGACCTATAGGATTATCCACAAATCATATGAAAATGTACTTGTACTTTTTTAAAATGGGAGCCCTTACTCTTCAACTTTCATGTTTGACTTTGGTCCATTTGAAGAATTTTTGATCATGTTAAGGCCATTTGAAAATTAGGGCAAAAGTTGCCAAATTTGGAAAACTTCAAAAACCAACTTTGTACCATTTTTGCAAAACCCTTCAAATCTCCATAATTCTTGAACTTTGATCATTCCAAACCTCTTATACCATTGTAAGGACCCCTCTTGGCCAAAAAATTTGGGTTAGACTCCTTGAAATCAAGCAGTTGACTTTTTAAGGGCACAGTTGACTTTTTGCTTCATCTGCAAGCAACTGAGGCATTGTCTGACTTCCACATGGAATTTTCTCATGAAAATTGACACCTAGGATCCTCTTAACATATAGAAGACTTTTCCCAAATGAAATGGCCAAAGGTGTGATATTATGGTGCATGAATCACAAACCCTAATTTGGGTGCCTTGTATAGGAGCTTTGCCTTGTCCTGAGATCTCTGATGATCATGCAATCTTCTGAGCGTTTGCCAATGGACTTGATCTTGTTAATGGAGTGTAGAATCACCATAGGACTTGTACAAACTCATTGGGACCCTTGTCATGGCTTGAAATGCTTCAATGACCTCCACAAATGACCATATGCTTGATGCTAGGACATGAGGGATGTTATGCTTCATCTTTCCATGATAGGATGCTGAGAAAATGATATGAGTATGATGAATATGATGTGATATGATGCTTAAAATTAAGAGGGAAAATTTGGGGTGTTACAGAAGGGTAATAAAGACTTTGGCAGAGTAGATCCCAAGACGTATCCTCCTTTTGCTACATGGTTGCGGAAACGTGTAGAAGAGTTTCTCATGCCATTCTCTGTAGAAGCTCCACTTTATCCCAAAGAAGTGCCAAGCCAGAGTACTGTCTCCCTTGAAGAGTATAAGAAATTGGAAGCTCAGCTGCATGAAGTTCGAGTGGAGAATGTTGAAATGGTTAACTTGTACCATCTTGCTAACCGAGCCAAAAATGGAGCAGAGGGAAAGCTGCAGAAGATGCAATCCTCCTTGGAGGCTAAAGAGAAAGACTTTGCTGGAAGGGAAGCTCACTTTCAGAGGTTGGGTCTGATGGAGGAAAAAAGAGAAGCGGAACGCAAAAAGACTTTGAAGACTCTCAAGGAAGCTCGCCAGTCCATTGTTTGGTTGCAAGGCCAAAGGGAGGAAGAGCACAAGAAGTTTAAAGAAAAAAAAGAGTTTTTCGAGGTGCAAATGGCCTTCAAGAAGGAAGAGGTGGAGCAAGTCCACAACATATGAAGGGAAAAGACTCAGCAGTTGGCACAAAGCCAGATAGCCTTGGAGGAGGCACTAAAGGAGATTGAAGAGCTCAAGCTGAGAGAAGGTGTGAAGAAGAACAGAGCAGAGGTGGCTGCAGAAGAACCTGGGTCTTCAGTTTAGTTCATTTATTTTTGATTCAGACTACCTACAGACTTGTTGTAGGAGTGTTGCTTTATCTTTTGTCTTTTATTCATGTAATGATTTGTAACCCTTCGGGGAATATTTTTGTTGGTGCTCTAACTTTTGGCCGGCAGTGGGTTGTCCATGATATACAGTGTTAATATACAAATTATCATTTCTGAATATGCAAGGCTTGTTTGTCTGATACTGCTAATATCTGAACACTCTTCAAAGAGAAAGTCTGAAAGTTAATACTCAAAGTGACTGTCTGGAGCAAATACCAGAACTGGGGCATACAAATGCTTAAAATATGGAAACATGAGCAGTTACATTGCATGCATATAACGTGTTTGTTTGTTTTGTAGGTAGTGCTTCAGTTTCTAATGTTTATGTTGTTTCAGGCACTATAGCTCCCAGAAAGGTTCGAGAACAGCCGATCATACACAGATATCCCACAAGAGTCAATAGAGATAGAGTCATGGATCAAATGCAGGCTGATTTAGCTGACTTGAGGCTGAGGATGGACAATTTTATGACCCTTATGGCAGGAATGGGTCAGAATCAGGAACGTCTGCGTGAGTTGGTTGAAAATAGTCAAGCCAGGAACAACGATAATGCTGATGGAGGTAATCGTAACAGTGCGGGCGCCCGTCAAGTTGAAATCCCTGTAGCACAGCCAGGGGTTACCATTATCAATGATGGACTGAACAATGTACAAATGGACTGTTGTCGCTCCCAAAGATTTGCATCCCGGTACAAGCGCGAACGGTCGGCGAAGGGAACAGTGAGAACACACAGCCGTGAACTCACTGGAGATGAAAAGAGTCGCCAGCTAGGCATTTTTATCCCGGAGGAAAGGCAATGCTGCATAGGCCTAGAAAGAGATGGATAAGACGGTTGCGAACCAGAGAGACTGAGAAAGGGGGTTGGTTACAACCTGGGAAGGTATTAGCACCCAGATTGTCCGCCGTACTCGACGGGATCCGCGCTTAAAAAATTTGTGTTTTAAAGGGGTAGTGTCAGTGCAATCTGTGTGTAAAATGGCTGGAAAGCAATATGTACAGGTGTCAGTGTGAAGGAAGAGAAGTGTATAATGATGTGTCAGTGTAAAAGAGAAAGAGGTGAAATGCTCATGACAATGAGGCTTAAGAATGAAGCTGGAAAGAGGGGGAATGAACAGAGACTTTTGTTCGATAACTGTTAAGTTATGCCTACGTATCCTCTCGTGCAATGAGGAAGTCAGAACACCGTAGTTCGACCCAAAGAGACTGAAAGGTGAATTGACTTGTGAACTGCTTGCTTGTCTATGCTCAAGTGTATGACCCATCTGGCTCGGGTGCTAACTGTCTTGCATTAGACGGAAGAAGCGAGTTCTCGTTTGTGAGTGAATGAGATGAGAAAAGAATCCCGGAGGAGACGATTATTGTTTGTTTTTGAGTTTTCAGTCTTTTATTGCTTTTTGGATTTTTGGCATAAGATAATGAGCTTAAGCCTAAACCAATGGGTTAGTAAACTCATCACATCTTCCCTCTGATTAGGGGTAATGAGAATACCTTAAGTGTGAAGTCAGATTCTCACACTTAATCACCTTTGGGGTAGGATTAAGATCATTAACCTACTTGTGATTATTTAGATGTTTTTGTTGTTTTTGTTTAGTGTTGAGTAATGAGATTAAGCCATAATCATGGATTAAACAGACCCATTACACCATCCTAAAAGAAGGATGATAGATGAGAGTGTTTAAGCTGAGGAAGACTCCTCAACTTAATCCATGATTAGGGATTAAACTCATGACAAAACAAGCCTTTGGTTAAGTGGATTTTATTTAATGGTATGATGATGAAGTGATTTTTATGATTTGTAAGACTACTTGAGGGGGACTTGTCCATTAACGCTAGGGTTAGTCCTTCTTAACCACTTAAGGAAGAATTAGAACCCTAATGCAAGGCCCAAGTTACAAGTGTGATGTCTTGATGATTATTATGATGGATTGATTAAAGGATTTAAACACATAAAGGGTTCAACACTTAGGATTAAAGTTATACACTCCATCCTAAGAGAAGGATGCAGGCATAACCCTAAGCACAAAGTCTTAAAGCCTTTAGGGTTTAGTCCCTGATTATGAGATGAGAAGAGAAGACTCAAAGAGAGACACAAAGGTAAAAACTAAGAGGGGATACTAATCAAAACCCTAATTCATTGTCATGCTTGGATGATCCTAAGGTTTGTGAGGTTTTCAAAGACAAACTTCAGAGGAGCCACCAGGAAGCAGATGAACAGGATCAAGAGAGGCAAAGTGACTTGCTTCATTCAAGAAGTCAAGTCACTCGAAGAAAGAAGGTGGGAGGAAGAAGAATGAACAAGCTCAAACTCAAACACAAATAAGAATGCAGCAATGGATGCAAGAGAGATGAAAAGAAAAGTTATGAGAAGTGAAGGCAAATCCACTTCTCAAGTTTACTTACCACCTGCAATGTTAGAAAGAAATGCAATGCAATGCAAGATGAGATGAAATGATATGATGCTAAGCAAAACCAGAAGCATGTTGATGATGATTATGATGTTATGAGATGCTGCAAACATGAGGCAAGACATGGGGATGTTCATACAAGACTATGGATGCAAATGATGCAAGTTAAGGAGCATGAACAAGCATGGAAAGTTATGAAGCATACAAGACAAATGACATGGCAAATATGTAATGCAATGATCAAACATGCTTCCTACATGTCTTAAGATGTCAAATGAATCACAAGAATGCACAAAATGCAATGACAAGTCAAGTTATGCAAGAGAATGCAAGAAGGATGCAAAAGAAAGCCCAAATTAGGGTTTATGTATCAAACATCAAACAAAAACCCAAAACAGAAGCAAACCCTAAGATAAAAAATGGAAAATGGCACCCAAAGAAACCCTAGGCCTATGATGAACCACTGCCCAAAGAGGAGCTCTCAACTCTCAACCAAACTCAAGATATGAATTTTCTAAGTTATTAGGGTTTTTTAGGGTTCTTAACAAAACAAATGCCAAACAATTTGAAAATGCAAGAACAAATCATGGCCCTTTTATCCTAGGAACTACATGCAAAACACAAGACAAAGCAAAAAGAATCAATGTCTCAACCTTCACCAATAGGCAGAAATGAATTTTTGAATCCATGATCAAAATAATGCATAAAAAATGATTTAATTCAATGAAAAATTCTTAAAATGCATCAAGATCAAAAAAGAAATTTGGTTTGAAGGTTGGACAATGTTTCTAAATGTCTTAGAACATTTCATGAATTTTTTTGTAATTTTTAAATACCTAAAAGTATTTTTAATTAATTAATTCCCATTAATCAATTAAAAATAATCTCTTAAATATTTAAAAATACTTTTTTAAGGATAAAAATAAAATAAAAAATATTTTTGGGTCTTAAAAATTAATAAAACTTTAAAGAAAAAGTTTCATAATTTTTAAGATTTTTTAGCTATTTTAGAATAATTGTGCAAATTTAATGAAATGAAAATGAATTAAAAATGAATAAAACTGAAGTATGCACAATGGAAGGCTGAGATTGATCCAGAGTTTGAAAAGGTTGACTGCGCGCTTCATCCAAGGGTCTCAATTCAAACAGGCTTAATTTTAATTAATTAAATAAATAAAGCTGATTAGGGTTTAATGAACGAATCTGGGCCCTTGATCACGCGCGGGAATGGACCAAGTCAACCCATCCAACGCTCACCATTCAAACGCTCATTAATTACAGGGATTTGCCCTAATGACTTTCAGGTGGCCGGAGAAGACCTCCGGTCGTCTTCTCCGGCCAGCATCTCACCTGAGAAAACTCCAAATCACTCAAATCGTAACTAAAATGAAAACTAAGCACGTAGGAATGAACCCCATGATCTCCTGAATCAAAACCCTAACCCCAAACAAATTTATTCTTCATCAATCACATGAATCGAAGGCAAACATTCTTAGGGCAAACCAGTTTCAGAGTCAAATTAAATGCTCAAATCACAACCATTTTCAAAACTAATGGTACCAGGATGATCAGCAAGACATGAAGAACAAGTTTGTAACAAGCAAAATCATTTCTGGAAAAATAAATTTCAGGCTACCTGAGATTTGAAGCTTTCCACTTGAGGACTTTCTGGCCTTCTCTTTATGTGCAATCTACTCCTTAGAACCCCTTGATGATGTTTGAATGCTTAAAATGAGTTTGTGCTGGCTGGATAATGAGTTTCGAAAGGAACTGCTTCAAGCTCAGTCAACAATGGCTATGGTGATTCTGACTGATTCAGGCCATGGTGAGTGATTGCTTGTGGTCCAGATGATGTATGGAGAAGCTTTGCAAGGTTTGTTTGGCTGTTTGTGGGCTAGGGAGGGAGATTCGAATGAATCTGCAGAATGGAGTGAGAGGTGGCAATGAGGTGTTCTGGATGTTTTAGGCTTGTGCTTTGGGTGGTTCCTACTCAGTGATACATGGTGAGTTGAATGGAGGAAAAGGTTTGAGTGTTTGCAGGCTGTATAGAGAAATTCGAAGCAATTTGCAAGATGGTGAGTTTTTGTGTATGTGGTGAATGTGATGGTTTCAGCCTTGCCTTATGCTATGCTTTGCTTGCAAATTGTCCATATGACTCTCTCTCATTGGTCAGTTGATTTGACATGTGCTTTATGGATAGGTGAGGCAACTTTTGCAATTTGTCAACTCTTGTGTAAGAGAAAGTATGGTGAGGTGCTAGCTTGGTACAAGGCATGGGCTATGCGCAGCAAGATGAGGGGGAAATGTCAGCTTGGTCCAGCATTCAAGGCAGCAAGTGGTGAAGGCTTGATCATGAGTTTTGCAACTTGGTTACTTTATGGATTTTCATGAAAAATGCCTTGTTACATGAACCAAACCATAGGCAAACTTGATCCAATTCTGATTTTTAGCACTTAGAGAATGTTTGTGTAATGGTTTGAAATGAATTAGAGGTCACATGATGCATTGGTTCAAGGTTTTGCAAAATTTCCATTTGAAGCATGCCTTAGAAATTAATGATTTTTGCCAACTTTGCATTGCCATAACTTTTGATCCAAGAAGAGTTTGATCATGTTCTTGTACTTTTTGAAAAGGGAAAGATGAGATCTACAACTTTCATGACCAAAGTTTTTCCATTTGAAGCATTTTTGGATCAAGAATCATGGCTTGAAAAATGACCTAAAATGATGCATTCTTGAAAAGTCAACTATGCCCAAAAAGTCAACATTTGCAAAAACCCTAAATTCTTGATTTTTATGAACTTCAACCTTCTTCCATGATCAAATAAAGATCATATACACTCAAAATGATGAAGATCACCCATTGGTTGGGTCATTGGGGGCCTCAGATGCCCTGATTTTGCACTGACTTGTCCAGAAAGTCAACCCTTGATCAGATGACTTCCCCATGGAATTTCTTCATGAAAATTGATATGCATACTCCCCATACCATATAGAGATCAATGGAAACAAGAATGACCAAAAAATTTGGAGTTATGGCCTCTGAAACCAAAACCCTAATTTTCAGTCAACTGTGCAGTCAAACTTGGCTCTGCATCCACTCAAACCCTAGTTCTTGTGATTCCTCTGCAATTTTGACTTTGAGGAGATGAAATATGATGTAAGAACACACATGGACCTCTTTGAGTTTATTGGTAGCCTTTGGAGTGGCTCAAGATGCCTTGGGATTGCTCAGATCACAAACCCTAGGTGCAGATGCTTTAGAAACTGTCCAGTGGATAAAAAATGAGATGTGAGATGACATGATTGTACTTATGCATATGAGAATGATCACAAGCCATGGTGTGAATGGGTGAGGGCAAATTTGGGGTGTTTACAGCTGCCCCTATTCAAACATGAGTTAGCTGTGCAGGATGTAAGCGACGGCTTAACAGGCCAAACAAGATAACTTGTGGTTGAATACCAAAGACAGTCCAAAATTTGCACTCACAGAATGAAGAAGAAAAGGGATATAGATTGTAAAAGCAAAATAAAGTATATTGTAAAGTATGGGCGACGGAGGACGACCGTCGAGCAGAGGACGACTGCTGGGTAAATAGCAATGACGGGGACGGCCGACATGCTGGGGAAGATGCAGAAAATAAAGCAATGACGGGGACGGCCGGCATGCTGGGGATAAAAAGGTAAAGCTGAGACGGGGACGGCCGACTAGCTGGGGAAAACAAGTAAAGCTAAGACGGGGACGACCGACTAGCTGGGGAAAAACAAGTAAAGCTAAGAGGGGGACGGCCGACTAGCTGGGGAAAATAAAATCATGATGGGGACGACCATCAAGATAAAGCTGCAAAGTTCTCTGGGGATTAATGAAACATAACGGGGACGGCCATCAAGTTCATAAAGGTAAAGTAACCAACGATGGGGACGGCCATCGGGCTAAGAAAAGAAAAGGGACCACGACGGGGACGGCCATCGGGTTAAAGAATAAATGAAATAAACAGGTGATGGGGTACGGCCATCAAAGGTGAAGGACGATCACCTAGCAGGGGACGGCTGCTCTGTTGGGGAATAGAAGAAAAATGATGGGGACGGCCATCAAAGGTGGAGGACGACCACCTGGCAGGGTACGGCTGCCGAAAATATCAACGATGGGGACGGCCATCGGATAAAAGGTCAACGATGGGGACGGCCATCGGACGAGCAAGATGGAGGACGACCATCAAGAAGTGGAGGACGACCACTCAGCAGGGGAAGGCTGCTCTCAAGGTTTGTCATGACATAGGACGAATGTCAGATAACCAAAATCAACAATGGGGACGGCCATTGGATAAAGTGATGAAGGACGATCATCAAAAGGTGGAGGACGACCACCTAGCAGGGGACGGCTGCTAAAATCAACGATGGGGACGGCCATCGGATGAGCATGATGGAGGACGACCATCAAGAAGTGGAGGACGACCACTCAGCAGGGTACGGCTGCTCTCAAAGATATCACAACACAGGACGAGTGTTAGATAAAAAGAAAATTTGTTGGTGATCTACTGGGGATAATGTAAACACGGACGAGCGTTTACATCCAAGAAAACAAAAGGTATAAGTGTTTGGTATTGTGTATAGATTAAAGATGCGGACGAGCATCCTTAAGACTATGATACGGACGAGTATCATGTAGAAACAAACTGACACATGCTCAGAGATGACGATACGGACGAGTATCAACTGGTTAACAAGGAACACGGACGAGTGTTGCATCTGAAAGAAACCTTCTGGGGAATAGTAGACACAGACGAGTATCTATATTCAAGAAGACATAGGTGTTTGACACGGTGTATGGATTAAAGATGCGGACGAGCATCCTTAAGATTATGATACGGACGAGTATCATGTAGAAACAAACACCAGACGCAATGTTCTGAGATGATGGTACGGACGAGTACCAACTGGTTAACAAAGAACAAGGACTACTGTTGAATCTGTGGGGATATGAGCGATGATGTATACAAGATACGGACGAGTATCTGTATAAGTGTACCAATGGGTAGTGAGTACTGTTTTGTATAGATGAGTGTTTTAACTGCTGGGGAGAGTGACACGGACGGGTGTCAAAAGGAGAAGAGTATAATATTAACAAGTATATGGGTGATGAAAATGTAAGCGACTGCGCTGGGGATATGACACGGACGGGTGTCAGGAAAGGTGTATATAAGTATATGTGAGTGCAAAGAGGATATCTTTGGCTTTCTGCTGGTGATTTGACACGGACGGGTGCCAGGAGGTATCTATAATGCGGGTGATTTGTTTGTAAAGATTGTTCAGGCGACTTTACTGGGGAAAGACGACACGGACGGGTGCCAAAGGGTGTATATACTGGTGTTTGTGATTTGAAAGGGCAGCTGCTTTTGCTGGGACTCTGGTGGGGACTCTGGGGGAAAGTAATCTGTATTCTGATGAATGGTTACTAATCACAAGCGTTCAATTCACAACATGACTTACGATGATGCTATGCATTTGATTTTGCCGTAATGCTCCGTATTAGACGGAATGCTACGCTCTGGGGAATAGTATGATGCGAATGCTATGATTATGCAAAGAGGCACCGATCCGGGATTCGGATCCCATTGCTGTGAAGATCTCTGGTTGATCTGCTTGAAGTGAACATCCCAGCTGGGGATGAGATCATTGGTAGATCTAATGATGTATCTGTTTGGGGATATAGGTCACTGATTGACATATCCTTGTAATACGGGACCCAGCTGGGGTTTGTAGAAGCTTCTGTACTCTGTTGTGACTTCTTCGTGCGTTGCTCTTCTGAATAGAGGCTGGGGATATGTGGGGAGATGATTCCCTGATTCTGCATTTTGCTGAGGATGAAAAGGCAACTTGCTGGGGAGAATGCTTGTCGGCAACTCAGCTGGGGAGAGCAATGAGAGGCAACTCAGCTGGGGATAGAGCGTTTCCGATGCTGTATGAGTGCATTGTTGATTTGGCAACTTTGCTGGGGAAGTGGGCACCTTCCAGTGCCACGTGGAAGATAGACCGAGTTGATAATGATTCAGCAACTTGCTAAGACGTAACTTGCATGCCCCAGATTGCATTCTGGATACCTGCAAACCTGCAAAGGTAAGGAAACGTACAAAAGGTCCCGAGGTATCCCTTACTGGATTCCGTCATAGGAGTTAAGTACTTTCGAGAATAATCACATTCCCTGTAAGCATGTGTTTTTATTTTTAGAGAAAGGCATCTGTACTTATGCAATTGTATTTTTAGAGATATCAGACAACTCCTTGCAAAACGTAAATGTAAAAGACGAAACATGACTGAAAATTTGATTTTATTAATTCATGTGCCCTGAATCGGCGAGATACAGTCAAAGAAACAAATCTCCTGAAATGAAGAGACTGTTACAAATTGAGAAACAAAGTGTTGGCGGTGCTGACGACGCTTTGAGGAGCTTCCTCTTCTGCTATGACCCGTATGACAATGACGTTCTTCTCGTCTTGCTTTCCGGAGAGAGTTGATTCTGATTGAAGCTTGATCCTTTAGAGGCTTACCAAGTTGTAGGTGATACAGACGAATTCAGAATGCAGTTGTTCGCTTATTCCCTTGTTTTGCATGGATCGCCCTTTCGGGTTTTCAATCCATCGGGATACCCATTTTTGCCTGAGTTGTCCAATGCGGCTTTTCAACTCAGCGGGTGTACATTTTTTTGTTTATTTCCCTTTTTTTTTTTTTTTTTTTGCCCGAGTCTTTTATTCTGTTTTTGACTCGCCGGGATGCCCTATTTTTGCCTGGACTTACATTCTGTTTTTATGTCCAGCGGGTCATTTTATGCGAAGTATTTTTTAACTGCATCTGAATTCACAGGGGACGGGAAATCTTCACCATCCATGGTGCTAAGCACCAGTGCTCCACCAGAGAAAACTTTCTTTACAACGAATGGTCCTTCATAATTTGGAGTCCATTTGCCCCTGTGGTCTGTATGAGGAGGGAGGATTCTTTTCAACACAAGATCTCCCACTTGGTACTCTCGGTGCCTGACTTTCTGATCGAAGGCTTTCTTCATTCTCTTCTGATATAACTGCCCGTGGCAGATTGCAGCCAATCTCTTCTCTTCGATCAGACTCAATTGTTCGAATCGGGACCGAACCCATTCTGCTTCACTCAGTTTAACATCCATCAATACCCGTAACGAGGGTAGTTCAACTTCAACAGGTAGGACTGCCTCCATACCATACACAAGTTGATACGGTGTTGCCCCAGTGGATGTTCTGATTGATGTGCGGTACCCATGCAAGGCAAACGGTAGCATTTCATGCCAGTCTTTGTAGGTGACTACCATCTTCTGCACAATCTTCTTGATATTCTTATTTGCTGCCTCAACAGCGCCATTCATCTTTGGCCTGTAAGGAGAAGAATTGTGGTGTTGGATCTTGAAGTCCCGGCATAGCTCTGCCATCATTTTGTTGTTTAGATTGGAACCATTATCAGTAATGATTCGCTCGGGCACTCCATACCGGCAGATGATATCTCTTTTCAGAAATCGGGCTACCACTTGCCTAGTAACATTTGCATATGAGGCTGCTTCAACCCACTTGGTGAAATAGTCAATGGCGACCAAGATGAATCTGTGACCATTTGAAGCAGTCGGCTCGATCTTGCCAATCATATCAATGCCCCACATAGCAAAGGGCCAGGGTGATGACATTATGTTCAAAGGATTGGGTGGCACATGCACCTTATCTGCATAAATCTGGCATTTGTGACATCTTCTGGCGTAGGCACAACAATCAGCATCCATTGTGATCCAATAATAACCTGATCTTAGCAACTTCTTAGCCATGGCATGCCCTCCAGCATGGGTACCAAAGGATCCTTCGTGCACTTCATGCATCAACAAATCTGCTTCCGTCTTGTCAACACATCTGAGGAGTACCATATCAAAGTTCCTTTTGTACAGAGAACCATCAGTGTTCAGGAAGAAACTTCCAGCAAGCCTTCTTAAAGTCTTCTTATCATTGGAAGATGCCCCAGGTGGGTATGTCTGATCCTCCAAGAAGCACTTAATGTCATGGAACCAAGGCTTATCATCTTTTACAACATCCGCTGCAAATACATATGCTGGTCTATCAAGTCTGGACACTGAAATCTGAGGTACAAAGTTGGCCGTTTGAACTTTGATCATGGATGAAATGGTAGCAAGAGCATCTGCAAACTGATTCTCGTCCCGAGGGATATACTCAAGCTTGACTGTTGTGAAGAAAGTCAATAACCTCCTTGTATAATCCCTGTAAGGTATCAGATGATCTTGGTGTGTATACCATTTTCCGTTGGTTTGATTGACTACCAAAGCTGAATCTCCGAATACGGTCAATGTCTTGATCCTGAGGTCAATGGCTTCCTCAAGACCCATAATGCAAGCTTCGTATTCAGCTTCGTTGTTAGTGCAGTTGAAAGTGAGTTTTGCCGAGAAAGGCATGTGAACTCCTTTAGGTGTAATGAGTACTGCACCAACACCACGGCCATTCATGTTAACAGCCCCATCAAACATCATAGTCCATTCTTCCTCCGGGTCAGGCCCTTCAGTGTGAATAGGCTCTTCATGATCTTTTGCTTTAATGAACATGATGTCTTCATCAGGGAAGTCAAATCTCATAGGCTGGTAGTCATCGATGGGTTGCTCAGCAAGATATTCAGATAGTACACTGCCCTTGATGGCTTTCTGAGATGTGTACTGTATGTCGTATTCTGTGAGAATCATCTGCCATCTTGCAACCCGTCCGGTAAGAGCTGGCTTCTCGAAAATGTACTTAACTGGATCCATTTTTGAGATTAATAAGGTAGTGTGGGTCAGCATATACTGTCTCAGTCGGCGAGCAGCCCACGCTAAAGCACAGCAAGTTTTCTCGAGCAGTAAATAACGTTGTTCACAGTCGGTAAACTTTTTGCTTAGGTAGTATATTGCATACTCTTTTCGACCAGACTCGTCATGCTGGCCCAGCACACACCCCATCGACTCTTCTAATACTGTCAAGTACATTATCAGAGGTCTTCCTTCAACTGGAGGCATGAGGATTGGAGGTTCTTGTAAGTACTCTTTGATTTTGTCAAAAGCCTTCTGGCAATCTTCGTTCCACCTGACCGTTTGTTCCTTTCTTAACAGCTTGAACAAGGGTTCACAGGTTGCTGTAAGGTGAGATATGAACCTCGAAATGTAGTTCAATCGACCTAAGAACCCTCGAACCTCTTTCTCAGTTCTTGGTGCAGGCATTTCCTGAATAGCTTTGACTTTATCTGGGTCAACTTCAATCCCTTTCTCGCTTACAATAAAGCCCAGCAGCTTACCGGATCGCACCCCGAATGTGCATTTGTTGGGGTTCAGCTTCAATTGGTACTTCCTCAGACGCTTGAACAACTTCAGCAGATTCACCAGGTGATCTTCCTCTGTAAGGGACTTGGCGATCATATCATCCACATAACATTCTATTTCCTTGTGGATCATATCATGGAACAATGTCACCATAGCCCGTTGATATGTGGCACCAGCATTCTTCAGTCCGAATGGCATCACTTTGTAACAGAACGTGCCCCAAGGTGTAATGAATGTTGTCTTCTCCATGTCTTCAGGTGACATCTTGATCTGATTATACCCCGAAAATCCGTCCATGAAGGAGAACACCGAGAACTGAGCCGTGTTATCCACCAATACGTCAATGTGAGGTAATGGGAAGTCATCTTTCGGGCTGGCTCTGTTCAGATCCCGGTAGTCAACACACATCCTTACTTTGCCGTCCTTTTTAGGCACAGGTACTATATTAGCAACCCACGGCGGATAGCTAGTCACAGCAAGGAACCCGGCGTCCCATTGCTTTTGTACCTCTTCCTTGATTTTCATAGCCATGTCTGGGCGAGTTCGGCGCAACTTCTGTTTGACCGGTGGGCATTCTTCCCTCAAAGGCAGCTTGTGCACGACTATATCGGTGTCCAACCCTGGCATGTCTTGATACGACCAAGCAAACACATCAACATACTCTTGAAGCAGATCTATCAGTTGTCTCTTCACTGAGTCTTGCAGGCAGGCCCCGATTTTAACCTCTTTCACGTCTTCCTCAGTACCAAGATTAATCACTTCAACCTCCTCCTGATGAGGAGCAATAACCTTTTCCTCCTGTCTCAACAACCTGGCTAGCTCTTCAGGAAGCTCATATTCTTCATCAATCCCTTCATCAGCTTGATTGATTGGATTGTCAAAGTCATACGAAGTCATAGCCGTGTTGTTGTCGGTGCTGTCTGGAAGGCACTCTCTGCAAGGGTTAAGTTGGTTCATTTTAGTGATTTGATTTTAATCTTTATTTAGAAAAGTGAAATGAAGTTGTCATTTTGAAAACACCGCCATTTATTTTTGTACAAAAAGAAAAATGGAAAAACAGTGAGCAGGAAAGAAAAAGACTTGTTTGCAAAAAGATGTCTGATATTTCATTAATTTAATCTTGTTTGCACAAAAGTACAGATGGCCCTGGTTACAAAATGAGTCTTGTCATCTTGGGCAAGATGCAAGACTTGGATGCATGCTTATAAAAATACAGGAAATAATAATTACTCTGCGTGAGTAACTCTTATAATTTCCTGGGAAGACCAGTTCGAGACACTGCTCCCCGGGATCTTTGGACGAATCCAATTCTCCAGATTGCGCTCCTCTTCCAGCTCGTCTTCCAGGCAGTTGATAGCATCGGGGGTAAGCATCCCCCCACTGACAAAACCAGGCCCTGCAGCAGCCTTTGCTTGATGTTGAGTTGGTCTGTAACCCAACCCAAATTTGTCCTTCTTCTCCTCCACAGCCAAGACCTTGCCCCAGCCTAGGGCAGTTCCTTCTTCAACAACCTTCCGGGCTTGTTGGTAAGATGACATGGAGATCCCCGACACAGCAGATGCTTCATTGACATTCAAGGCTTCAAAACCTTGGCTCATTGTTTCATGGATTTCCCCATCCATCTCAATGTATTTATAAGTAGCCAGATGGCTAACAAATATATCCTCTTCCCCACAGATTGTGACAACTTGACCTTCCCACTCGAATTTTAACTTTTGGTGAAGGGTAGACGTTATTGCGCCGGCGGCGTGAATCCAGGGTCTACCCAACAAACAGCTGTAGGCGGGCTGAATGTCCATCACATAAAAGATAGTTTTAAAAGTCTGTGGGCCAATTGTCACAGGCAGCTCAATCTCTCCCAGAACCGATCTCTTAGAACCATCAAAGGCTCTTACTACCAGGTTGCTGGGTCTCAATGCCAATCCATCATATTCGAGCTTCACCAGAGCCTTCTTTGGTAAGACATTCAGGGAAGAACCTGTGTCCACCAGCACATGAGAAAGGACAGCTCCTTTGCATTCCAGGGTTATGTGCAAGGCTTTGTTGTGGTTGCGGCCATCCGCTGTCAGGTCAGAATTGGTGAACCCTAGCCCATTGCTAGCAGTAACATTCCCAACCACGGTTTCCAATTGGTTGACAGTAATCTCCTCAGGCACGTAAGCTGCGTGCAAGACTTTAAGTAGTGCATTCCGATGGGCTTCGGAGCACATAAGCAGTGAGAGGATAGAGATTTTGGATGGCGTCTGGTGAAGCTGATCCACAATTTTATAATCACTCTTTTTGATGATCCGCATAAACT
The DNA here is from genome assembly GCA_963966055.1 of Lathyrus aphaca. Lineage (NCBI taxonomy): Eukaryota > Viridiplantae > Streptophyta > Magnoliopsida > Fabales > Fabaceae > Lathyrus > Lathyrus aphaca. The sequence goes on from OZ014519.1 coordinate 494,667,036, forward strand.
CATCAACTTCCTGATCAAATGGAGTTTTCAGGGCTTCTTTGGCAACTTGGTCTTCCTGCACCGGGCCTTTTCCTTTTGCCTTGGCAGCAGCTTCTGCTTCGGCAGTAGTTTTTTGAACTTGTGAAGCAAAGAGACGTCCGCTTCGAGTGAAGCCTCCGCCTCCCCCCACATTATCTATTTGTGGTGCAGGTGCTGTTGTTTCAAGAGTGATTCTTTTTCCTTCGCAATACAAGTCAGAGCCATAGTGCCAGGGGATGGCCCTATTGTTTTCATATGGTACTGGTCCAGGCACCGTGACAGTGACCGGACTGATTGCTGCTGCTGAAGGGACTATTATTGTTTGTGGATCATAAAAGATTGTAACTGGTGCTCTGGTGGGAGCAGCACCTTCTGAATGGTAAGCGGAGTTATTTTCAGGATCGTAGAATATGGTAACAGTAGAGACATCTTCATGATTGATTGCTGGCGTTGTAGGAGGTGTTGTTGGAAGGACTGTTGTTGTTGTTGACGGAGATTCGAAATGGAATGAAGCTGAAGTTGTAGCAGGAGAAACTGTTGAAAACTGATCATTTGGAAGGACAGGTGAAGTACTTGTTGATGGTGCTGGTGAATTGTCGGGAACAATAGTTGCTGTATTTGTAGGAGGTTCTGAAACCGTTGTTGATGAAGTTGTTGGGTTTGTTGGGAATGATGTAGTGATCTGTAGCAGGCCACTCTGAATAAGGCTGTCAATGCCGTTCCTCAGGTCCTCACACCCATTCCATGAAATATTGCAATAGGGGCACCCTAGTTCACACCCCGGAAATATATTACTTTCACGGAGTTGAGCTTTGATTTCTACCAATGGTGTCCTGATCTGATCCACACTAGTTATCAAATAAGACGGTTGGTCTTCTTCAATAGCGTTAATTCGGGGACCACCATGATTTGGCATTGGGTTTTTATTGACATTGGGCGGAGGTGCAAAATTCAGAGCCTTGGAGTCTACCAAGTCTTGTACCTTCATATGCAGAGCCCTGCATTTTTCTGTACTGTGACCAGGTGCGTTCGAATGAAAAGCACACCTAGCATTGGAGTCATAGTTTCTTGGTAGACTGTTGGGATCCGGAGGTGCCAACGTTCTTAGCTCAACCAGGTTGAGTTTCAGAAGTTGTGGCAGCAAGGCAGCATACGACATTGGGATCGGGTCGATCACTCGGTTAGCTTGGGATGGCCTTTGCTGGAATGGCCTCTGTTGATTATTGTTGTTGGAGTTGTTGTTGTTGTAGTTTCTTGGAGGATATTGATTCTGCTGATGATACTGAGGTTGTTGTTGGAAGTTCTGTTGAGGAGGTTGATAGACTGGCTGTGGATGAGCTGGAGCAGGGATAGTGACTGCTGCTATTGACCTCTGAGCATATTGGGGCCTACCCCTATTGGTGTGAATGGCATTGGTCTCGCCAGTTCTTCTCGGGCCTGCAAAAGGCTTTCTTGTACTACTGGACGAGCTTGCACCGTTGTCTGAGATCTTTCCCATTTTCAACAGGCTTTCAATTCTCTCCCCAGCTATGACAACATCTGCGAAGCTGGTGGAAGAGAAAGCAGCTAACCTGTCAATATACGTTCCCTGGAGAGTGTTCATAAACATGTCTGCCATTTCTCTCTCAGACATTGGTGGTTGAACAGCAGCAGCCAGTTGCCTCCACCTTTGGGCATACTCTCGGAAACTTTCCCTTGACGACTGCGACATTCCCATTAGGAGAGTCCTGTTGGGTGCCATGTCTAAATTGTATTGATACTGTCGGATGAAGGCCTCTGCCAGGTCCTTCCAGCATCTCACAGTTGCCCTTGTCAAATGGGAATACCATTCCCTAGAAGCTCCAGTCAAGCTATCTTCGAAGTAGAACATCCAAAGTTTCTCATCCGTTGTATAGGCCTTCAGCCTTCCCAGAAATGATTGCAAATGAGTCCGGGGGCATGAAGTCCCATTATACTTTTCGAAACAAGGGGGTTTGAACTTATGGGGGATCCTGACCCCTTCTACCAAACCCATGTCCATGACGTCGAACCCCAAAGAATTTTGAGATTCTAAGGACCTCAACTTCTCAGCTATTTCATCCAGCCGCCTATCATAAGTTTCCTCTCCAGCACCCATTACTGTAAATTGGTCCTCCTGAGGATCTTCTTGAAGTACTCTGGCTGCTGTGGCTGTTCCTTGAATGTTTGCAGGAATATTGATCTCAGGATGTAGATGTGGGCCAAACACAGGGGGGTTAACATGTGGTTGCACCCTTTCATTGTTACTTGTGCCAGCAGTCCCCACATGGGGCTCATCTTGATTCCTCCCTTCTACCAAAGTTCTGAGCCTCTCCTGGCTTTGAGCTAGATTGTTCATTACTTCCATGAATTGTGTTATCTGGGTTCTCATCTCCAACCTTTCGTTAGCCATCTGGTTTCTGACCTCCGTAAGGTCTTGTTGCATCTGATCCATCTGAATTCCCGGAAGGTTGTTTCTAGTTGGGTACCTGTGAGGCCTGTTGAGAGGAAATACCCGGCGGCGAGCAATAATTCCTGAATATCACAACAGAAATTAGCAATAACAAAACAAAAACCTACAAAACAAACAAAAGGGTTAGCATGCAATGCAGTTATGCTTATTTGTTCTCAAGGTATCCGGTTTGGCCTTCAGTTTTGACCCTTCCAGACCCTTGAAGATGCTGCTATTGAAGTTGCTTTTGATGTGAACCCAGATAGAAACCAACACAAATATATTACAAAGGTGAAATAATACAACTTGTTCTTTTACAACACAAGCCCCTAAAGGGGTCAAAAAGCAAAAGTACATGGAATGGGAAAAAACAACAAGCAAATGATCAAACTCCAAGGCCAAACTCATCCTCACGAACTTCCTTAAGAATTGCTTCGGTCACAGGATCAGCCGGATGCTCCGTGAGACTTCTAATGAGAAGGTTTCTTGTTGCAACTGCTGCAGTCAACTTCCTGCTCTGACTTTGGTCCTTAGACCTCTTTAATCCTGCTTTGATTTTCAGCTCTGATATTTCCTCCTGGGCTGCTGCCAGGGCTTTTTCTATCTGCTCCATCTTGTCTTGAACTCTCTTGTCTTCTAGAGTACGGGCCTCAGTGATCCGGACCCACCTGGCCTGACTCTCTTTCAAATACAAGTCTGTTCTTGCTCTTTGGAACTGGGCTTCTTTACAAGCATTCTTCAGAATCTGCTCACCAGCTTTGGATTTGTTGATATACTCCCCAGACTTCTCAATTTTAGTCAAGTGCTCTATTCTCAACTTCTCCAATCTTTCAATTTCCCTCACACCTTCACTTCTCTCCCGGAGGGTCTTCTGCAAGGCTTGAGTTAACTTCTCATTTCTTTCCTTCAAGCTCTCAAACTCTTCCAAACTGATAGTGGCAGGGGGTGGTGCTGAAGATGACTCAGGCATGTCTTCTATGGTGAAGGGCATTCCAGAGAATTGGGCCCTAGCATGGGACCACTCATAATATTGGACTGATGCCACATTATTGCACTTCCCCAGAATGGTGATTCCCTTGGTTTGAACATGATCCCAGGCCCAGGCAGCCTGCCTGACAACAGCCAAACTAATCTTGTTCTCACAGTAGAGGGTCTCAACCAAGTCCTGTACCCTAGGAGTGTGGACCAGTGCATAGCCTAATTGCCTTCTGAACAGCAGAGGGTTGTAATTGATACTTCCCTTAACTCCTATTAAGGGCACATTGGGAAAGTGCCCACAGCTAGTGATCACATCTCTGCCCTTGGTGCTTTGAGTACACCATCTGATGTCTGATGAAGTGAGAGTAGTGAGCCTCTTAGCCCAGTTGCTTTGCTGATGAGGATTTAGAAATGCATCTGTCCTGGGTAGATGCCTGAGAAGCCAAGCATGGAATAATGGAGCACAAATCCTCACTAATCTTCCCCTCTGCTTCTCATTTCTCTGATGTACTGAGTAATAGAGATCACCCAGTAAAGTTGGCACTGGGTTCTTCAGGATGAACAAATGGATTGCATTCTTGCTGATGAATCGAGGCTCATCTGCAAACAACACAACTCCATATACACTTAAGGCCAACAAAGCACAAACAGCTTTCCCCTCCCCCAAGGAGGCCTTCAGACTAGCTTGAGAAATCAGGAAGTCAAGATGAAAACCAGGGATCCCAGCTTTGGAGGTCATATGCTGCTCAATCAAAGCAGGTTCCAGGTGCAAAGCTTTTGCTATCTCTCCGTTGCTGGGAAAGACCATTTCAGGGTTGAAAGGGATTTCCCTCTTGATAGGCAAACCAATCAAAGATGAGTATTCTTCTAAAAGAGGACCCAACTGAAAGTCTTGAAAGGTGAAACATCTCAATGGGGGGTCATAAAACTGAATACAGGTGTGGATGAGGCTCCTCTGTGAAGGGTCCAGATCCATAACCATGTCCAGTATATCTCCATAACTCTCCCTGAACAAGGGTATGTGATCTGGAGTGATCAGGGTTTGGATCCTCCTGATGTCTGACAAGTCTGGTTGGAAGAAATGATAGGTGATGTTGCTTTTCTTTGGAGCCATGATGCTGAGGACTGAGTAGGATAAGTGCTGATGAAGATGCTGAGGAGTGGGCCACTGGCTGGCTAGTGCAAGTAACTGAAGTATATGGCTGACAAACTGAAGCAAGTGCTGGTGGAGATAGGTCAAAACTGCAGATGGGGTCAAAACCAAAACCAGATGAAGGTGGATACCCTGAAACACGAATAAGCAAATGTTAATATGATGCAAAGGGTATGTATGCAAATGAAATGCAAGGGTTTGTGACTGAGCTGGATCTGATTAACTGCCTTGGTATAGATCCATGTGTGTTCAAGAATTCCAGATGGAGGTCTAAAAATCCAGTAACCAGGGTGGGGGACTCAAATAAAGAGCCACATGTCCAGGGTTTTAGAATCACAAGAACTATCCAACATGGAGCATTCTTAACAAAGTCAAAGTAACAGGGTATTCTGAGGTCAAGGTTCCTGCAAACCTGTAAACAGCCCAACCCCCTCACAGGTGGTGATCTAGAACAAGGATCCTCAGACTTGGATCAGTTATGAGAAGTGTAAACACTTCTAACCCGGAGGTACAGTGTTTACAATAACCATAACAATTCCTCCTCTAATTCACCTCAGTTTCTGAAGGTCAAAACTAAAAGGTCATCCAGACTTAGCAGGCTTCCCAGATAGCCCTAGCATTGCAGGAAATCTGCAACACAGAGTTCTCAAGAAGAAACCCATATCTGAACCGTGTTTCATATTCCCGCACCAGACCGAAATGGAATGGGAAAGAATATGATTCACTCTAGCCTAGGTGTCACTCAGGTCCCAGGTATAGGACCTTAACTCTCAATGAATCACCCACCCACCAAGGCAAACAACAGATCCAGCCAGCAACAATGACAATATGATATATACAAAAGCAATAAAGAAAGCAGTAAAGTACCTGTACATAAAGCAATAAACAAAAATAAATACAAGCACAAACAAGCACATAACACCCCAGTAAACACAAATCCAACAAGCGCTAGGAGGAACCCACAAAAAGAACCAGAAGCCCTGGTTGCAGTATAAGGAGTCCCCAGCAGAGTCGCCAAGCTGTCGCTCCCAAAGATTTGCATCCCGGTACAAGCGCGAACGGTCGGCGAAGGGAACAGTGAGAACACACAGCCGTGAACTCACTGGAGATGAAAAGAGTCGCCAGCTAGGCATTTTTATCCCGGAGGAAAGGCAATGCTGCATAGGCCTAGAAAGAGATGGATAAGACGGTTGCGAACCAGAGAGACTGAGAAAGGGGGTTGGTTACAACCTGGGAAGGTATTAGCACCTAGATTGTCCGCCGTACTCGACGGGATCCGCGCTTAAAAAATTTGTGTTTTAAAGGGGTAGTGTCAGTGCAATCTGTGTGTAAAATGGCTGGAAAGCAATATGTACAGGTGTCAGTGTGAAGGAAGAGAAGTGTATAATGATGTGTCAGTGTAAAAGAGAAAGAGGTGAAATGCTCATGACAATGAGGCTTAAGAATGAAGCTGGAAAGAGGGGGAATGAACAGAGACTTTTGTTCGATAACTGTTAAGTTATGCCTACGTATCCTCTCGTGCAATGAGGAAGTCAGAACACCGTAGTTCGACCCAAAGAGACTGAAAGGTGAATTGACTTGTGAACTGCTTGCTTGTCTATGCTCAAGTGTATGACCCATCTGGCTCGGGTGCTAACTGTCTTGCATTAGACGGAAGAAGCGAGTTCTCGTTTGTGAGTGAATGAGATGAGAAAAGAATCCCGGAGGAGACGATTATTGTTTGTTTTTGAGTTTTCAGTCTTTTATTGCTTTTTGGATTTTTGTCATAAGATAATGAGCTTAAGCCTAAACCAATGGGTTAGTAAACTCATCACATCTTCCCTCTGATTAGGGGTAATGAGAATACCTTAAGTGTGAAGTCAGATTCTCACACTTAATCACCTTTGGGGTAGGATTAAGATCATTAACCTACTTGTGATTATTTAGATGTTTTTGTTGTTTTTGTTTAGTGTTGAGTAATGAGATTAAGCCATAATCATGGATTAAACAGACCCATTACACCATCCTAAAAGAAGGATGATAGATGAGAGTGTTTAAGCTGAGGAAGACTCCTCAACTTAATCCATGATTAGGGATTAAACTCATGACAAAACAAGCCTTTGGTTAAGTGGATTTTATTTAATGGTATGATGATGAAGTGATTTTTATGATTTGTAAGACTACTTGAGGGGGACTTGTCCATTAACGCTAGGGTTAGTCCTTCTTAACCACTTAAGGAAGAATTAGAACCCTAATGCAAGGCCCAAGTTACAAGTGTGATGTCTTGATGATTATTATGATGGATTGATTAAAGGATTTAAACACATAAAGGGTTCAACACTTAGGATTAAAGTTATACACTCCATCCTAAGAGAAGGATGCAGGCATAACCCTAAGCACAAAGTCTTAAAGCCTTTAGGGTTTAGTCCCTGATTATGAGATGAGAAGAGAAGACTCAAAGAGAGACACAAAGGTAAAAACTAAGAGGGGATACTAATCAAAACCCTAATTCATTGTCATGCTTGGATGATCCTAAGGTTTGTGAGGTTTTCAAAGACAAACTTCAGAGGAGCCACCAGGAAGCAGATGAACAGGATCAAGAGAGGCAAAGTGACTTGCTTCATTCAAGAAGTCAAGTCACTCGAAGAAAGAAGGTGGTGTCGCTCCCGATAAGTGGGACTGGCCCAAATAAAGGTACAGACGCGAACGGTCGGCGAGAGGGACAATGAGAACACACAGCAGTGAACTCACTGGAGAAGAAAAGAGTCGCCAGCTAGGCATTTTTATCCCGGAGGAAAGGTAATGCTGCATAGACCTAGAAAAAGATGGATAAGACGGTTTGCGAACCAGAGAGACTGAGAAAGGGGGTTGGTTACAACCTGGGAAGGTATTAGCACCCAGATTGTCCGCCGTACTCGACGGGATCCACGCTTAAAAGATTTGTGTTTTAAAGGGGTAGTGTCAGTGCAATCTGTGCATAAAGAGCTGGAAAAGGATGTACAGGTGTCAGTGTAAAAGAAGTGTGAAATGTGATATATACAGTGTCAGTGTAGGAACAAAGATGAGATGCTCAAGATCATGAGGCTAAAGAATGAAGCTGGAAAGAAGGGGAATGTACAGAGACTTTTGTTCGATAACTGTTAAGTTATGCCTACGTATCCTCTCGTGCAATGAGGAAGTCAGAACACCGTAGTTCGACCCAAAGAGACTGAAAGATGAATTGACTGGTGAACTGCTTACTTGTCTATGGTCAAGTGTATGACCTGTCTGGCTCAGGTGCTAACTGTCTTGCATTAGACGGAAGAAGCAAGTTCTCGTTTGTGAGTGAATGAGATGAGAAAAGAATCCCGGAGGAGACGATTATTGTTTGTTTTTTGTATTTTCAGTCTTTTATTGCTTTTGGATTTGTCATAAGTTAATGAGCTTAAACCTAAACCAATGGATTTAGTAAACTCATCACATCTTCCCTCTGATTAGGGGTAATGAGAATACCTTAAGTGTGAAGTCAGATTCTCACACTTAATCACCTTTGATACAGGATTAAGATCATTAACCTATTTGTGATTATTTAGATGTTTTTGTTGTTTTTGTTTAGTGTTAAGTAATGAGATTAAGCCATAATCAGGGATTAAACAGACTCATTACACCATCCTAATAGAAGGATAATAGATGAGAATGTTTAAGCTAAGGAAAGCTCCTCAACTTAATCCACGATTAGGGATTAAACTCATGACAAAACAAAGCCTTTATTAAGTGGATTTTGTTAATGATATGATGATGAAGTGAATTTTATGGTTTGTGAGACAACTTGAGGGGGACTTGTCCATTAACACTAGGGTTAGTCCTTCTTAACCACTTAAGGAAGAATTAGAACCCTAATGCAAGGCCCAAGTTACAAGTGTGATGTCTTGATATTTATTAAGTGAATTGATTAAGAGATTTAAACACCCTAAGGGTTTAATACTTAGGATTAAAGTTATACACTCCATCCTAAGAGAAGGTTGCAGGCATAAGCTTAATCACAAAGTCTTAAAGCCTTTAGGGTTTAGTCCCTGATTATGAGATGAGATGAGAAGACTCAAAGAGAGACACAAAGGTAAAAACTATGAGGGGGACTAATCAAAACCCTAATTCATTGTCATGCTTGGATGATCCTAAGGCTTGTGAGGTTTTCAAGAACAATCTTCAGAAGAACCACCAGGAAGCAGATGAACAGGATCAAGAGAAGCAAAGTGACTTGCTTCATTCAAGAAGTCAAGTCACTTGAAGAAAGAAAGTGAGAAGGAGAAGAATGAGCAAGCTCAAACTCAAACACAAATAAGAATGCAGCAATGGATGCAAGAGAGGTGAAAAGAAAAGTTATGAGAAGTGAAGGCAAATCCACTTCCCAAATTTACTTACCACCTGCAATGTTAGAAAGAAAATGCAATGCAATGCAAGATGAGATGAAATGATATGATGCTAAGCAAAACCAGAAGCATGTTGATGATGATTATGATGTTATGAGGTGCTGCAAACATGAGGCAAAGCAATGGGGATGTTCATACAAGATTATGAATGCATATGATGCAAGTTAAGGAGCATGAACAAACATGGAAAGTTATGAATCATACAAGACAAATGACATGGCAAATATGAGATGCAATGATCAAAGATGCTTTCTATATGTCTTAAGATGTCAAATGAATCACAAGAATGCACAAAATGCAAAGACAAGTCATGTTATGCAAGAGAATGCAAGAAGGATGCAAATGGAAGCCCAAATTAGGGTTCATGGATCAAACATCAAACACAAACCAAAAACAGAAGCAAACCTCATGATAAAAAATGGAAAATGGCACCCAAAGAAACCATAGGCCTATGATAAACCACTGCCCAAAGGGGAGCTCTCAACTCTCAATCAAACTCAAGATATGATTTTTTCAAGTTATTAGGGTTTTTTAGGGTTCTTATCAAAACAAATGCCAATCAATTAGAAAATGCAAGATCAAATCATGGCCTTTTTATTCTTGAAAATACATGTCAAATGGAAAACAATGCAAAAAGAATCAATGTCTCAACCTTCACCAATAGGCAGAAATGAATTTTTAAACTTGTGATCAAAATAATGCACAAAATATGATTTAATTCCATGAAAAATTCTTAAAATGCATCAAGATCAAAAAAGAAATTTGGTTTGAAGGTTGGACAATGTTTCTAAATGTCTTAGAACATTTCATGAATTTTTTTTGTAATTTTTAAATACCTAAAAGTATTTTTAATTAATTAATTCTCATTAATCAATTAAAAATAAACTTTTAAATATTTAAAAATACTTTTTTAATGATAAAAAAATAAAATAAAAATGTTTTTGTGTCATAAAAATTAATGAAACCTTAAAGAAAAAGTTTCATAATTTTTATGATTTTTTAACTATTTTAAAATAAATGTACAATTTAAATGAAAAAGAAATGAATTAAAATTAAAAGAAAATGAAAGTAAACAGATTGGATGGCCAGGATTGCTCCTGAGTTTAAAAGCATTGACTGCGCGCCAGAATGAGAGGCCCAGATTGTTTCTGATTAAATTAACTAAAATATGATTAATTAACCCTAACACGTGGATTAGGGTTAATCAAAGAGATCCTGGCCCTTCCCTTGCGCGCGTAGTCAACAAATTCAACGCATCCTACGGCCAATATTCAAACCAGCATTAATTATGGGATTAAACCCTAATCACACTCAGGTGGCCGGAGAAGACTTCCGGTCGTCTTCTCCGGCCAGAAGCTCACCTGAAAATCTTCAAACTTCCTAAAAACGTAACATAAATGAAATCTAAGACCAGGGAAATGACCCTCTCACTCTCACGAATCAAACCCCTAACCTAAAACAAATTTATCTTTCCTAAATCATCTGAATCGAAGCAAACAATTTCTAGGGTTCGTGAGCTTCAGACACAAATTAAATGCTTAAAACAAAACCATTTCAAAAACTAAAGGTACCAGAATGATCAGTGCATCATGAAGAACAAGTTTGTAACAATAAAAATCATTTCTGGAAAAATTAATTTCGAGCTACCTGAGATTTGGAGCTTTCAGTTTTGGGACTTTCTGGCTGTTTCCTTTGATGCAAGCTACTCCACTTGATCCCCCAAGTGTGTTTGAATGCTCAAAATGAGTTTGTGTTGGCTGGGGAAGAAGATTCGAAAGGAACTGCTTCAGTTCAGTCAACAATGGCAGACGAGATTCTGGCACTTTCAGGCTGTGAAAAGGGGTTGTTTGTGATCTATGAAGTGTGTTGAGAAGGTTTGTGGTGTTGGTTGGTGTGTTTGTGAGCTAGGATAAGAGTTTCGAATGAAACTGCAGCTTGAGGTGAATGATGGCAATGGAGTTTTCAGGCTTGTTTCAGGCTTATGCTTGGGGTGTTTCTTGTCTATGGGGTGTGGTGAGTTGAGTGATGATGAGAGTTTTAATGTTTGATAGCTGTGGAAAGAATTTCGAAGGAACTTGCAATGAGGTGAGTTTTTGTGGATGTGATGAATGGTTATGTTTCAGCCTTGGTTCCTATGTGTTATGGCCAGCAAATTGATTCAATAAACAATTGCAAGTGGCTGGGGGATGTGACCTGGCCTGCAGAGATAGGTGTGGCTACTTTTGCTCAAAGTCCACTTTTGTGTAAGATAGGGCATGGCTCAAGTTTAGGCAAGTACAAGTTGGGTTCTGGTGCAGCATGGTGAGTGTGAGAGGCTGGCTTGACTCAAGGATCAATGCAGCAAGTTGGTGAAAAGGTCATGAGTGTTTTGCAACTTGGTTAGCTTTATGGATTTTCATGAGAAAAGTCAAGTTACATGAACCAAACCATGAGCAAACTTGATCCAAATCTGATTTTTGTGACTTAGAGGATGTTTACATAATGGTTTGACATGAATTAGAGGCTGCATAATGCATTGGTTCAAGACTTTGCAAAATTTCCATTTGGTGCATAACTTGAAAACCAATGATTTTTGCTAACTTTGCAATGCCATAACTTTTGATCCAAGAAGAGTTTGATCATGTTCTTGTACTTTTTGAAAAGGGAAAGATGAGATCTACAACTTTCATGACCAAAGTTTTTCCATTTGAAGCCTTTTTGGATCATGAATCAAGGCTTGAAAATTGACCTAAAATGGTGCATTCTTGAAAAGTCAACTATGCCCAAAAAGTCAACATTTGCAAAAACTCCAAATTCTTGATTTTTATGAACTTCAACCTTCTTCCATGATCAAATAAAGATCATATACACTCAAAATGATGAAGATCACCCATTGGTTGGGTCATTGGGGGCCTCAGATGCCCTGATTTTGCACTGACTTGTCTGAAAAGTCAACTCTTGATCAGATGACTTCCCCATGGAATTTCTTCATGAAAATTGATATGCACACTCCCTATACCATATAGAGATCAATGGAAACAAGAATGACCAAAAAATTTGGAGTTATGGCCTCTGAAACCAAAACCCTAATTTTCAGTCAACTGTGCAGTCAAACTTGGCTCTGCATCCACTCAAACCCTAGCTCTTATGATTCCTCTGTATTTTGACTCTGTGAGGATGTAACATGATACAAAGAACACACATGGACCCTTCTGAGATGATTGGTGGCCTTTGGAGTGGCTCAAGAAGCTTTGGGATTGCTCAAATCACAAACCCTAGGTGCAGATGACTTAGAAACTATGCAGTGAATCAAACATGAGATATGAGATTGTATGATTGTGTTTATGCATATGAGATGATCACAAGCCATGGTGTGAATGGGTGAGGGCAAATTTGGGGTGTTTACAGCTGCCCCTATTCAAACAGGAGTTAGCTGTGCAGGATGTAAGCAACGGCTTAACAGGCAAACAAGATAACTTGTGGTTGAATACCAAAGACAGTCCAAAATTTGCACTCACAGAATGGAGGAGAAAAGGGATATAGATTAAGTAAGGTATATTGCAAGTGTGGGCGACGGAGGACGACCGTCGAGCAGAGGACGACTGCTGGGTAAATAGCAATGCCGGGGACGGCCGACATGCTGGGAAAAGTGTGTAAAGTAAAGCGATGACGGGGACGGCCGACATGCTGGGGATATAAGGAAAAGCTAAGACGGGGACGGCCGACTAGCTGGGGAAGGTCAAAATATGATGGGGACGGCCATCAAGATAAAGTAGGGTTCTCTGGGAATTAATGAAACATGACGGGGACGGCCATCAAGTTCATAAAGGTAAAGTAACCAACGATGGGGACGGCCATCGGGCTAAAAGGAAAAGGGACCACGACGGGGACGACCATCGGGTTAAAGAATAAATGAAATAAACAGATGATGGGGTACGGCCATCAAAGGTGAAGGACGATCACCTAGCAGGGGACGGCTGCTCTGTTGGGAATAAAAAGTAAATATGATGGGGACGGCCATCAAAGGTGGAGGACGACCACCTGGCAGGGTACGGCTGCCGAAGATATCGACGATGGGGACGGCCATCGGATAGAAAAGGTCAACGATGGGGACGGCCATCGGACGAGCATGATGGAGGACGACCATCAAGAAGTGGAGGACGACCACTCAGCAGGGGACGGCTGCTCTCAGGGTTTATCATGACATAAGACGAATGTCAGATAACCAAAATCAACAATGGGGACGGCCATTGGATAAAATGATGAAGGACGATCATCAAAAGGTGGAGGACGACCACCTAGCAGGGGACGGATGCTAAAATCAACGATGGGGACGGCCATCGGATGAGCATGATGGAGGACGACCATCAAGAAGTGGAGGACGACCACTCAGCAGGGTACGGCTGCTCTCAGGGTTATCATAACACAGGACGAGTGTTAGATAAAAAAGGAAAGATTTGCTTTGTTGGCGGTCTACTGGGGAGATAGTAAACACGGACGAGCGTTTACATCCAGGAAACAAAAGGTATAAGTGTTTGGTATTGTGTATAGATTAAAGATGCGGACGAGCATCCTTAAGGCTATGATACGGACGAGTATCACGTAGAAACAAACTGACACATGCTCAGAGATGATGATACGGACGAGTATCAACTGGTTAACAAAGAACACGGACGAGTGTTGCATCTGAAGGGACTCTTCTGGGGAATAGTAGACACAGACGAGTATCTATATTCAGGAAGACATAAGTGTTTGACATGGTGTATGGATCAAAGATGCGGACGAGCATCCTTAAGACTATGATACGGACGAGTATCATGTAGAACAAACATTAAACGCAATGCTCTGAGATGATGGTACGGGCGAGTACCAACTGGTTAACAAAGAACAAGGACTACTGTCGAATCTGTGGGGATATGAGTGGTGATGTATACAAGATACGGGCGAGTATCTGTATAAGTGTACCGACGAGTAGTGAGTATTGTATATGAGTGTTTATCTGCTGGGGAGAATGACACGGACGGGTGCCACGAGAGAAAAGTATAATATTAACAAGTATATGGGTTGCAAAAGTGTAAGCGACTGCGCTGGGGATATGACACGGACGGGTGTCAAAAGGTGTATATACGAGTATGTGTGAGTGCAAAGAGGATGTCTTTGGCTTTTTGCTGGGATATGACACGGACAGGTGTCAGGAAGTATCTGTAATGAGGGTGATTTGTTTGTAAAGGGAGTTCAGGCGATTTTACTGGGGAAAGATGACGCGGACGGGTGCCAAAAGGTGTATATACGGGTGTTCGTGATTTGTGAGGCAACTGCTTTTGCTGGGACTCTGATGGGGACTCTTGGGGAAAGTAATCTGTATTCACAAGCGTTTAATTCACAACATGACTTATGATTATGCTATGCATTTTTTTTGCCGTAATGCTCCGTATTAGACGGAATGCCACGCTCTGGGGGGTGAATATGATGCGGATGCCATGATTATGCAAAGGGGCATAGATCCGGGATTCGGATCCCACTGCTGCGAAGATCTCTGGTCGATCTGCTTGAAGTGGACCTCCCAGCTGGGGATGAGATCATTGGTAGATCTGATGATGTATCTGCTTGGGGATATATGTCACCGGTTGGCATATCCTTGTAAATGAGAGACCCAGCTGGGGTTTGCAGAAGCTTTCTTCACTCTGTTGTGATCTCTTCATGCGTTGCTCTTCTGGATAGAGGCTGAAGCTCTGTGGGGAGATGATTCCCTGATTTCTGTATTCTGTTGAGGAAGAATGGCAACTCGGCTGGGGAATTGTGAGAGGCAACTCAGCTGGGGATAGAGCATCCTGAGTGTTAAGCCTGTTTGTTGATTTGGAAGCTTTGCTGGGGGAAGCAATGGGGGCAACTCAGCTGGGGAAAGAGCATTTCGGATGCTGAGATTGAGTGTATGCTGATTTGGCAGCTCCGCTGGGAAATGGGCACCTTCTAATGCCACGTGGAAGATAGGCCGAGTTAATAATGATTTGCCAGTTTGCTGAGACGTAGCTTGCATGCCCCAGGTTGCGTTCTGGATACCTGCAATCCTGCAACAGGTAAGGAAACGTACAAAAGGTCCCGAGGTATCCCTCACTGGATTCCGTCATAGGAGTTAAGTACTTTCGAGAATAATCACATTCCCTGTAAGCATGTGTTTTTTTATCTTTTTTAGAGAAAGGCATCTGTACTTATGCAATTGTATTTTTAGAGATATCAAACAACTCTTTGCAAAACATAAATGTAAAAACGAAACATGACCGAAAATCTGATTTTATTAATTCACGTGCCCTGAATTGGCAAGATACAGCCAAGGAAACATATCTCCTGAAATGAGGAGATTGTTACAAATTGAGAAATAAAGTGCTGGCGGTGTTGACGACACTTTCAAGGAGCTTCCCCTTCTGCTATGACTCGTATGACAATGACGTTCTTCTCGTCTTGCTTTCTGGAGAGAGTTGATTCTGATTGAAGCTTGATCCTTTGGAAGCTTACCAAGTTGTAGGTGATACAGACGAACTCAAAATGCAGTTGTTCGCTTATTCCCTTATTTTGCATGGATCGCCCTTTCGGGTTTTCAATCCATCGGGATACCCATTTTTGCCTGAGCTGTCCAATGCGGCTTTTCAACTCAGCGGGTGTACATTTTTTTGTTTATTTTCCCTTACTTTTGCCCGAGTCTTTTATTCTGTTTTTGACTCGCCGGGATGCCCTATTCTTGCCTGAACTTACATTCTGTTTTTATGTCCAGCGGGTCATTTTATGCGAAGTATTTTTTAACTGCATCTGAATTCACAGGGGACGAGAAATCTTCACCATCCATGGTGCCGAGCATCAGTGCTCCACCAGAGAAAACTTTCTTCACCACGAATGGTCCTTCATAATTTGGAGTCCATTTGCCCCTGCGGTCTGTATGAGGAGGGAGGATTCTTTTCAGCACAAGATCTCCCACTTGGTACTCTCGGTGCCTGACTTTCTGATCGAAGGCCTTCTTCATTCTCTTCTGATATAACTGTCCATGGCAGATTGCAGCCAATCTTTTCTCCTCGATCAGACTCAGTTGTTCGTATCGGGACCGAACCCATTCTGCTTCACTCAGTTTAACATCCATTAATACCCGTAACGAGGGTAGTTCCACTTCAACAGGTAGGACTGCCTCCATACCATATACAAGCTGATACGGTGTTGCCCCAGTGGACGTTCTGATTGATGTGCGGTACCCATGCAAGGCAAATGGTAGCATTTCGTGCCAGTCTTTGTATGTGATTACCATCTTCTGCACAATCTTCTTGATATTCTTATTCGCTGCCTCAACAGCGCCGTTCATCTTTGGCCTGTAAGGAGAAGAATTGTGATGTTGGGTCTTGAAGTCCCGGCACAGCTCTGCCATCATTTTGTTGTTTAAATTGGAACCATTATCAGTAATGATTCGCTCGGGCACTCCATACCGACAGATGATATCTCTCTTCAGAAATCGGGCTACCACTTGCCTAGTAACGTTTGCATATGAGGCTGCTTCAACCCACTTGGTGAAATAGTCGATGGCGACCAGGATGAATCTGTGGCCGTTTGAAGCAGTTGGCTCGATCTTGCCAATCATATCAATGCCCCACATGGCAAAGGGCCATGGTGAAGACATAATGTTCAAAGGATTCGGAGGCACATGCACTTTGTCTGCATAGATCTGGCACTTGTGGCATTTCCTGGCATAGGCACAACAGTCTGCATCCATTGTGATCCAATAATAGCCTGATCTTAACAACTTCTTAGCCATTGCATGTCCTCCAGCATGGGTACCAAAAGAGCCTTCATGCACTTCATGCATTAACAAATCTGCTTCCGTCTGGTCAACACATCTGAGGAGTACCATATCAAAGTTCCTCTTGTATAAAGACCCATCAGTGTTCAGAAAGAAACTTCCAGCAAGCCTTCTCAAAGTCTTCTTATCATTGGAAGATGCCCCAGGTGGGTATGTTTGATCCTCCAAGAAGCACTTAATATCATGGAACCAAGGCTTATCGTCTTTGACAACATCTGCTGCGAATACATATGCTGGTCTATCAAGTCTAGACACTGAGATCTGGGGTACAAAATTAGCCGTTTGAACTTTGATCATAGATGAAATGGTAGCAAGAGCATCTGCAAACTGATTCTCGTCTCGAGGGATATACTCAAGCTTGACTGTTGTAAAGAAAGTCAGTAACCTCCTTGTATAATCCCTGTAAGGTATCAGATGATCTTGGTGGGTGTACCATTTCCCGTTGGTCTGATTGACTACCAAAGCTGAATCTCCGAATACAGTCAATGTCTTGATCCTGAGGTCAATGGCTTCCTCGAGACCCATAATGCAAGCTTCGTATTCAGCTTCGTTGTTAGTGCAGTTGAAAGTGAGTTTTGCCGAGAAAGGCATGTGAACTCCTTTGGGTGTAATGAGTACTGCACCAACACCACGACCATTCATGTTAACAGCCCCATCAAACATCATAGTCCATTCTTCTTCTGGGTCAGGCCCTTCAGTGTGAATTGGCTCTTCATGATCTTTTGCTTTAATGAACATGATGTCTTCATCAGGGAAGTCAAATCTCATAGGCTGGTAGTCATCAATGGGTTGCTCAGCAAGATATTCAGATAGTACACTGCCCTTGATGGCTTTCTGAGAGGTGTACTGTATGTCGTATTCTGTGAGAATCATCTGCCATCTTGCAACCCGACCGGTAAGAGCTGGCTTCTCGAAAATGTACTTAACTGGATCCATTTTTGAGATTAATAAGGTAGTGTGGGTCAACATATACTGTCTTAGTCGGCGAGCAGCCCACGCTAAAGCACAGCAAGTTTTCTCGAGCAGTGAATAACGCTGTTCACAGTCGGTAAACTTTTTGCTTAGGTAGTATATTGCATACTCTTTTCGACCAGACTCGTCATGCTGACCTAGTACACACCCCATCGACTCTTCTAACACTGTCAAGTACATTATCAGAGGTCTTCCTTCGACTGGAGGCATAAGGATTGGTGGTTCTTGTAAATATTCCTTGATCTTGTCAAAAGCCTTCTGGCAGTCTTCGTTCCACCTGACCGTTTGTTCTTTTCTTAACAGCTTGAACAAGGGTTCACAGGTTGCTGTAAGGTGAGATATGAACCTCGAAATGTAATTCAATCGACCTAAGAACCCTCGAACTTCCTTCTCTGTCTTTGGTGCAGGCATTTCTTGTATAGCCTTGACTTTATCTGGGTCAACCTCAATCCCCTTCTCGCTTACAATAAAGCCCAGCAGCTTACCGGATCGCACCCCGAATGTGCATTTGTTGGGGTTCAGCTTCAATTGGTATTTCCTCAGACGCTTGAATAATTTGAGCAGATTCACCAGATGGTCTTCTTCTGTGAGGGACTTGGCGATCATATCATCCACATAGCATTCTATTTCCTTGTGGATCATATCATGGAATAATGTCACCATAGCCCGTTGATATGTTGCACCTGCATTCTTCAATCCGAATGGCATCACTTTATAACAGAACGTGCCCCAGGGTGTAATGAATGTTGTCTTCTCCATGTCTTCAGGTGACATCTTGATCTGATTATATCCTGAAAATCCATCCATGAAGGAGAATACCGAGAACTGAGCCGTGTTATCCACCAATACGTCAATGTGAGGTAATGGGAAGTCATCTTTCGGGCTGGCTCTGTTCAGATCCCGGTAATCAACACACATTCTAACTTTTCCGTCTTTCTTAGGCACAGGTACTATGTTAGCAACCCACGGCGGATAGCTAGTTACAGCAAGGAACCCGGCGTCCCATTGCTTTTGTACCTCTTCTTTGATTTTCATAGCCATGTCTGGGCGAGTCCGGCGCAGTTTCTGTTTAACTGGTGGGCATTCTTCCCTCAAAGGCAGCTTATGCACAACAATGTCGGTATCCAACCCTGGCATATCTTGATACGACCAAGCAAACACATCAACATACTCTTGAAGCAGATCTATCAGTTGTCTCTTCACTGAGTCTTGCAGGCAGGCCCCGATTTTAACTTCCTTCACGTCTTCGTCTGTACCAAGATTAATCACTTCAATCTCCTCCTGATGAGGAGTAATAACCTTTTCCTCCTGTCTCAACAACCTGGCTAGCTCTTCAGGAAGCTCATATTCTTCATCAACCCCTTCATCAGCTTGATTGATTGGATTGTCAAAGTCATACGATGTCATAGCCGTGCTGTTGTCGGTGCTGTCTGGAAGGCACTCTCTGCAAGGGTTAAGTTGGTTCATTTTAGTGATTGATTTTAATCTTGCCTTAGAAAAAAGTGAAATGAAGTTATCATTTTGAAAACACCGCCATTTATTTTTTTGTACAAAAAGAAAAATGGAAAAACAGTGAGCAGAAAAGAAAAAGACTTGTTTGCAAAAAGATGTCTGATATTTCATTAATTTAATCTTGTTTGCACAAAAGTACAGATGGCCCTGGTTACAAAATGAGTCTTGTCATCTTGGGCAAGATGCAAGACTTGGATGCATGCTATAAAAATACAGGAAATAATAATTACTCTGCATGAGTAACTCTTATAATTTCCTGGGAAGACCAGTTCGAGACACTGCTCCCCGGGATCTTTGGACGAATCCAATTCTCCAGATTGCGCTCCTCTTCCAGCTCGTCTTCCAAACAGTTGATAGCATCAGGGGTAAGCATCCCCCCACTGACAAAACCAGGCTCTGCAGCAGCCTTTGCTTGATGTTGAGTTGGTCTGTAACCCAACCCAAACTTGTCCTTCTTCTCCTCCACAGCTAAGACCTTGCCCCAGCCTAGGGCTGTTCCTTCTTCAACAACCTTCCGGGCTTGTTGGTAAGATGACATTGGAGTACCAGATACAGCAGATGCTTCATTGACATTCAAGGCCTCAAAACCTTGGCTCATTGTTTCATGGATCTCCCCATCCATCTCAATGTATTTGTAAGTGGCCAGATGGCTAACGAAAATATCCTCTTCCCCACAGATTGTGACAACTTGACCTTCCCACTCAAATTTTAACTTTTGGTGAAGGGTAGACGTTATTGCGCCGGCGGCGTGAATCCAGGGTCTACCCAACAAACAGCTGTAGGCGGGCTGAATGTCCATCACATAAAAGATAGTTTTAAAGGTCTGTGGGCCAATTGTCACAGGCAGCTCAATCTCTCCCAGAACCGATCTCTTAGAACCATCAAAGGCTCTTACTACCAGGTTGCTGGGTCTCAATGCCAATCCATCATATTCAAGCTTCACCAGAGCCTTCTTTGGTAAGACATTCAGGGAAGAACCTGTGTCCACCAGCACATGAGAAAGGACAGCTCCTTTGCATTCCATGGTTATGTGCAAGGCTTTGTTGTGGTTGCGGCCATCCGCTGTCAAGTCAGAATTGGTAAACCCTAGCCCATTGCTAGCAGTAACATTTCCAACCACGGTTTCCAATTGGTTGACAGTAATCTCCTCAGGCACGTAAGCTGCGTGCAGGACTTTGAGTAGTGCATTCCGATGGGCTTCGGAGCACATAAGCAGTGAGAGGATAGAGATTTTGGATGGCGTCTGGTGAAGCTGATCCACAATTTTATAATCACTCTTTTTGATGATTCGCATAAACTCATCAACTTCCTGATCAAATGGAGTTTTCAGGGCTTCTTTGGCAGCTGGATCTTCCTGCACCGGGCCTTTACCCTTTGCCTTGGCAGCAGCTTCTGTTTCGGCAGTAGGTCTTTGAACTTGTGAAGCAAAGAGACGTCCGCTTCGAGTGAAGCCTCCGCCTCCCCCCACATTATCTACTTGTGGTGCAGGTGCTGGTGTTTCAAGAGTGATTCTTTTCCCTTCACAGTACACGTCAGAGCCATAGTGCCAAGGGATGGCCCTATTGCTTTCATATGGTACTGGTCCAGGCACCGTGACAGTGACTGGACTGATTGCTGCTGCTGAAGGGACTGTTATTGTATGTGGATCATAAAAGATTGTAACTGGTGCTCTGGTGGGAGCAGCACCTTCTGAAGGGTAAGCAGAATTATTTTCTGGATCGTAGAATATGGTAACAGTGGAGACATCTTCGTGATTGATTGCTGGTGTTGTAGGAGGTTCTGTTGGAAGAGCTGTTGTTGTTGTTGATGGAGAGTCGAAATGGAATGAAGCTGAAGTTGTAGCAGGAGAAACTGTCGAAAACTGATCATTCGGAAGGACAGGTGAAGTACTTGTTGATGGTGCTGATGGATTGTTGGGAGCATTAGTTGCTGCAGTTGTAGGAGGGTCTGAAACCGTTGCTGATGAAGTTGTCGGACTTGCAGGAAACGATGTAGTGATCTGAAGTAGGCCACTCTGAATAAGGCTGTCAATGCCATTCCTCAAGTCCTCACACCCATTCCATGAAATATTGCAGTAGGGACATCCCAGTTCACACCCCGAAAATATATTGTTTTCACGGAGCTGAGCTTTGATTTCCACCAATGGTGTCCTGATCTGATCCACACTGGTTATGAAATAAGACGGTGTGTCTTCTTCAATTGCGTTAATTCGAGGACCACCATGGTTTGGCATTGGGTTTTTATTGACATTGGGCGGAGGTGCAAAATTCAGAGCCTTGGAGTCTACCAAGTCTTGTACCTTCATATGCAGAGCCCTGCATTTTTCTGTACTGTGGCCAGGCGCGTTTGAATGGAAAGCACACCTAGCATTGGAGTCATAGTTTCTTGGTAAACTGTTAGGATCCGGAGGTGCCAACGTTCTTAGCTCAACCAGGTTGAGTTTCAGAAGTTGTGGCAGCAAGGCAGCATACGGCATTGGGATCGGGTCGATCACTCTGTTAGCTTGAGAGGGCCTCTGCTGGAATGGCCTCTGTTGATTGTTGTTGTTAGAGTTGTTGTTGAAGTTCCTTGGAGGATACTGATTCTGATGATACTGAGGTTGTTGTTGGAAGTTTTGTTGAGGAGATTGATAGACTGGCTGAGGATGGGCTGGAGCAGGGATAGTGACTGCTGCTATTGACCTCTGAGCATATTGGGGCCTACCCCTGTTGGTGTGAATGGCATTGGTCTCGCCGGTTCTTCTCGGGCCTGCAAAAGGCTTTCTTGCACCACTGGACGAACTGGCACCATTATCAGAGATCTTACCCATTTTCAACAGGCTTTCAATTCTCTCCCCAGCTATGACAACATCTGCGAAGCTAGTGGAAGAGAAAGCAGCCAACCTGTCAATATACGTTCCCTGGAGAGTGTTCATAAACATGTCTGCCATTTCTCTCTCAGACATTGGTGGTTGAACGGCAGCAGCCAATTGCCTCCATCTCTGGGCATATTCCCGGAAACTTTCCCTTGATGACTGTGACATTCCCATTAGGAGAGTCCTGTTGGGCGCCATGTCTAAGTTGTATTGATACTGTCGGATGAAGGCCTCTGCCAGGTCCTTCCAGCATCTCACAGTTGCCCTTGTCAAATGGGAATACCATTCCCTCGAAGCTCCGGTCAAGCTATCTTCAAAATAGAACATCCACAATTTCTCATCCATGGTGTAAGCTTTTAATCTTCCGAGAAAAGATTGCAGATGGGTTCGAGGACAAGAAGTCCCATTATACTTTTCAAAACATGGAGGCTTGAACTTGTGGGGAATCCTAACCCCGTCTACTAAGCCCATATCCATCACGTCAAAACCCAAAGAATTTTGAGATTCTAAGGATCTTAACTTCTCAGCTATTTCTTCCAATCTCCTGTCATAAGTTTCCTCTCCAGCACCCATTACAGTAAATTGGTCCTCCTGAGGATCTTCTTGAAGTACTCTGGCCGCGGTGGCTGTCCCTTGAACGTTTGCAGGGATATTAATCTCAGGATGTAGATGTGGACCAAACACCGGGGGATTCACATGTGGTTGCACCCTTTCATTGTTACTTGTGCCTGCAGTCCCCACATGAGGCTCATCTTGGTTCTGCCTTTCCACCATAGCTCTCAACCTCTCCTGGCTCTGAGCCATGTTGTTCATAACCTCCATGAACTGAGTCATTTGGTTCCTCATTTCTAGCCTTTCGTTGGCCATCTGGTTTCTGACCTCCGTAAGGTCCTGTTGCATCTGATCCATCTGGATTCCCGGAAGGTTGTTTCTAGTTGGGTACCTGTGTGGCCTGTTGAGAGGAAATACCCTGCGGCGAGCAATAATTCCTGAGATTCACAACAGAGGTTAGAAACAATAAAACAAAACCTACAAAACAGAAAAAAAGTTAGCATGCAATGCAGTTGTGCTTATTTGCTCTCAAGGTATCCGGTTTGGCCTTCAGTTTTGACCCTTCCAGACCCTTGAAGATGATGCTGTTGAAGTTGCTTTTGGAGCGAACACAAATATATTACATAAGATGAAATAATACAACTTGTTCTTTTTACAACTCAAGCCCTCTAAGGGGTCAAAATACATCACAAAAAGCAAAGTACATGAAAAGGAACAATCAACAAGCAAATAATCAAACTCCAAGGCCAAACTCATCCTCGCGAACTTCCTTAAGAAGTGCTTCGGTCACAGGATCAGCCGGATGCTCCGTGAGATTCCTGATGAGAAGGTTTCTGGTCGCAACAGCTGCAGTTAACCTCTTGTTCTGACTTTGATCTCTGGACTTCTTCACTCCAGCTTTGATCTTTAGCTCTGAAATTTCCTCCTGGGCTGCTGCCAGGGCTTTCTCCATCTGCTCCATCTTGTCCTGAACTCTCTTGTCTTCTAGAGTACGGGCCTCAGTGATCCGGACCCACCTGGCCTGACTCTCTTTCAAATACAAGTCTGTTCTTGCTCTCTGAAACTGGGCTTCTTTACAAGCATTCTTCAGAATCTGCTCACCAGCTTTAGACTTGTTGATATATTCTCCAGACTTCTCAATCTTGATCAAGTGTTCCAACCTCAACTTCTCCAATCTTTCAATCTCCCTCACACCTTCACTTCTCTCCCGGAGGGTCTTCTGTAAGGCTTGAGATAACTTCTCATTCCTTTCCTTCAGGCTTTCAAACTCTTCCAGACTGATAGTAGTAGGGGGTGGTGCTGAAGATGACTCAGGCCTGTCTTCTATGGTGAAGGGCAATCCAGAGAATTGGGCCCTGGCATAGGACCACTCATGATATTGGGCTGAGGCCACATTATTGCACTTCCCCAGAATGGTGATTCCCTTGGTTTGAACATGATCCCAGGCCCAGGCAGCCTGCCTAACAACAGCCAAGTTAACCTTGTTCTCACAGTAGAGGGTCTCAACCAAATCCTGCACCCTAGGAGCATGGACCAGTGCATAGCCTAACTGCCTCTTGAACAGCAGAGGGTTGTAATTGATACTTCCCTTAACTCCTACCAAAGGCACATTGGGAAAGTGTCCACAGCTTGTGATAATATCTCTGCCCTTGGTGCTCTGAGTGCACCATCTGATGTCTGCTGCAGTGAGAGTAGTGAGCCTCTTAGCCCAGTTGCTTTGCTGATGAGGGTTTAGAAATGCATCTGTCTTGGGTAGATGCCTGAGAAGCCAAGCATGAAATAATGGAGCACAAATCCTCACTAACCTTCCCCTCTGCTTCTCATTTCTCTGATGGACTGAGTAATAGAGATCACCCAGTAAAGTTGGCACAGGGTTCTTCAGGATGAACAAATGGATTGCA
This sequence comes from Lathyrus aphaca, assembly GCA_963966055.1. Lineage (NCBI taxonomy): Eukaryota > Viridiplantae > Streptophyta > Magnoliopsida > Fabales > Fabaceae > Lathyrus > Lathyrus aphaca. The sequence continues at coordinate 494,691,629 of OZ014519.1, forward strand.
TTCTTGCTGATGAATCGAGGCTCATCTGCAAACAACACAATTCCATACACACTTAAGGCCAACAGAGCACAAACAGCTTTCCACTCTCCCAGGGAGGCTTTCAAACTGGCTTGAGAAATCAGGAAGTCCAGGTGAAAACCAAGGATCCCAGCTTTAGATGTCATATGCTGTTATATCAAAGCAGGCTCCAGGTGTAAAGCTTTTGCTATCTCTCCATTGCTGGGATAGACCATTTCAGGATTGAAAGGAATTTCTCTCTTGATAGGCAAGCCAACCAATGCTGAGTATTCTTCTAAAAGAGGTCCCAACTGAAAGTCTTTAAAGGTGAAACACCTCAATGGGGGGTCATAGAACTGAATGCAGGTATGGATTAGGCTTCTCTGAGATGGGTCCATATCCATAACCAAGTCAAGTATATCCCCATAATGCTCTCTGAACAGGGGTATGTGCTCTGGAGTGATCAGGGTTTGGATCCTCCTGATGTCTGATAAGTCTGGTTGGAAGAAATGGTAAGTGATGTTGCTTTTCTTTGGAGCCATAAGTGCTGAGTAGAACAAGTGCTGATGAAGATGCTGAGGAATGGGCCACTGGCTGGCTAGTGCAAGTCACTGAAGTATATGGCTGACAAGCTGAAGCAAGTGGTGGTGGAGATAGGTCAATACTAACAGATGGGGTCAAAACCAAAACCAGATGAAAATGGATACCCTGAAACACAAATAAGCACATGTTAATATGATGCAATGAGTATGTATGCAAATGAAATGCAAGGGTTTGTGACCGAGCTGGATCTGATTAACTGCCTTGGTATAGATCCATGTGTGTTCAAGAATTCCAGATGGAGGTCTAAAAATCCAGTAACCAGGGTGGGGGACTCAAATAAAGAGCCACATGTCCAGGGTTTCAGAATCACAAGAACTATCCAACATGGAGCATTCTTAACAAAGTCAAAGTAACAGGGTATTCTGAGGTCAAGGTACCTGCAAACCTGTAAACAGCCCAACCCCCTCACAGGTGATGATCTAGAACAAGGATCCTCAGACTTGGATCAGTTATGAGAAGTGTAAACACTTCTAACCCGGAGGTACAGTGTTTACAATAACCATAACAATTCCTCCTCTAATTCACCTCAGTTTCTGAAGGTCAATACTAAAAGGTCATCCAGACTTAGCAGGCTTCCCAGATAGCCCTAGCATTGCAGGAAATCTGCAACACAGAGTTCTCAAGAAGAAACCCATATCTGAACCGTGTTTCATATTCCCGCACCAGACCGAAATGGAATGGGAAAGAATATGATTCACTCTAGCCTAGGTGTCACTTAGGTCCCAGGTATAGGACCTTAACTCTCAATGAAACACCCACCCACCAAAGAAAAAACCAGATCCAGCCAGCAACAAGGACAGTATGATATAAATAAATGCAATAAAGAAAGCAGTAAAGTAACTGTACATAAAGCAATAAACAAAAATAAATACAAGCACAAATAAGCACATAACACCCCCGTAAACACAAATCAAACAAGCGCTAGGAGGAACCCACAAAAAGAACCAGAAGCCCTGGTTGCAGTATAAGGGTCCCCAGCAGAGTCGCCAAGCTGTCGCTCCCGATAAGTGGGACTGGCCCAAATAAAGGTACAGACGCGAACGGTCGGCGAGAGGGACAATGAGAACACACAGCAGTGAACTCACTGGAGAAGAAAAGAGTCGCCAGCTAGGCATTTTTATCCCGGAGGAAAGGTAATGCTGCATAGACCTAGAAAAAGATGGATAAGACGGTTTGCGAACCAGAGAGACTGAGAAAGGGGGTTGGTTACAACCTGGGAAGGTATTAGCACCCAGATTGTCCGCCGTACTCGACGGGATCCACGCTTAAAAGATTTGTGTTTTAAAGGGGTAGTGTCAGTGCAATCTGTGCATAAAGAGCTGGAAAAGGATGTACAGGTGTCAGTGTAAAAGAAGTGTGAAATGTGATATATACAGTGTCAGTGTAGGAACAAAGATGAGATGCTCAAGATCATGAGGCTAAAGAATGAAGCTGGAAAGAAGGTGAATGTACAGAGACTTTTGTTCGATAACTGTTAAGTTATGCCTACGTATCCTCTCGTGCAATGAGGAAGTCAGAACACCGTAGTTCGACCCAAAGAGACTGAAAGATGAATTGACTGGTGAACTGCTTACTTGTCTATGGTCAAGTGTATGACCTGTCTGGCTCAGGTGCTAACTGTCTTGCATTAGACGGAAGAAGCAAGTTCTCGTTTGTGAGTGAATGAGATGAGAAAAGAATCCCGGAGGAGACGATTATTGTTTGTTTTTTGTATTTTCAGTCTTTTATTGCTTTTGGATTTGTCATAAGTTAATGAGCTTAAACCTAAACCAATGGATTTAGTAAACTCATCACATCTTCCCTCTGATTAGGGGTAATGAGAATACCTTAAGTGTGAAGTCAGATTCTCACACTTAATCACCTTTGATACAGGATTAAGATCATTAACCTATTTGTGATTATTTAGATGTTTTTGTTGTTTTTGTTTAGTGTTAAGTAATGAGATTAAGCCATAATCAGGGATTAAACAGACTCATTACACCATCCTAATAGAAGGATAATAGATGAGAATGTTTAAGCTAAGGAAAGCTCCTCAACTTAATCCACGATTAGGGATTAAACTCATGACAAAACAAAGCCTTTATTAAGTGGATTTTGTTAATGATATGATGATGAAGTGAATTTTATGGTTTGTGAGACAACTTGAGGGGGACTTGTCCATTAACACTAGGGTTAGTCCTTCTTAACCACTTAAGGAAGAATTAGAACCCTAATGCAAGGCCCAAGTTACAAGTGTGATGTCTTGATATTTATTAAGTGAATTGATTAAGAGATTTAAACACCCTAAGGGTTTAATACTTAGGATTAAAGTTATACACTCCATCCTAAGAGAAGGTTGCAGGCATAAGCTTAATCACAAAGTCTTAAAGCCTTTAGGGTTTAGTCCCTGATTATGAGATGAGATGAGAAGACTCAAAGAGAGACACAAAGGTAAAAACTATGAGGGGGACTAATCAAAACCCTAATTCATTGTCATGCTTGGATGATCCTAAGGCTTGTGAGGTTTTCAAGAACAATCTTCAGAAGAACCACCAGGAAGCAGATGAACAGGATCAAGAGAAGCAAAGTGACTTGCTTCATTCAAGAAGTCAAGTCACTTGAAGAAAGAAAGTGAGAAGGAGAAGAATGAGCAAGCTCAAACTCAAACACAAATAAGAATGCAGCAATGGATGCAAGAGAGGTGAAAAGAAAAGTTATGAGAAGTGAAGGCAAATCCACTTCCCAAATTTACTTACCACCTGCAATGTTAGAAAGAAAATGCAATGCAATGCAAGATGAGATGAAATGATATGATGCTAAGCAAAACCAGAAGCATGTTGATGATGATTATGATGTTATGAGGTGCTGCAAACATGAGGCAAAGCAATGGGGATGTTCATACAAGATTATGAATGCATATGATGCAAGTTAAGGAGCATGAACAAACATGGAAAGTTATGAATCATACAAGACAAATGACATGGCAAATATGAGATGCAATGATCAAAGATGCTTTCTATATGTCTTAAGATGTCAAATGAATCACAAGAATGCACAAAATGCAAAGACAAGTCATGTTATGCAAGAGAATGCAAGAAGGATGCAAATGGAAGCCCAAATTAGGGTTCATGGATCAAACATCAAACACAAACCAAAAACAGAAGCAAACCTCATGATAAAAAATGGAAAATGGCACCCAAAGAAACCCTAGGCCTATGATAAACCACTGCCCAAAGGGGAGCTCTCAACTCTCAATCAAACTCAAGATATGATTTTTTCAAGTTATTAGGGTTTTTTAGGGTTCTTATCAAAACAAATGCCAATCAATTAGAAAATGCAAGATCAAATCATGGCCTTTTTATTCTTGAAAATACATGTCAAATGGAAAACAATGCAAAAAGAATCAATGTCTCAACCTTCACCAATAGGCAGAAATGAATTTTTAAACTTGTGATCAAAATAATGCACAAAATATGATTTAATTCCATGAAAAATTCTTAAAATGCATCAAGATCAAAAAAGAAATTTGGTTTGAAGGTTGGACAATGTTTCTAAATGTCTTAGAACATTTCATGAATTTTTTTTTTAATTTTTAAATACCTAAAAGTATTTTTAATTAATTAATTCTCATTAATCAATTAAAAATAAACTTTTAAATATTTAAAAATACTTTTTTAATGATAAAAAAATAAAATAAAAATGTTTTTGTGTCATAAAAATTAATGAAACCTTAAAGAAAAAGTTTCATAATTTTTATGATTTTTTAACTATTTTAAAATAAATGTACAATTTAAATGAAAAAGAAATGAATTAAAATTAAAAGAAAATGAAAGTAAACAGATTGGATGGCCAGGATTGCTCCTGAGTTTAAAAGCATTGACTGCGCGCCAGAATGAGAGGCCCAGATTGTTTCTGATTAAATTAACTAAAATATGATTAATTAACCCTAACACGTGGATTAGGGTTAATCAAAGAGATCCTGGCCCTTCCCTTGCGCGCGTAGTCAACAAATTCAACGCATCCTACGGCCAATATTCAAACCAGCATTAATTATGGGATTAAACCCTAATCACACTCAGGTGGCCGGAGAAGACTTCCGGTCGTCTTCTCCGGCCAGAAGCTCACCTGAAAATCTTCAAACTTCCTAAAAACGTAACATAAATGAAATCTAAGACCAGGGAAATGACCCTCTCACTCTCACGAATCAAACCCCTAACCTAAAACAAATTTATCTTTCCTAAATCATCTGAATCGAAGCAAACAATTTCTAGGGTTCGTGAGCTTCAGACACAAATTAAATGCTTAAAACAAAACCATTTCAAAAACTAAAGGTACCAGAATGATCAGTGCATCATGAAGAACAAGTTTGTAACAATAAAAATCATTTCTGGAAAAATTAATTTCGAGCTACCTGAGATTTGGAGCTTTCAGTTTTGGGACTTTCTGGCTGTTTCCTTTGATGCAAGCTACTCCACTTGATCCCCCAAGTGTGTTTGAATGCTCAAAATGAGTTTGTGTTGGCTGGGGAAGAAGATTCGAAAGGAACTGCTTCAGTTCAGTCAACAATGGCAGACGAGATTCTGGCACTTTCAGGCTGTGAAAAGGGGTTGTTTGTGATCTATGAAGTGTGTTGAGAAGGTTTGTGGTGTTGGTTGGTGTGTTTGTGAGCTAGGATAAGAGTTTCGAATGAAACTGCAGCTTGAGGTGAATGATGGCAATGGAGTTTTCAGGCTTGTTTCAGGCTTATGCTTGGGGTGTTTCTTGTCTATGGGGTGTGGTGAGTTGAGTGATGATGAGAGTTTTAATGTTTGATAGCTGTGGAAAGAATTTCGAAGGAACTTGCAATGAGGTGAGTTTTTGTGGATGTGATGAATGGTTATGTTTCAGCCTTGGTTCCTATGTGTTATGGCCAGCAAATTGATTCAATAAACAATTGCAAGTGGCTGGGGGATGTGACCTGGCCTGCAGAGATAGGTGTGGCTACTTTTGCTCAAAGTCCACTTTTGTGTAAGATAGGGCATGGCTCAAGTTTAGGCAAGTACAAGTTGGGTTCTGGTGCAGCATGGTGAGTGTGAGAGGCTGGCTTGACTCAAGGATCAATGCAGCAAGTTGGTGAAAAGGTCATGAGTGTTTTGCAACTTGGTTAGCTTTATGGATTTTCATGAGAAAAGTCAAGTTACATGAACCAAACCATGAGCAAACTTGATCCAAATCTGATTTTTGTGACTTAGAGGATGTTTACATAATGGTTTGACATGAATTAGAGGATGCATAATGCATTGGTTCAAGACTTTGCAAAATTTCCATTTGGTGCATAACTTGAAAACCAATGATTTTTGCTAACTTTGCAATGCCATAACTTTTGATCCAAGAAGAGTTTGATCATGTTCTTGTACTTTTTGAAAAGGGAAAGATGAGATCTACAACTTTCATGACCAAAGTTTTTCCATTTGAAGCCTTTTTGGATCATGAATCAAGGCTTGAAAATTGACCTAAAATGGTGCATTCTTGAAAAGTCAACTATGCCCAAAAAGTCAACATTTGCAAAAACTCCAAATTCTTGATTTTTATGAACTTCAACCTTCTTCCATGATCAAATAAAGATCATATACACTCAAAATGATGAAGATCACCCATTGGTTGGGTCATTGGGGGCCTCAGATGCCCTGATTTTGCACTGACTTGTCTGAAAAGTCAACTCTTGATCAGATGACTTCCCCATGGAATTTCTTCATGAAAATTGATATGCACACTCCCTATACCATATAGAGATCAATGGAAACAAGAATGACCAAAAAATTTGGAGTTATGGCCTCTGAAACCAAAACCCTAATTTTCAGTCAACTGTGCAGTCAAACTTGGCTCTGCATCCACTCAAACCCTAGCTCTTATGATTCCTCTGCATTTTGACTCTGTGAGGATGTAACATGATACAAAGAACACACATGGACCCTTCTGAGATGATTGGTGGCCTTTGGAGTGGCTCAAGAAGCTTTGGGATTGCTCAAATCACAAACCCTAGGTGCAGATGACTTAGAAACTATGCAGTGAATCAAACATGAGATATGAGATTGTATGATTGTGTTTATGCATATGAGATGATCACAAGCCATGGTGTGAATGGGTGAGGGCAAATTTGGGGTGTTTACAGGTGGGAGGAAGAAGAATGAACAAGCTCAAACTCAAACACAAATAAGAATGCAGCAATGGATGCAAGAGAGATGAAAAGAAAAGTTATGAGAAGTGAAGGCAAATCCACTTCTCAAGTTTACTTACCACCTGCAATGTTAGAAAGAAATGCAATGCAATTCAAGATGAGATGAAATGATATGATGCTAAGCAAAACCAGAAGCATGTTGATGATGATTATGATGTTATGAGATGCTGCAAACATGAGGCAAGACATGGGGATGTTCATACAAGACTATGGATGCAAATGATGCAAGTTAAGGAGCATGAACAAGCATGGAAAGTTATGAAGCATACAAGACAAATGACATGGCAAATATGTAATGCAATGATCAAACATGCTTCCTACATGTCTTAAGATGTCAAATGAATCACAAGAATGCACAAAATGCAATGACAAGTCAAGTTATGCAAGAGAATGCAAGAAGGATGCAAAAGAAAGCCCAAATTAGGGTTTATGTATCAAACATCAAACAAAAACCCAAAACAGAAGCAAACCCTAAGATAAAAAATGGAAAATGGCACCCAAAGAAACCCTAGGCCTATGATGAACCACTGCCCAAAGAGGAGCTCTCAACTCTCAACCAAACTCAAGATATGAATTTTCTAAGTTATTAGGGTTTTTTAGGGTTCTTAACAAAACAAATGCCAAACAATTTGAAAATGCAAGAACAAATCATGGCCCTTTTATCCTAGGAACTACATGCAAAACACAAGACAAAGCAAAAAGAATCAATGTCTCAACCTTCACCAATAGGCAGAAATGAATTTTTGAATCCATGATCAAAATAATGCATAAAAAATGATTTAATTCAATGAAAAATTCTTAAAATGCATCAAGATCAAAAAAGAAATTTGGTTTGAAGGTTGGACAATGTTTCTAAATGTCTTAGAACATTTCATGAATTTTTTTGTAATTTTTAAATACCTAAAAGTATTTTTAATTAATTAATTCCCATTAATCAATTAAAAATAATCTCTTAAATATTTAAAAATACTTTTTTAAGGATAAAAATAAAATAAAAAATATTTTTGGGTCTTAAAAATTAATAAAACTTTAAAGAAAAAGTTTCATAATTTTTAAGATTTTTTAGCTATTTTAGAATAATTGTGCAAATTTAATGAAATGAAAATGAATTAAAAATGAATAAAACTGAAGTATGCACAATGGAAGGCTGAGATTGATCCAGAGTTTGAAAAGGTTGACTGCGCGCTTCATCCAAGGGTCTCAATTCAAACAGGCTTAATTTTAATTAATTAAATAAATAAAGCTGATTAGGGTTTAATGAACGAATCTGGGCCCTTGATCACGCGCGGGAATGGACCAAGTCAACCCATCCAACGCTCACCATTCAAACGCTCATTAATTACAGGGATTTGCCCTAATGACTTTCAGGTGGCCGGAGAAGACCTCCGGTCGTCTTCTCCGGCCAGCATCTCACCTGAGAAAACTCCAAATCACTCAAATCGTAACTAAAATGAAAACTAAGCACGTAGGAATGAACCCCATGATCTCCTGAATCAAAACCCTAACCCCAAACAAATTTATTCTTCATCAATCACATGAATCGAAGGCAAACATTCTTAGGGCAAACCAGTTTCAGAGTCAAATTAAATGCTCAAATCACAACCATTTTCAAAACTAATGGTACCAGGATGATCAGCAAGACATGAAGAACAAGTTTGTAACAAGCAAAATCATTTCTGGAAAAATAAATTTCAGGCTACCTGAGATTTGAAGCTTTCCACTTGAGGACTTTCTGGCCTTCTCTTTATGTGCAATCTACTCCTTAGAACCCCTTGATGATGTTTGAATGCTTAAAATGAGTTTGTGCTGGCTGGATAATGAGTTTCGAAAGGAACTGCTTCAAGCTCAGTCAACAATGGCTATGGTGATTCTGACTGATTCAGGCCATGGTGAGTGATTGCTTGTGGTCCAGATGATGTATGGAGAAGCTTTGCAAGGTTTGTTTGGCTGTTTGTGGGCTAGGGAGGGAGATTCGAATGAATCTGCAGAATGGAGTGAGAGGTGGCAATGAGGTGTTCTGGATGTTTTAGGCTTGTGCTTTGGGTGGTTCCTACTCAGTGATACATGGTGAGTTGAATGGAGGAAAAGGTTTGAGTGTTTGCAGGCTGTATAGAGAAATTCGAAGCAAGTTGCAAGATGGTGAGTTTTTGTGTATGTGTTGAATGTGATGGTTTCAGCCTTGCCTTATGCTATGCTTTGCTTGCAAATTGTCCATATGACTCTCTCTCATTGGTCAGTTGATTTGACATGTGCTTTATGGATAGGTGAGGCAACTTTTGCAATTTGTCAACTCTTGTGTAAGAGAAAGTATGGTGAGGTGCTAGCTTGGTACAAGGCATGGGCTATGCGCAGCAAGATGAGGGGGAAATGTCAGCTTGGTCCAGCATTCAAGGCAGCAAGTGGTGAAGGCTTGATCATGAGTTTTGCAACTTGGTTACTTTATGGATTTTCATGAAAAATGCCTTGTTACATGAACCAAACCATAGGCAAACTTGATCCAATTCTGATTTTTAGCACTTAGAGAATGTTTGTGTAATGGTTTGAAATGAATTAGAGGTCACATGATGCATTGGTTCAAGGTTTTGCAAAATTTCCATTTGAAGCATGCCTTAGAAATTAATGATTTTTGCCAACTTTGCATTGCCATAACTTTTGATCCAAGAAGAGTTTGATCATGTTCTTGTACTTTTTGAAAAGGGAAAGATGAGATCTACAACTTTCATGACCAAAGTTTTTCCATTTGAAGCATTTTTGGATCAAGAATCATGGCTTGAAAAATGACCTAAAATGATGCATTCTTGAAAAGTCAACTATGCCCAAAAAGTCAACATTTGCAAAAACCCTAAATTCTTGATTTTTATGAACTTCAACCTTCTTCCATGATCAAATAAAGATCATATACACTCAAAATGATGAAGATCACCCATTGTTTGGGTCATTGGGGGCCTCAGATGCCCTGATTTTGCACTGACTTGTCCAGAAAGTCAACCCTTGATCAGATGACTTCCCCATGGAATTTCTTCATGAAAATTGATATGCATACTCCCCATACCATATAGAGATCAATGGAAACAAGAATGACCAAAAAATTTGGAGTTATGGCCTCTGAAACCAAAACCCTAATTTTCAGTCAACTGTGCAGTCAAACTTGGCTCTGCATCCACTCAAACCCTAGTTCTTGTGATTCCTCTGCAATTTTGACTTTGAGGAGATGAAATATGATGTAAGAACACACATGGACCTCTTTGAGTTGATTGGTAGCCTTTGGAGTGGCTCAAGATGCCTTGGGATTGCTCAGATCACAAACCCTAGGTGCAAATGCTTTAGAAACTGTCCAGTGGATAAAAAATGAGATGTGAGATGACATGATTGTACTTATGCATATGAGAATGATCACAAGCCATGGTGTGAATGGGTGAGGGCAAATTTGGGGTGTTTACAACTGTCAAGACGAACAGTTCACTCTGTTGGACGAAACTGAAGGCCAAGGGGCTGAAATGAACAGAAAATTTGAAGAGATGGCTGAACAGATCAAGGCCATTCAATCCCAGAACTCCTTGGGGTTCGACATTACTGACTTGGGCTTGGTTCTAGGGGTTAGAATCCCTTACAAGTTCAAGGTCCCAACTGTCGAGAAGTACAACGGCACAGCGTGTCCAAAGACTCACCTCCAGTCCTTTGTAGGAAGGATTGCTGCCCACACTGATGATGAGAAGCTATGGATGTACTATTTCCAAGACAGCCTAGTTGGGGCCTCCTTGGAATGGTATATGAAGCTAAGTAGGGTCAACATTAAGAGCTGGAAGGACCTGGCAGAGGCTTTCGTGAAGCAATACCAGTACAATTTGGACATGGCTCCAAATCGCACTCAGCTGCAAAACATGTCTCAAACTGCTAAGGAGGGGTTTAAAGAATATGCTCAAAGGTGGCGTCAGCTTGCTGCCAGAGTGCAACCACCATTGCTGGAGAATGAGATGGCTGATATGTTCATGGGGACATTGCAAGGGGTGTTTATCGAAAGATTAGCGTCTTGTTCGGCTACCAAGTTCAATGATATAGTAATAGCTGGAGAGAGGGTCGAGACTTTGTTAAAGATGGGAAATATTCAGGATACCAGTGCGAGCAGCTCGAATGGAGTAAGAAAAGCTTTCAGCGGACCCCCAAGAAGGAAGGAAGGTGAGACCAATGCTGTGTTTGGCCGAGGACGGGGCCGAGGATATAGAAGATCGTATGAGCAAGTGGCAGCTGTCACTATCCCCTCCAGTCCTGTGCAGTAGGTACAACCTCAAAAACAACAACAAAAACAGCCACAACATAACAACTATCAACAAAGACCTTATCAGCCAAGACAAGCTCGTCCGGCTAATAGGGTGCTCGAGGCAATTCCCATGACATATACTGCATTGTTGCAGAGATTGCTAGACCTGAATTTGATACAGCTGAGAACATTAGCACCACCACCACCTGGAGAGCTTCTAGTGGGGTATGATGCAAATGCTAGATGCGCATTCCATTCAGGGGCACCCGGGCACTCAACTGAGAAGTGCAGGGCGCTACAACACAAATTTTAAGATTTGATCGACTTCAAGGCGATTAACTTCGCACCACCACCGAATGTTACTTCAAACCCTATTCCGAATCATGGAGGGGCTAGAATAAATGTTGTCGATGGAGGTGAGAAGTTAAGTTTGCTTCTGAGTATAGAAGAAGTGAGGACTCCGCTGTTGGTAGTAAAGGAGAGGCTGTTAAAAGGACAAGTGTCTCCGGGATGCAATTCTGATTGTGAAAAGTGTGTGAATTCAGTGAACGATTGTGAAGATCTGAAGATGGGGTTGCAGAATCTGATTGATGAAGGGTCATTGCAGTTTGACAAAGTTGATAATGAAGTTGATGATGTGTCTACCATAACCATCTTCTATGATCCAGCTAAGATGTCTGCTAGAAGAGAACCTGTGACTATTTATGCTCCTGAAGTCAGTCCTGTGACTATCACTGTTCCTGGGCCTGTTCCTTATACAGATGATAAAGCCATCCCATGGCATTACGGTTCAGATGTGTATGTGGAGGGATAAAAAGTAGAGAGTAAGTCAGTAGCTATTGACCCGACTGTAGTGAACGTCGGAGGGGTTGGAGGTTTTACGAGAAATGGTCGTCTATTTGCTCCCCCAGTTCTGAGAGGAGATCCTGAGGCCGAGGTCTTGGCAAAGGCTAAAGGAAAGCAAACAGCGACTGAAGAAACGACAACTCCTGCTGCTGGACAGGGTACCTTTGAGAAGGAAGTGGAGGAATTTATGCGAATAATTAAAAAGAGTGATTATAAGCTGGTTGAACAGTTGAACCAGACGCCGTCCAAAATATCAATTTTGTCTCTGCTGATGTGTTCTCCAGCATATAGAGAAGCCTTGCTGAAAGTGTTGCAGATGGCATACGTTCCTCAAGAAATAACTGTTAATCAACTAGAAGCTGTAGTGGGCAGTGTGAATGCAAGCCATGGGTTGGGCTTCACAGATAGAGACCTTACTTCAGAGGGTCATAACCATAACAAAGCACTGCATATTACTATGGAGTGTAAGGGTGTTGTTTTTTCGCATGTCCTGGTCGACACAAGCTCTTCTCTTAATGTACTCCCGAAGAAAGCATTGATGAAGCTGAATGTTGATGGTATCGTCTTAAGACCTAGTGATTTGATAGTTAAAGCTTTTGATGGGTCCATAAGGTCAGTGTTCGGAGAAGTAGAGTTACTTGTGAAAATAGGGTCTCAAGTATTCAAAAGCACCTTCTACGTCATGAACATTCAGCCCGCGTACTGTTGCTTGTTGGGACGTCCTTGGATTCACGCTGCCGGAGCTGTAACTTCCACTTTGCATCAAAAGCTAAAGTACGTGGTTGATGGCCAAGTAATCACTGTGTGCAGAGAGGAAGACATCTTTGTGAGCCACTTATCAACTTTCAAAAATTTGGAGATGGACGGAGAGATCCATGAAACGTTGTGTCAGGATTTCGAAGCAGTTAATGTCAGCATCTTGACTCCAGTAGAAAGGAGCAGTGAGAAAGAAGGTACCTCCATTCATTCCTACAAGCAGGCTAATGAGGTGGTTAAGTCGGGAAGCGCCCAAGGCTGGGGCAAGTTGTTGGAATTAGAGAAGAAAGATGACAAGTTTGGACTTGGTTATCAGCCTAGTGGGTCTAATTGGCCTCCAGTTGGTAAAGCTATTACTTTCACAAGCGCTGGGATGCTCGACCGAAACCATATCTATGCAACAAATGAAGATGGAGACTGTAAACACCCCAAATTTGCCCTCACCCATTCACACCATGGCTTGTGATCTTTTCATGTGCATAAATTCAATCATAGCATCTCATATTTCATTTTTGTTTCACTGTATTGCTTCTAAGTCACCTGCATCTAGGGTTTGTGATCTGAGCCATCCCTGAGCCATTTGAGCCACTTCAAAGGTCTTCAATCACTTCAAAGGGGTCCATGTATTTTCAAGCATCATGTTATATCCTCACAAGATCAAAGAATTCAAAGAATCACAAGAGCTGAAGATGGCATGGAAGCCGAGTCAGGTTTAACTGCACAGATGACCTAGAATTAGGGTTTTGGTTTCAGAGGCCATAACTCCAAAGTTTTGGTCATTCTTGTTTCTATTGGTCTCTATATGGTATGAGGATCATGCATATCAATTTTCATGAAGAAATTCCATGGGGAAGGCATCTAATCAAGAGTTGACTTCTTGAGCAAGTCAGTGCAAAATCAGGGCATCTGAGGCCCCCAATGACCCAACCAAAGGGTGTTCTTCATCATTTTGAATGTGTATGATATTTATTTGATCATAGAAGATGTTAGAAGTTCACAAAATTGAAGAATTTCAAGCCATTTGCAAAGTTGCCTTTTTGGGAAAATGACTTGTAATGGAAACTTGCCATTTTGGGAAACTTTTTCAACCCTTTCTTTTTGATTCAAAAATGCTTCAAATGGGAAAACTTTGGTCATGAAAGTTGTAGAATGGATCATTCCCTTTTCAAAAAGTATAGGAACTCATTCTAATTCATTTTGGATCAAAAGTTATGGCTTGTCAAAGTTGGGAAAAATCACATAATTTCAAGTTTTGCACCAAAGAGGCAAAGTTGCAAAACCTCTTGCCAAGGAAATTTGTGACCTCAAAGTGACTTCTAATCTTTGTACAAACATAAACCAATGCCTAAAAGTCAGAATGCACCAAGAGTTTGTCCATTTTCATGACTTGTACTTCAAGTAATCACAAAAGGGCCAAAAAGTCACAAAGTTGCAAAACCTATGGCAAACCCTAATCCACTTGCTGCATTGCTTCTAATTCATTTCCATGGCTCTCCCTAAACTCAGCTGAGCCAAACCATGCCCCTATCACAGCCTCACACTTGCCCATACCTCAAGTACACCTAACTTGGACTTTTTGCAAAAAGACCCATACCAATCAAGCTAGGCCACACCAACTCCTCTGACCTATCCAAGAGTGATAAGTGGACCAAGAGAGACATAACACAACAGACAACACAAGCTGAAAACCTCAGATTGCCAAAGTTATCAAAAATCCCCCAACTTACAAAACCTTTCGAATCTCTCAGCTCACTCAATCAATCTTCAAACCAACTTCACCATTGATCTCAAAGTGACTCACTGACCACAAACCAACCATTGAAACAGCCAAAAGCACCCCATAAACCAAACACGATTTCTGACCAGTTAGCTTGCAAACTCCAAAATCAGCCAAAAGAAATTCCTCCCAAGCATCAAAACTGCATCAGGGGTTCAAGGGGAGTGGTTTGCACAAAGAGAGAAGGCCTAAAAGTCCCAAACTGAGAAAGCTCAAGCTTAGGTACCTCCTTGAAACTTTTTTCCAGAACTCTTGTTTTTAGTTTCTAAATGATAAAGCATGCTCTCCTGATCATACTGGACTTTTAAATTTTGAAAATGGTGTAGAAATGAGCTTGTATTGATTGACTGAAATTTCTGCCATTTTTGTTCTTCCTTTTGAATCTTGTTAATGGTGAGAAATAAACTCCATTTGAGGGCAGGGATGAGTTTAGGGAGGTGAGAGGAAGTGATCTGGAGCTTTAGAGCTCCAGAAATGACCTAGGGAGTGAGATTGAAAATTTCAGGGAAGGATGTCACCGGAGAAGACGACCGGAGCTCTTCTCCGGTGACCTGAATGTCATTAAGTATTTAATTATGATTAGGGCTTGGTTTGAATATAGGCCGTAGATCCAGTTGACTGGCATTGACCCGCGCGCAAACAAATGGTCCAGATTCATCACTTAAGCCCTAATCCACGTCATTAGTCTAATTAATTAAGTTTTTAAATTAATCTGGTCAGTTTGAATGGCAACCGTTGGATGACGCGCCAGTCAATTCCCTCCTTTTCCATTTGAATGTCAGCCTTCAGATTCGCATACTTTCCATTATTTTCATTTTTAATTCATTTCCTTTTCATTTTATTTATACGAATTATTAAAAATAGCAAAAATCATTTAAAAATTATGAAAATTTTTGTCAAAGTTTTCATTAATTTTTAAGACCCAAAAATATTTTTATTTTTATTTTTTGCACTGAAAATTATTTTTAAAACATTTAAATGTTTATTTTTAATTAGTTAATGGAAATTAATTAATTAAAAATACATTTAGGTATTTAAAAATCACAAAAAAAATCACATAGCATTTAGAAACATTTAGAAACATTGTCCAACCCTCAAACCAAATTTCTTTTTTGTTCTTGATCCCTTTTGATCATTTTCATTGGATTTAATTTCATTTCAAGGCAATATTTTGTGTCAAACTTCAAAAATTTCTTTCTGCCTAACCTTTGAGAGTTGAATGATGATTCTTCTTGCATTGCACTCTTCATAGCATGTAGTTTATAGGATAAAATTGGTTTGAATTGATCTTGCATTTTCAATTTGTTTGGCATTTTTCTTGATAAGGTACCCCAAAACCCTAGCAATATTAGGAAATTCATAACTTTCACTAGGTTAAGAGTTGGATCCTCTCCTTTGGGCACTTAGCTTGTATAGGTTTAGGGTATCTTTGATTGCATTTTCAAATTTTTATCATGTCATTTGCTTCTGGTTTTGGATTTTTGTTTTGCATGATGCATGAAACCCTAATTTGTACTTTCCTTTGCATCCATCTTCCATTTGCTTGCATCCATTGACTTGCCATGACATTTTGTGCATATTCATGATTCATGATACATCTTAGGACATATTAGAATCATGTTTGATCATTTCATCTTTCATTTGCCATGTTGTATGTCCATTGCATTTCATAAACACTCATGAACTTCCATGGTTCAAGACATGCTTCATTTGCATCCTCATCCTTGTATGAATATCCACAACTCATGCCATGTGTTTGCATCATCTCTTAGCATCATTGACATCATGTTCATGCTTCTGATTTTGGTTTCCATATTTGCATTTCATTTTACTTTCATTCCATTTCATTTTCTTTTGCTAACCTTTCAGGTGGTAAGTGTTTGGGAAGTGAATTTGCCTTCACTTCTCACAATCTCTCTTCATCTCTCTTATGCATTCATTGCTGCATTTTACTTTTGTATTAGAGTGAGCTTGCTCATTCATGTTCTCTCCTCACTTTCTTCCTTCAAGCAACTTGACTTCTTAAGTGAAGCAAGTTGTCTTGCTTCTCTCTGCTTCCTTCTCCTTTCATCTGTTTCTTTCCTGGTGGTTTTCCTCCTGAAGATCTTTTGCAAGCCTAATAAACCCTAGGAACAACCAAGCATGATCATAATTAGGGTTTGATTAGTCCCCCATTTAGCTTTTACCTTTGTGTCATCTTTGAGTCTTCTTTTCTCATCTCATAATCAAGGACTAAGCTCTAAAGGTTTTAAGGCTTTGTGATTAAGCTTATGCCTGCATCCTTCTATTAGGATGGAGTATATAACTTTAATCCTAAGTGTTAAACCCTTAATGTGTTTAAATCCTTTAATCAATCCATCTAATAATCACTAAGACATCAAGCTTGTAACTTGGGCCTTGCATTAGGGTTCTAATTCTTCCTTAATTGGTTAAGAAGGTCTAACCCTAGTGTTAATGGACAAGTCCTCCTCAATTTGTCTTACAAACCACAAAAATCACTTCTTCATCTTATCATTAACTAAAATCCACCTAATAAAGGCTTTGTTTTGTCATGAGGTTAATCCCTAATCATGGATTAAGTTGAGGAGCCTTTCTCAGCTTAAATGTTCTCATCTATTATCCTTCTATTAGGATGGTGTAATGAGTCCATTAAATCCTTGATTATGGCTTAAACTCATTACTTAACACTAAACAAAAACAACAAAAACATCTAAATAATCACAAGTAGGTTAATGATCTTAATCCTACATCATGGTGATTAAGTGTGAGGTGCTTACTTCACACTTAAGGTATTCTCATTACCCCTAATCAGAGGGAGGATGTGATGAGTTTACTAACCCTTGGTTTAGGCTTAAGCTCATTTCCCTATGACAAACTTCAAAAAGCAATAAAAGATTGAAAACTCAAAAACAAACAATAATCGTCTCCTCCGGGATTCTTTTCTCATCATCTTCACTCATAAACGAGAACTCGCTTCTTCCGTCTAATGCAAGACAGTTTGCACCTGAGCCAGACAGGTCATACACTTGAGCATAGGCAAGTAAGCAGTTCACAAGTCAATTCATCTTACAGTCTCTTTGAGTCGAACTACGATGTTCTGACTTCCTCATTGCACGAGAGGATATGTAGGCATAACTTAACAGTTATCGAACAAAAGTCTCTGTATATTCCCCCTCTTCCAGCATTATTCTTTAAGCCTCATAGTCTTGAGCATCTCATTCTTGTTCTCACATTGACACTTCTCTTATACACTTCACATTTCTTTTACATTGACACTTGCATTCTTTTCCAGCTTTGATACACAAATTGCACTGACACTACCCCTTTAAAACACAAATCTTTTAAGCTTGGATCCCGTCGAGTACGGCGGACAATCTGGGTGCTAATACCTTCCCAGGTTGTAACCAACCCCCTTTCTCAGTCTCTCTGGTTCGCAACCATCTTATCCATATCTTCCTAGGTCTATGCAGCATTACCTTTCCTACGGGATAAAAATGCCTAGCTGGCGACTCTTGTCTTTTGAGTTCACTCCTGTGTGTTCTCTTCCTCTTTCGCCGACCGTTCGCGTCTGTACCCCTCTTGACCTGGTGTCATTTTGGTGGGAGCGACAGAGACAGTGATGGTGACTGGGACAAATGGATTCATCCGTGTGCGCCTGGAGAGGAGCTGAAGAACTGGTCTGCTGAAGACATCGTCCAAGTTACCTGGCAATCAGAGTAATTTATTTGTTTCCTTTTCTTATCATGCTGCATTGTCAATCTTGCACTCTGCCCAAGGTGAAAGGATCCATTGTAGGGCCACCATGTTTTGTATGCATTTATATTTTACCATGAAATAAAGGACATTTTTAGACAAATTGTGTTATCTTTCTTTCGTTTTAAAACTTTTCACAAAAAAATAAAATGGCAATGTGTTTTTCCTTTTTGTTTTTGTGTTTGCGTCTCTTTTGAAAAATAAACAGATTCTGAAATAAGCACATCATCTGTGCAGTGTTGATCATCCGGATTCTATTGATAACGTTCCTGCTATGACCACGCATGACTTTGACAATCCTATCTACCAAGCTGATGAAGGGGTTGAGGAAGACTGTGAACTACCTGAAGAATTGGTCAGATTGTTGAAACAAGAGGAACGAGTTATTCAGCCTCATCAGGAAGAAATTGAGATCATCAACATCGGCACTGAAGATGTGAAGAAAGAGATCAAGATTGGGGCCAGTCTGTAGGCCGAAGTAAAGAAAGAGTTGATTGGTATGCTGCGTGAATATGTGGATATCTTCGCCTGGTCGTATCAAGATATGCCAGGATTGGATACCGACATTGTTGTGCATAAGCTACCATTGAGAGAAGAATGTCCTCCTGTGAAACAGAAGTTAAGAAGAACTCGTCCTGACATGGCGATGAAGATCAAGGAGGAAGTTCAGAAACAGTGGGATGCCGGATTCCTTGCCGTAACTAGTTACCCACCTTGGGTAGATAACATTGTACCTGTACCAAAGAAGGACGGCAAAGTCCGGATGTGCGTTGACTACCGGGATCTAAACAGAGTGAGCCCAAAAGATGACTTTCCATTACCTCACATTGATGTGCTGGTAGACAACACCGCTCAATTCTCGGTATTTTCCTTCATGGATGGCTTTTCCGGATATAATCAGATCAAGATGGCACCGGAAGACATGGAGAAAACAACGTTCATTACCCCGTGGGGTACATTCTGCTACAAGGTTATGCCCTTTGGTTTGAAGAACACAGGGGCAACTTATCAGCGGGCTATGGTCACATTGTTCCACGACATGATACCCAAGGAGATAGAATGTTATGTGGACGATATGATTGCTAAGTCCCGAGACGAAGAAGAGCATCTAGTAAATCTCAAGAAGCTGTTTGATAGACTGATAAACTATAAGCTGAGGTTGAATCCAAACAAGTGCACTTTCGGAGTGCGTTCCAGAAAGCTGCTGGGTTTCATTGTTAGTCAGAAAGGAATCGAGGTGGATCCTGCAAAAGTAAAAGCAATTCAAGATATGCCCGCACCGATAACAGAAAAAGAAGTGCGCGGGTTTTTAGGGAGGTTGAACTACATTTCACGGTTCATATATCATCTAACTACCATGTGCGAACCAATATTCAAATTGCTAAGAAAAGAGAAAACAGTCAGGTGGAATGAGGACTGCCAAAGAGCTTTTGATAAGATAAAAGAATATTTGCAGAAACCTCCAATTCTGATGCCTCTAGTTCCAGGACGGCCGCTTATCATGTACTTGATTGTGCTAGAAGGGTCAATGGGGTGTGTTCTAGGCCAACATGACGAGTCTGGTCGAAAAGAGTACGCTATTTATTACCTTAGCAAAACGTTTACCGACTGTGAATCCCGTTACTCACTGCTCGAGAAAACTTGCTGCGCTTTGGTATGGGCTGCTCGCCGACTGAGACAGTACATGTTGACCCATACCACACTACTAATTTCCAAAATGGATCCTGTCAAATATATCTTTGAGAAACCAGCGTTAACCGGAAGGGTTGCTAGGTGGAAAATGATCTTAACAGAGTATGACATACAGTATACTTCTCAGAAAGCCATCAAGGGAAGTGTATTGTCAGATTACCTTGCACAACAACCTCTTGAAGATGATTATCAGCCAATGAAGTTTGACTTCCCTGATGAGGACATCGTGTACCTCAAAGCAAATGATTGCGAGGAACCACTTCTGGAGGAGGGGCCAGACCCTGAATCCAAATGGAAGTTGATGTTTGATGGGGCAGTCAATATCAATGGACGTGGAGTTGGTGTTGTTCTTATTACTCCTGAAGGTGTTCACTTTCCCTTCGCTGCCAGAATTACTTTTGGCTGCACCAACAATGAAGCGGAATACGAGGCATGCAT
The DNA here is from genome assembly GCA_963966055.1 of Lathyrus aphaca. Taxonomy (NCBI): domain Eukaryota; kingdom Viridiplantae; phylum Streptophyta; class Magnoliopsida; order Fabales; family Fabaceae; genus Lathyrus; species Lathyrus aphaca. The sequence goes on from OZ014519.1 coordinate 494,711,945, forward strand.
AATGGGAATAAAGGAGGCTATTAATCTTCAGATTAAGACCCTCGATATATTCGGAGATTCATCCCTCGTTATCAATCAGGTTACTGGCAAGTAGTATACACATCAAGAACATTTAATTCTTTATAGGGATTATGCCAGAAAACTGTTGACGTTCTTCACAACAGTTAAGCTTCAGTACATACCACGTGATGAGAATCAATTTTCTGATGCATTGGCTACTCTTTCTTCGTCTATCAAAGTCTTTTGTTGGAATTATGTGCCCAGAATTGACATTTCCAGGCTTGACGCGCCAGCTCATGCTTTCTCTATAGACGCAGTGTCTGACGAGAAACCTTGGTACTTTGATATCAAGCTCATGGAAAAGCAAGAATACCCAGCTGGGGCATCATCCAATGACAAGAAGACCTTAAGGCGACTTGCTGCTAGTTTCTTCTTGAATATAGATGGGGTTTTGTATAAGAGGAACTTTGACATGGTCTTGCTCAGATGCGTGGATAGACACGAAGCAGGCCTGTTAATGCAGGAAGTCCACGAGGGATCTTTCGGTACTCATGCAGGAGGGCATGCTATGGCTAAAAAGTTGTTGAGATCGGGATATTATTGGATGACAATGGATGCAGACTGTTGTTCATACGCCCGCAAGTGCCAAATTTATGCAGACAAGGTGCATGTTCCTCCTAGCCCTCTCAACGTCATATCATCTCCTTGGCCCTTTTCTATGTGGGGCATTGACATGATCGGGAAGATAGAGCCTACTGCTTCAAAATGTCATCGCTTCATCCTAGTTGAGATTGATTACTTCACTAAGTGGGTTGAAGCAGCATCTTATGCCAATGTCACTCGTCAAGTGGTAGCCAGATTTTTGAAAAGAGACATCATTTGCAGATACAGAGTGCCCGAAAGAATCATTACTGACAATGGTTCTAACTTGAACAACAAGATGATGGCAGAATTGTGTCGGGACTTCAAGATCCAGCATCACAATTCTTCTCCCTACCTACCCAAGATGAATGGTGTGGTAGAGGAAGCAAACAAGAATATCAAGAAGATTGTGCAAAAGATGGTTGTCACTTACAAAGATTGGCATGAGATGTTACCATATGCTTTGCATGGGTACCGAACGTCAGTCAGGACGTCAACTGGGGAAACTCCCTTCTCATTGGTATATGGTATGGAAGAAGTCTTGCCTGTTGAAGTAGAAATTCCTTCATTGCGTGTGATGATGGATGTGAAGCTTGATGAGGCTGAATGGGTGTGTTCTCGATACAATCAGTTATGTCTAATTGAGGAAAAGAGATTAGCGACTATCTGTCATGGTCAGCTTTATCAGAGGAGAATGAAGAGAGCATTCGACCAACGAGTACGTACTCGGGAGTATCAAGTGGGAGATCTTGTGCTCAAGAGGATTGTTCCTCCAGGTTCAGATCACAGGGGCAAGTGGACCCCAAAATACGAAGGACCATTCATAGTGAAGAAAGTTTTCTCAGACGGAGCACTGATGCTCACCACTATGGATGGAGAAGATTTCCAATCCCCTGTTAACTCGGACGCAGTTAAAAAATACTTCGCATAAAAAGACCCGTTGGACACAAAAAACAGAATTAAAGTCCAGGCAAGAAAAGGGCATCCCGGCGAGCTAAAAACAGAATAAAAAGCTCGGGAAAAAGTTAGGGAAAAAAAATAAAAAAAATGTACACCCGCTGAGTTGAAAAGCCACATCGGACAGCTCAGGAAAAAAAGGGTATCCCGGTGGATTGAAAACCCGAAAGGGCGATCCACACAAAACAAGGGAATAAGCGAACAATTGCGATCCGAGTAATCTGAACCAAGTCATCGTTTCGTACAACTTGACAATATCAGAAGGATAGGAATCATTCCCCTCCTCTTCTCAGAAAGCAAAGGCAAGAATGGAGAGTTTTGAAGACATGCTGGTCATAGCAGAAAGGGAACTCATTGGGATGCCGTGTCCATTGCTATTAGGATAGTTTATTTTCTCAATTTTATGGTAGCTACCTCTTTCCAGGTGGTTGCTTCCTGATGTAAAAACTTTGCCTATTCAGAGGCCTTTTAATAAAAGAATATTCAGTAAAAAAAAAGCTGTGTTGTGTTTATCTTTTGTTGCAAAATGTCCTGAATTTTTGGCAAAAATAGCATTGCATCTAAAACATGGTGATAATTTGAATGAAAAATGACAGTGCAGGGAAACATTTGAAATCCTCTTTGAGTGTCGGGTGACGATGGATGAACAGATCATACCATGCATGTCCCCGGGGCACATATGTGTTTTTTGTTGTTGCAGGTTTTGCAGGATGGCGTCACATTCTCCCAAAACAGAGTTTTCCCTAGCTAAGTCATGGCTGGTAGGATCCCCCAAGCAGTTTATCCTCCCCAGTAGAGTATGCCCAGCAGGCAGTGGGAGGCTCATTCCCCACATAGATTATTTGTCAAGACTCTTGCACCAACTGAGGATATTTGAGGAAGTATCTCCTCAGCCGTGTTGGAAGACCGTCTTTTCCCCGCACTCGTCTGTGTTCATACTTTATTGTCGCTCGTCTGCATTTCCCAACGCTCGTCTGTGTTATCACTCTGGTATCGCTTTCCCCAGCAGTTGCCCATGATCACTTTGTTGTTGCTCGTCTGCACTTCCCAACATTCGTCTGTGTTTCATAATTGTTGTTGCTCGTCTGCACTTTCCAACACTCGTCTGTGTTTGATATGTAATATTTGTGGTTGCTCGTCTGCATTCTCCAGCACTCGTCTGTGTTTATTATCTGTTTGAAGCTCGTTTGCATTGTTTGGATACTCGTATGTATCATCCCTCACACTCGTCTGTGTTAGCTTATATCCATATGTGTTGATTTGATAATCACTCTGGTACTCGTCTGTATTGCTACTCCAAATGCTCGTTTGTGTTGGATTTCTGGTACTCGTCTGTATTGCTACTTCAAATGCTCGTCTGTGTTGGGTTTCTGGTGTTCGTTTGTACCATTGGCTGATATTCGTCTGTATCATCGCCTGAAGCGTTCGTCTGTGTTTCTCGGATCATCGTCTAATATTCGTTTGTATCATTGACTTATGGCACTCGTCTGTGTTATCTTGATGATCATCCAATACTCGTCTGTATTGAAGAGGTTTGAAATCCTGACTGTGGGAATAAATGTCAAAATGGTTACCGGTTCTGGCGTAACAGGTTTATCTGAAGGAGATTCATCTGTCTCACACACCACTTATTAGTGTTGCACCTGGCGTAACAGGTTTGCTCGAAGAAGGCTCGTCTGTCTTAAACCGTATATCCCAGGATAATATATGAAGAGGATTCGTCTATCCTGATTATGCATGTCTATCCCACAGACTTAAGTGCATCACCGGTCCTGGCGTAACAGGTTTATCCGAAGGAGATTCGTCTGTCTCAAGTTATATATATATATATATATTTTTTTTTTGCAGAGTATGTGAGGGCTCGTATGTCCAGTTCCTGGCGTAACAGGATTGTTCGAAGAAGACTCATCTGTCAAAGTATTCTGATTCCAAATAACAGTTTCAACTTGGAAGAAGCTCGTCTGCTTTCTCTTCACCTCAGTCACCAAAGCGTCATTTGGTTGGGTTTATTTCCCAGTTTTTGCATTCTCCATCAGAGTGCAAATTTAAGGTCTTCTTGGTATTCAACCACAACTTATCTTGAACGGTCGATAGCCCGTGCTACCGTCCTTTTCAGATTAACAGTTGTTTGAATAGGGGCAGCTGTAACACCCCAAATTTTCCCTCTTCTTTTAAACATCATATCATATCATATTCATCATGAACATATCATATTCTTGGCATCTTAGCATGGAAAAATGAGGCATAACATTCTCATGACCTAGCATTAGGCATATGATCATCTGTGGAGGGTTTTGAGGCATCACAAGCTATGACAAGGGTCCCATTGGATTTGCTCAAGTCCTATGATGGGTCTACATTGCATTCACAAGTTTAAGATCATTCACAAAGGCCCAGGAGGTGGGAGGATCATCAGGGAATTCAAGCTAGGGCAAAGCTCCTACACAATGATCCCAAATTAGGGTTTGAGTTTCAAGCATGAAAACCTTATGACTTTTGCCATTTCATTTGGGCAAAGTCTCTCATATGTTAAGAGGATCCTAGGGATGAAATTTGGTAAGAAAATTCCTTGTGGAAGTCAGATATTTCTTCAGTTGCTTGTAAATGAAGAAATTGGTCAATTGTGCATTCTAAAAGTTAACTGTGAGATTTCAAAGGGTCCAACCTTAGTTTTCAGGCCAAAGGATGTTCTTATAACCTTATAAGCGGTTTGGCAAAATCAAAGATCAAGAATCATGAGGTTTTGAGGTGTTTTGCAAAATTGGCATATGTTTGGTAATGAGAATTTCCATTTTTAGTAAGTTTTTGCCCTAATTTTGAAGTAAGCATAACTTGGTGAAAAAAGCTTCAAATGAACTACAACCAAACATGAAAGTTGAAGATTAAAGCCTCCCATTTTCAAAAAGTACAAGAGCATTTTCATAGCCCTCATGGTTAGGGAGAAAAGCCCTTCGAAAATTTCAAGAAAATTAGGGCATGGCATGCATTTCAAGCATCCTTCAAATGCAAAACTCCGTGAACTTTATTTTTGAGTGACATAATGAACCAAGTAAGGTCACAAACTTACAAAGAAATTCCAAGAGTCCATTTTGCTCCAAAAATGTGGCCAAATTCGTGCATGATAAGAGGAGTATTTCATAAGGTGCAAAACATGCATGAACATGGGAAAAGCATGATCCTCACAACCAAGGGCCAAAATGATTTCTATTTTGAATTAAGGGTGAGATATTGATCACACATGGGCAAATAATGAGAGGGATGCACGAGCCAAACACCTCATCACACAAATCTTGCCAAATTTGCAATTTCACTCTCACACTCTCATCTCACGTGTTCTTGGTCTCATCCTTTCAGCATTGCATTTTGAGGTCATATAAAAGAAAACTAGGGTTTCATTTGAGGCCAGATCCATCACATTTCATCATTCCAAAGTTTTTGCACCAAGAGCATTTTCTTTCGAATCTCCTCATTCTCTCAATCTCTTCACAAACAAATCACATCTTCTGAATCCTTGAGTCATAAGGATCACTAATCCATCACTCATTCAAGCTGAAAGTGAAAGATTAAAGAGGTGCCATTCAAAGGCAGGTTGTTTCGAAGCTTCAGATTCAAGCTCTCTCAAGCTTCCTCTTGCATTTATTTTGCAAGAGGAGATCAAAAGGAGTAGATCTGCAGCATTTGGAGCCTTATCTTGTTGTTTTTGAAGTGTCTTCATCTCAGGTATGCTCTGAAATCCATAGATCTAGAAATAATTTTTGATGTATGCATTATGATCTGTGAAGTATGCTGAGTATTCTGCACTTTTTAAATTTGAAAATGCTTGAGAATTGAAGTTGTATTGATGATTCGAAGTTTTATGGTTAGAACTGTTTAGTTTCGATCCGTTTGATCCATTGCTCCATTGTGAATTTGAATGCCATATTTGGATTCAGCGTGCCCTAATTATCTAATCTGGAGTGTTTGAGTTATTTATATTATGAGTTTTTCTTGGTTTGTGTTTTCCGGTGCCGGAGCCCTAGCTCCGGTCACCGGATTCTGGAAATTCCTTGCCTGAGTTCAAATGAAGAAGACAACTCCATAGCCATTGGATCATCTCATCTGGACGTCCCTCATGCTGCCAACGCATTAATGGACCTCCTCCCTCTCACGTGTTTTTATTTTCTCTGAATAATGCTTCATGTTTCTCACCACACCATAAATCCCATGTTCCCTCACCACCAACCAATTAATGCGCTGACTTGTTTTAATGAATTGACCCATCTCACGCGTCCATTTGATCCAATGGACTTTGTTTTTTCCTGATTAATTGAATTTCCATGTTAATTAATATGAGCTGCGCTGACTTTGACTGGGCCTGGATTGCTGTTCCCACCCCCCATGCGTACAGGCCCAGTGGAATTGAACTGGAAACCTTGCTGATTGCACCCCTTTGCTCTTCTCATTTATATTTATTTCTTTTTATTTCCATTTTATTTTCAGTTTGGTTTTTAATTTTTAAAATTAGTTTTAGGTCTCCAAAAATTCTAAAAAATTTCATGAATGATTGTTTGAGTTTTCTCTAATTTTTGATATTTTTATTTTCAATTTATTTTTATTTGACACGCAAAAATTAATTCTCTCTTTTAATTAATTCATTTTAGTTCTTTTTTAAACATGCTGACTTGTCCATTTTCTATATTGATCATTATTTTGAATTTTTGGTTGATTCGTTTTGCTCTGGATTCATGATGAAGTGTAGTTTATTAGTGATTTTTGTCCTATTTTTATAATTTTGGTTAATTGATTTTGGTCCTTAACTTGTGAGTGAAGTCATCTAACCCTAATCCATGTTTGTATCCTCATTTGAATGACCTAGATTCTGATTCTTTCTCCCTCCTTTTGGCATGTTGTTATGTTATGATTGAAGATCATTTGTGCAAGGTTGTGGAATTTTTGAATGCTCTTTTGATTTGTTTTGAATTTTTGTTCTTGACTTGTCCCATTTTGCTTCTCTTGGATCATTTGCTCTCTCCTTAGCCTAGAAGGGCACTTGTGCCAACTTCTTCAACTTGTTTAGAGCCTTATTAGGATGTGGATACCTCTCTGATCTTGAGTTTTGGTTTATGCCTTGAGGAGTTTGTGTTTGGTTGATTTTGAAGCCCTTTCCTTCTTATGCATCTCCTTTGCTTCTTCCTTCTCATGATGTAAATGCTTAACTATATGCACCTCTTCTCTTCATCTCTCATGCTTCTTAGGCACTCTTCTAACATGATTAAGGTTCTTGTACCTTGAGGTTGTGTTTTGTTTATTTTGCTTTGCATTTTATCATGTTTGTTTTGATTTGTCATAAGTGATTCATGTTAACCTTTTTGAGTTATGTGGTTCTCTTCTCATTCTTGTGACTTGTATTTGCATTGGATGTTTATGTGTATGACTTCACTTCTGGTTGTATGGTGTTGGTATGGCATTATGTTCATTGTGTATTGCCTTTATACTTGTGTTACTAACCATTTCAGGGGCTTTGGTAAGTGAGAGGTGTGGATGTGATTCCCACATCTCCAAATCGCATCTCTTCTCTTCTTATTATTTTTTCTAACCTTGTGATTGTTGGGCTTAGGCCTTACTTCCCCCTTCCCCTTTCTTCTTCTTCTCTTCTTCTTTCTTTCTTCTTTAGGATAGTAAACCTCACTAACCCAGGATTTTCCATGCATGACAACAATTAGGATTCATTAGTCCCCCATTAGACTTTTACCTTTGTGATCCTTTTGGTTTCTCTTCTCTTCTCATCTCAAAACCCTAAAGAATATACTTAATAAAGGTTGAAGTGATACCTTGAGCAATAGCCTTATCCCATGAGACACTTGTAGTCTTCCCATCTTGGGATAGTACAAGCTTGTCTTGTGATGCACAAGTCTGATCAAGATGTCATCTTCACCAAGAAAATCATAAAAAGACTTCTTCACAAAAATTACAAAAACACTTAATAAATTCAATGAGTTAGTGAGATTAGGCCCTAATCTCTGGAACTAAGTTTTGGGGATCTTCTCCTTGCTTGAGTGTGCTTGTTCTATTATTCCATATTGGAATGTAGTAGCAAGTACACATTCCATGGAAAAGAGCTTGAGTTCACTTCCTTGTGACACACTCATAAAAAGTTTCATAAAAAACACAAACAAACAATAAGCGTCTTTCCTTCGGGAATTCTTTTCTCATCTCATTCGCTCCGTACGCGAACTTGCTCCTACTTGTCATTTTGCAAGACGGTTACACACTCGCCGTCCGAGCCTGCAACACCTGATCATTGACATAGGCAGTTCAAGCCTTAATTCACAAGCAATCTTTTCCACCCCTAGTTAGGGGAACTACGGTGACTCTGATCCTCATTGTCCAGATGAGGTACGTAGGCAGCGGGGTAGGGCCCGTTCAAGCACAATCTTTATTTTCCCTACATTTTTTCTTTTCATTTCTTTTTCAGTTCCCTTTTCTTTTCTTTTTTATCCAGTTCAGTTCCTTGTTCTTTGCAGCAGCTTTCATTTCTTCACCCTTTGAAACAGATTTCTTTGCAAGCGTGGATCCCGTCGGGTACGGCGGACGATCTGGGGTGCTAATACCTTCTCAGGCCGTAACCGACTCCCGAAATCAGTTTCTTTGGTTCACAGGACCCGTGTGCTTCCTTTTCTTTTCTTCTAGTTTGTGCAACATTACCATTCCCGTTCCTTCGGGATAAAAATGTTTGGCTGGCGACTCTAACCTTTTCTGCGCCACTTTCGCGTTTGTACCAGGATGGAAATCCGGGGAGCGACACTTGGATCACAAATTATGATGCTTGGAAGTAGGCCACTTGAAAACTTTTTTCCATAACTTCGAAAAATTTCTAAGTTTTAAAGGTTGCCCCTTTTACAAGTTATCTTCAAATTTATGATTTTTGTGATAAAATGCATTCATGGACCATATATTCTTATAATATAGGTCATGAGGATCATTTTGGGTGAAAATGTCAAACTTTGACTTTTTGGTCTAGATGGAAATTACACTAGATACCCCTGGTTTTATGGTTTTTTGACTGAACATCCTCTGAGGTATTTTGACCTTATGAATGTGATTCCATGATGTATATGAGCTATTTAAACCATTCCCTATGGTATAGGCTCTTGCCCAGATGAAAATCTTGAATTTTGGTTCCCTAATTAGTCAGAAACCGTAATTTGGGCACTATGAAACCCTAATCATGCAGTCTTTGATTTATGCACCTTTGTAAACACCCCAAATTTGCCCTCACTCATTTCACCATGGCTTGTGATTCTTTTCATATTGCATAAGTTCAATCATATCATCTCATAGTGCACTTTTGCTCCACTGCCTTGGTTCAAAGTCATCTGCATCTAGGGTTTGTGATCTGAGCAATCTCTGAGCTGTCTGAGCCATTCCAAAGGTCTTCAATCATCTCAAGAGGGTCCATGTATGTGAAAGCATCATATTATATCCTCCCCAAGATGAAAGAAGTCAGAAAATCAAAAGAACTGAGAAAGGCATGGAAGCAGAGCCAGGTTTAACTGCACAGATGACCTAAAATTAGGGTTTTGGTTTCAGAGGCCATAACTCCAAATTTTTTGGTCATTCTTGATTCTATTGGTCTCTATATGATATAAGGATCATTCATACCAATTTTCATGAAGAAATTCAATGGGGAAGGCATCTGATCAATAGATGACATCTTGAGCAAGTCAGTGCAAAATCAGGGCATCTGAGGCCCCCCAATCATCCAACCAAAGGATCTTCTCCATCATTTTGGGTGTGTATGATCTTTATTTGATCTTAGAAGAAGTTAGAAGTTCACAAAATTGAAAAATTTCAAGTCATTTGCAAAGTTGCCATTTTGGGAAAGTGACTTGTAATGTAAACTTGCCATTTTGGGAAAGTTTTTCAACCTCCTCTTTTTGATTCAAAAAGGCTTCAAATGAAAAATTCTTGGTCATGAAAGTTGTAGATTGGATCATTCCATTTTCAAAAAGTACAAGAACTTGATCTAATTCATCATAGAACTCAAGTTATGGCCTTGCAAAGTTGGGAAAAATCACAAAATTTCACTTATGTACCAAAGAGGGAAACTTGCAAAAACTCATACCAAGGCAATTTGTGATCTCTAATTGGCTTCTAACCATTACACAAACATCATACATGACCTATAATTCAGAATTGGCCCAAGAATTTCAAAGTTTCATGCCTTACACATCAAGAAATCACAAAGGGGCCAAAGTTACACCAATTTGCAAAAGCTCATGTAACCATACCTCCACTTGTTACAGCTCATCAAATCTGATCCATAAGCTTTCCTTGATCTTTGCTGCACACAGCCATGCCCAAATCCAAGCCTGCCACTTGCCCATACCTCAAGTACACCAACTCTTGACTTTATGCATTTTGCTCCATACCAATCAGCATAGCCCACAACAACTCTCTGACCTATCAAGGATTGATATGTGTACCAAAAGCAAGCCATTTCATACATCAAGCAAGTATAAAACCTCCAAGAGCTCAACATACACAAAATCACTCCAACTTGCAAAAGCTTTCGAATTTCATAACTCAGCCAACAAACCTCCAAACTTTTTCCACCATTCAACTCCACATTCATCACTGATCATTTCCCACCCTTCATTTTGCCTTGAAACACTTCAAATCAAAAACACGATTTTCACATTTCTTGAACTGAGCTTCAACCAACTTCACATAGAGGCCATATAAACTGCAACCAAGCATTGCAAACTCTTCAGGGGGATCATTGAAGGGTTTGATAGTGATTCTTTTCGCATAGCATCCCACATATCATGTAGTTTCTAAGATAAAATTGGCATGAATTTATCTTTCATTTTTGATTTGTTTTGCATTTTTCCTTGTGAGGTACCTTAAACCCTAGCAAACTTAAGAAAATCATAACTTCCTTAGGGTTAAGAGTTAGGTCTCCTCCTTTGGGCAGTGAACTTATATAGTTTTAGGGTACCTTTGATTCCATTTTCAATTTTGTATCTTGTCATTTGCTTCTGATTTTGAATTTTGCATTGCATCTTGTATATAAACCCTAATCTTTGCCTTCATTTGCATCCATCTTGCATAAGCTTGCATACATGAACTTGCCATGACATTTTGTGCATCCACGTGACATATAAGATATCTTAGGACATATTGAAATCATGTTTTATCATTGCATCATCCATTTGCCATGTTATGCATCCATTGCATTTCATAGGTTTTCATGAACTTTCATGCTTCCTTTCATGTCTCATTTGCATTCTCATCTTTTGTATGACCATCCTCATCTCTTGACATGCTTTCATACCATCACATAACACCATTTGCATCATGAATATGCTTCTGACTTTGGCTTTCATCTTTGCATCTCATCTCATTTTCATTTCATTTTCCTGTTGCTAACTTTTCAGGTGGTAAGTGTTTGAGAAGTGAATTTGCCTTCACTTCTCATGATCTCTTCTCATCTCTTTTATGCATCATTGCTGAATTTTTACTTGTGTATTAGAGTGAGCTTGCTCATTCATGCTCCTTCTCCTCTTTCTTTCTTCAAGCAACTTGTCTTTGTTAAACGTTAAAAGCTAGTGATCTGGAGGGGGGTGAATGGATCACCTCCTTGTTTACAAGGTTTTAAAAGATTTTTCAGAGTTTTTAAAGATTAGCGGAAAACACGGTCCCTAATATACTTTCGTCTATTCTGGACCAGCAACTAGAAGACCGGACATGTGATAAAGTGCTGGATTTGCAATTGAGATGTTAAAGAATTAAACACACAAGCTGTAAAAGTATTGAATGCACCTATCACAAAAACTATTTCCAATGAATCAAAACCGATTAGAAACGTAAATAAAGATGGAGAATGAATACAATACACAGAGATTTGGTAAGGAAGTTCCCCACGTTCGTCCTCGCGTGTGGGTACGTCTCCCTCTCAATTTCAAACCAAAATTGAGAACTTTTATATCGATATTGCTGAAATCGTCGTTTACAAGGTTGCTATACAAAAACCAGAAATCTATATACCTAGATCTTCCTATTGTATGAACCTTCACTTGATCTGAGCCAAATCAAGATTCCCCTGCAAGTAATACAAACAATTCACCGGTTCCACGATCTATTTGCGAAATCTCCCAATTTCCAAACCTTACGCTGCGGCTGAATCTGTTTTGTAAACGTGACTGACAAACCCTCAAGAACACGCCCGTTCTTGAAGGAAAACCCAGATGGTTTTTCCTTGAAACCTTCTTTCACTCTTCAACTCAGCTGGATCACCGATCATACCACTGAACGTTATCTCTTGATCCTCTAATTCACAGAACATCACTGGTTATATGTTGATGTTCTTGAATCAAGGTAATTGAGAAGACGATGAAGATGAATTTTCTTCTTAGGTTTCAATCCTGCTCAAAAATTGAATGCACACTCATAACTCCTTTTCTTGATGTGTTCTTCAATTCTCTTGACTCTAAAAATTCACTTGCAATTTCTCTCTATATTTGCTACACTAACAGAAAACAAAACATATACTTGACAGAATCTGTTAGAAATAGAAATAGAATAATGAATCGATACGAAACACGAATGAATCGATACATGATGGTTTTTACACTGTTATGTATCAATTCATAATGGAATGAATCGATACATACTGAACCACTGCAAAAAAACAGAGAAATACAAATACAATGAATCGATGCATTTTGCGTATGAATCGATTCATAGCAGAAATTCCAGAATCATTTCTACAGCATGAATCAATGCATGTGCTAATGTATCGATTCATAGCAGAAATTCCAGAATCATCTCTACAGCATGAATCAATGCATGATGTGAATGAATCGATACATTTGACTTATTTCAGAAATTCAAGAACATTATGTATCGATACATCTTGCGAATGAATCGATACATACAGAAGCAAAAGTCAAATTTTTTGTTTAAAATAAGACATGTGTTAAAGGCTTGCAATGCATACAAAGTGTATCAATACAAAGCATATTTTAGAAGCACAAACGCATAAAATTTATTATCATACAAAACTAAAGAGTTGCTCACAAACTCCCCCATTTTGATGATGCCAAATTTTTGCAGAAGTGTGAGAACCACTCCCCCTGAGTTTGTGCATGCCTATCATTTTTCACACTCAAGCCTTTCTCCCCCTTTGTCAACATCAAAAAGAAATGTATAGGTGAAGCAAAATTCAGCAATACCAAGATATATAAGCTAATCACTCACAATGAGTGAAATATAAAGAGAAAACCAATTAATCATAAACAACAAACAAGCATAGGCATTGAATTTTTCTAGAAGAGTTGAGAATTACAAAAGCAACCCAAACACATACAATGTTTAAACATAAAATGCAAAGAAACTTAAGCAAAATAAATAAATTATGTAATGCAAATATGAAATGCAGCCCTAGTGAGGATAATAGCCACCACAAGACTCCGCATCATCTCTATCGGGATCTCGAAAACTTGGAGGAGGAGGTGGAGGAGGCATCTCATCAGGATTTTTCCCCATGAAGTTGTAATGCCTGAACCGATTCTGAACCTCGGTGCTTCTGAATCTTTCCATAATACCCGGATGCGCACGACAATCATCCATGAAACCAGACATCTCATTGTAGAACACTTGATGCCACTTGACCAAGTCTGTATGCCATGAGTGTTGGTTATGATACATCCTAGTGTGTTCATCATGCCATTCTCGGTGCTCTTTGTGCCACTCCGTTTGTTGTACATGCCACGCACGGGCTTCTTCATGTCGGGCATTATTGGCAATTTCCATTTGCTCAAACATTTGAGTGAGATATGCAGGAGCAGTAGTAGATGATGTCGGTGAAACAGATGGAGGAACCGGTTCATAGTTAGTAGGAGACCACCTTTGTGGCAGCCACTCACCCCAAGCAGTGTTGACATTTTCCTCAGGAGGATTTTCTTCATTTACATCCTCCATATCTTCATCTCTTTGTTCTTCAACAACAAAAATCTGTTCAGAAGGTTCATCAAAGTTGTAAATTCTGGTTCTAGAGCTGCGTTCAAAGAAGTAATAGCATCGACGCTTGGTGTCCCACCTATATCCCATATGAGAAAGAGTAGCACTATTGAATTGTTGAACACTAAATGAAGATACGAGAGGAACAGGGGGTAAGACCACCTTCCAGAACTTAAGAATCCTCATAATCTGTGCAGCATAAGCAAGAGTGATGTTCTTCGAGCTATTTCTTGTAAGAAAAATACGCTTCACAAAATAATTGGGCCAATTCAAAGGAATCTTCTTCTGCAGAATATATAAGAGATGTATGTCTGGCTTATCCAATCTAGAGTGCCCACCGGACCTCGGACGTAAAATATGCGAGAGAATCCAATGCAGAATTCTGGGGGTACTCTTAATCATTCCAGAAGTTAAATGCTCATCATCACCTAAAGGCCTTTCCAGTTTTGAAATAGATGCACAATATTCCTTCAGTTTAAACTGAGTTTCAAAATTCTGATCATGCCACATCTGCAACTCAGGCGACAGGGATGGCATTTTGAACACTTTGGGCCAATCATCAACCTCAAAACGGTAAGTTCTTGTTCCAATAGAGCACTTGAACATGTAACCTTTACCAGATTTCACACCCGCATAAAAGGCACGAATAAAGTCCTCATGATAGTCATCATTAACAGTTAAAAAGGACCCAAGTTTTTGTGCATCAATCAAATCAGCAACTTCTTCTAAACAAAGAGTACGCACATCTTGAGTATTGAAGACATGGGGTTTCATGACTAACCTGGTCTTGAAGGAAACCTCAAACTCTTCAGCAATGGCAGGATGGAGAATGGATGACCCAGAGGGAGGAATTTCTGGAACAGGAGGGGCTTGATGTGAAGCCTCAACAGGTTCTTTCCCTTTTCCTTTACCTTTTGTTATAGGAAGCATGACTCTTGGAGGCATGATGATGAAGTTAGGGTTTTGAAAGAAAAGGGGTTTTGTGGTGTTAGGGTTATGGAACCGTAAATGATGCAAATGGAATGAAGAATGAGATAGAATAGAGATTATAACTGGTGCAAATGTCATAACTAATGCTGATGTGTCGATACAAAAAAGAAACGGATTTTATAACAGTATGCATCGATACATGACCTTATGAATCGATTCATTTTGCAAAATTTTGGAATTTCAAGTTGCTATGTATCGATACAAACCACGAATGAATCGATACATACTGTAACAGTTTTGACAAATTTAAAAGAAATTGAACATGAATCGACACAAAGGGAGATGCATCGATACATACTGTAACAATTTTTGACAAATTTACAAGAAGTTTAACATGAATCGACACAAATGGAGATGTATCGATACATACTGCGAAATTTGGATTTTCAAGTGGCTATGAATCGACACAAATGGAGATGCATCGATACATACTGTAACAAATTTTACAATAATAAAAGAGAGTTTAACATGAATGCAGAATGCATAATGAATCATAACATTGTAATGATGCTTAAGAATACATTACAAACTAACTATTAATGCTGAAACAATCATATGTAAAGAAATACATGTAAGCGAGAAATAATTTCTCAAACATACACTTATCACACAATATCAACAAGGTGTAGAGAGGAACAATATTACCTCCGTCGTAGTAATCTCATGAGGTACGAGTGAAGTCTACATTCAGATCTTAGTAAACACGATGAGAAAAGTATAAACTAAATCAAACAAACTTAAGACACCAATGCGGAGAGATCAAGAATCCCTAATTCACGACGAATGTTGAAGAATGGTTCAGTTGCCAATGGTTTAGTAAAAATGTCAGCAAGTTGATTTTTAGTATCAACATGCTCAAAAACAACATCTCCTTTTTCAACATGATCGCGAAGGAAGTGATGTCTAATCTCTATATGTTTGGTACGTGAGTGTAAAACAGGATTCTTAGTGAGATTAATGGCACTAGTGTTGTCACACTTTATTGGAATGCGTTTAAGTTCAATATCAAAATCTTGTAGTTGTTGTCTAAGCCACAAAATTTGAGCGCAACAGCTACCGGCTGCAACATACTCAGCCTCTGCAGTTGACAACGCTACGGATACTTGCTTTTTTCTATGCCAACTTATTAAAGAATTTGAAAATATATGACATGTACCACTAGTGCTTTTCCTATCTGATTTGCAGCCAACAAAATCAGAATCAGAGTAACCTACTAAGCTACAATCACTCCCTTTGGAATACCAAAGCCCGTATTTAGGTGTTCCATGAAGATACCTAAATATACGCTTGACTGATTTTAAGTGAGATTCCTTAGGGTTTGATTGATATCGTGCACACATACAAACACTAAACATAATGTCCGGTCTAGAAGCAGTTAGATACAAGAGAGACCCTATCATACCTCTATACCTTTTGACATCAACACACTTACCATGTTCATCTTTGTCCAAGTTTCCCTTGGTAGGCATGGGAGTGTCGATTGATTTTGAATTATTCATTCCAAAGCGCTTGAGCAGTTCTCTGCAGTATTTTGTTTGACATACTGTCGTACCTTCATCGAGTTGCTTTATTTGGAGGCCTAAGAAGAAGTTCAACTCCCCCATAAGACTCATCTCAAACTCATCCTGCATATCATTAGAAAACTCTTCGACCAGGTGTATGTTAGTTGAACCAAAAATTATATCGTCTACATAAACTTGAACTAAAAGAATGTGATTTCCTTTATGTCTAATGAAGATTGTATTATCCATTATCCACCTTACCTCTAGAATATCCATGATCAATTAGAAATTTGCTAAGTCTTTCGTACCACACACGAGGTGCTTGCTTAAGACCATATAAAGCACGCTTTAATTTGTAAACATGATCTAGATATTCAGAAATTTCAAAACCGGGAGGTTGTGAAACATACTTCTTCATTTATGACACCATTTAAAAATGCACTCTTTACGTCCATTTGGTAAAGCTTGAAATTCATAGAACACGCATAAGCAAGCAAGAGACGTATAGCTTCAAGGCGAGCCACTGGAGCATAAGTCTCCTCATAATCTATGCCCTCCTCTTGGTTATACCCTTGTGCTACCAAGCGTGCCTTGTTCCTAGTAATCACTCCGTTTTCATCAAGTTTATTCCTAAACACCCATTTAGTACCTATGATATGATGATCTCGCGGACGAGGGACAAGTTCCCAAACGTCATTTCTTTTAAATTGATTAAGCTCTTCTTGCATGGCCATTAGCCAAAATTCATCAATCAAGGCCTCTTTAGCATTTTTAGGTTCTACTTGTGATACAAAAGCGAAGTGAGAACAAAAGTTACTTATCTTAGAACGAGTCAACACTCCCTTTGAAATATCTCCCAATATATTGTCTATAGGGTGGTCTTTAGAGGATTTCCAAACTGGTGGAAGTTTATTCACTTCAGATGTTCCTTCCTCTTTATCTTTTTCATGACTAGTATCTTCCTCCTTCTCATTTTCAGCAGTTTCGGATTGATCAATTTCCGTAGCAGCTTCTTTGAGTATGTCTTCTGTAGATACACCTGCATCATCAAAAGAGATACCTTATCCGACAATTTTTGGATAAGACTCATCAAAAGAAACATGGACAGATTCTTCAACAGAAAGTAAACGCCTATTATACACTCTATATGCTTTACTTGATTGAGAGTATCCAAGAAAAATACCTTCATCAGCTTTGGCATCAAACTTCCCAAGGTTTTCCTTACCATTATTTAAAACAAAACACTTACAACCGAACACGTGAAGATGAGACAAGTTGGGCTTTCTACCTTATAAAATTTCATAAGGGGTTTTATTCAAAATGGGACGAATTAAAATCCTGTTCAGAACATAACAAGCTGTGCAAATTGCATCAGCCCAAAAATATTTTGGTAATCTACCCTCATTGAGCATTGTTCTTGCCAATTCCTCTAAAACTCGATTTTTGCGCTCCACAACACCGTTTTGTTGTGGAGTTCGAGGAGCTGAAAAGTTGTGCTCAATGCCATACTTGTCACAATACTTATCAAAGAGATGATTTTGAAATTCACCTCCATGATCGCTTCAAATTGTAACTATTTTAGAATTCATTTTGTTTTGGGACAACTTTGCAAAACTTTTAAAAGCAGAAAAAGTTTCATCTTTGCTATGAAGGAATATAGTCCAAGTGAATCTAGAGTAGTCATCTACTATTACGAAACCATAATAGTTTCCACCTAAGCTCTTTGTCCTAGATGGTCCAAAGAGGTCCATATGGAGAAGCTCAAGGGGTCTTGAAGTTGAAATTATGTTTTTAGATTTAAAGGAGACCTTGTTTGTTTTCCCATTTGGCAAGCATGACATAGGTGGTCTTTTGAAAATTTTATTTTTGGAAGACCTACTACTAGATCCTTAGATACAACCTTATTAAGCAAATCGAAATTAACATGCGCTAAGCGTCTATGCCATAGCCATGAATCATCATTTAGGGCAACTAGACATTTAGTTCTTGTTAAAGATACATTCAAAAGATCAAGCATATAAATGTTGTTTACTCTTACACCTTTAACACAACATTATGTTCAGTATGTTCAATTTTGCAACAAGTTTTTGTGAAAGAAACTTTATAACCTTTGTCGCATAATTGACTTATACTCAACAAATTGTGTTTAAGTCCCTCTACAAGATGGACATCAGAAATAGTAGTGGTAGAGGGATTACCTACACTACCTTTGCCAAGTATAGCTCCTTTGTTATTGTCTCCATAAGTAACATACCCCTTCTTCTTTGCTTTGAAGTCAATAAAAAGTGATATGTCACCCGTCATGTGCCTTGAACACCCGCTGTCCAGAAACCATCTTCTTTCCACGGATGCAAGACACTCATCCTACAATATCAAAAGAGAGAGGTAGGTACCCAATTTTTATTGGGTCCAAGTGGGTAAGTGGTAACATGGTTGTCTTTAGGTTTCCATTGATAAATACCTTTAGGCACTAGAAATCTTCTAAATTTTCATTTCTCAATGGTATGGCCAGCATGACAACAATAATGACATACACTACGACAATGTTGTTGTTTATGTTTGGTCCTTAAATCCTTTGGAATAAAAGAGTATCTTGCATATAGAGGATTTAATGACTTTTTAAACAACCTAGTGTCAATGGCATAAGTAATCTTAGGTTGTAAAGCTTTTTCCAATTTGACCTTAAGAGAAATAACCTCTTGTTGCCAAATGTGACAAGCTTCACAATGCCTCATTTTACTACAACCATCAATATCAATAGCTTTTGAATTTTCTGCAATGCTAGCTTTCAAGTACTCTAAATCTTTTTCAGCATGTTGTACTTTACCTTCCAAGTATGAAAAAATTTGTTTATCGGAATATAATCTTTTAAACGCTTCGATAGCATCATTATGAAGTTTTTCAAAAGCCATTTTCAATTCAGAAAAGGACATAGAAGAGAAATTGTTGTAGTAAGCTTGTTTTACCTTTTTATCATCCATTTTCTTCTTGTGGTGGGACTGATTTTTGGTGTGAGCCATAAGACACAAATTTGCGGTTTCATCGCTATCACTTGAGCCTTGTGAACTTGATGAATCACTATCACTTTCCCAAGCAATGTAAGCTCTTCTTTGCTTATTGTACCTTTTTGTTGGAGCTTTTCCTTTATCCTTTTTCTTTAAAGGACAATCCGTTTTATAGTGTCCGGACTTACCACAATTAAAACAAGACCCTCTTTCTCTATTCTTCTTAATCTCTTCTTGTTTTGAATCTATAGATTGTCTTCTAAACTTTATGAGATTTTTGTCGGAATGCTTGATTCCATTCTTTCGAATGAATCTATTATATCTCCTAACAAAAAGTCCCATTTCTTCGTCACCGGAGTCTTCGTCACTACTTGACTCATTGTTGCTTAGCTCCTTTTGTGAGGACTTTGAGTTAGAAGCCACAAGAGCTATAGGCTTCTTCTCACTCTCTTTGTCTTTATTCTTCTCCTTCCCCTTTTTGCTCTTGTTCTCAAACTTTTCTAGACTTTCTAGTTCTTGCTGATGTTCCTCCAGCTTTCCAGACAAAGTAGTCATTGTGAGTGTTGTTAGATCGTTGGCTTCCTTGATAGCTGTGACTTTAGGTTTCCATCCCCTGCTAAGACATCTCAAAATTTTATTAGTAGCAATTTCATTGGAAACAGGTTTTCCAAGTGCATTAAACCTATTGATGAGATGAACAAAACTCTTTTGCATGTCGGGGATAGATTCACCTTGTTTCATGCGAAAGAGTTCGAACTCTTGATTAAGTGTGTTAATGTGGGACTGTTTTACTTCAGTTGTACCTTCATGTGCAATTTCTAAAGCGTCCCACATTTCTTTAGCTGTCGAGAAATGGGATACTCGATAATACTCATCAACACTAAGCGCTGAAATTAGCATATTTCGAGCTCTCCAATCACTTGACCACTTTTTCTCATCTTTCTCATCCCAATCATCTTCTGGTTTAGATACTATGGCACCTGCCTCATTCATCATGGTGATTTGAAAAGGACCATTTTGAATGGTAGTCCATACGCGCCTATCCACAAAATTTAAGTGAACTCGCATGCAGTCTTTCCAGTAGCCATAATTTTCACCATTGAAAACAGGAGCTCTATTATACACCCCCTTTGGTTCAGAATCCATATCGTTACAGGCAGCCACAAAGCACCAGCAAACCGGTGCTCTGATACCACTTGTTAGACGTTGTGGCTAGTGATCTAGAGGGGGGTGAATGGATCACCTCCTTGTTTACAAGGTTTTAAGAGATTTTTCAGAGTTTTTAAAGATTAGCGGAAAACACGGTCCTTAATATACTTTCGTCTATTCTGGACCAGCCACTAGAAGACCGGACATGTGATAAAGTGCTGGATTTGCAATTGAGATGTTAAAGACTTAAACACACAAGCTGTAAAAGTATTGAATGCACCTATCACAAAAACTATTTCCAATGAATCAAAACCGATTAGAAACGTAAATAAAGATGGAGAAGGAATACAATACACAGAGATTTGGTAAGGAAGTTCCCCACGTTCGTACTCGCGTGTGGGTACGTCTCCCTCTCAATTTCAAACTGAAATTGAGAACTTTTATATCGATATTGCTGAAATCGTCGTTTACAAGGTTGCTATACAAAAACCAGAAATCTATACACCTAGATCTTCCTATTGTATGAACCTTCACTTGATCTGAGCCAAATCAAGATTCCCCTGCAAGTAATACAAACAATTAACCGGTTCCACGATCTATTTACGAAATCTCCCAATTTCCAAACCTTACGCTGCGGCTGAATCTGTTTTGTAAACGTGACTGACAAACCCTCAAGAACACGCCCGTTCTTGAAGGAAAACCCAGATGGTTTTTCCTTGAAACCTTCTTTCACTCTTCAACTCAGCTGGATCACCGATCATACCACTGAATGTTATCTCTTGATCCTCTAATTCACAGAACATCACTGGTTATATGTTGATGTTCTTGAATCAAGGTAATTGAGAATATGATGAAGATGAATTTTCTTCTTAGGTTTCAATCCTGCTCAAAAATTGAATGCACACTCATAACTCCTTTTCTTGATGTGTTCTTCAATTCTCTTGACTCTAAAAATTCACTTGCAATTTCTCTCTATATTTGCTACACTAACAGAAAACAAAACATATACTTGACAGAATCTGTTAGAAATAGAAACAGAATAATGAATCGATACGAAACGCGAATGAATCGATACATGATGGTTTTTACACTGTTATGTATCAATTCATAATGGAATGAATCGATACATACTGAACCACTGCAAAAAAACAGAGAAATACAAATACAATGAATCGATGCATTTTGCGTATGAATCGATTCATAGCAGAAATTCCAGAATCATTTCTACAGCATGAATCGATGCATGTGCTAATGTATCGATTCATAGCAGAAATTCCAGAATCATCACTACAGCATGAATCGATGCATGATGTGAATGAATCGATACATTTGACTTATTTCAGAAATTCAAGAACATTATGTATCGATACATCTTGCGAATGAATCGATACATACATAAGCAAAAGTCAAATGTTTTGTTTAAAATAAGACATGTGTTAAAGGCTTGCAATGCATACAAAGTGTATCAATACAAAGCATATGTTAGAAGCACAAACGCATAAAATTTATTATCATACAAAACTAAAGAGTTGCTCACAGTCTTCTTGAGTGAAGTAAGTTGTCTTGCTTCTTCTTGCTTCTCTTCCTTCATCCTGCTTCTTCCTTGGTGGCTTTCCTCTTGAAGATCTTCTTGCAAGCCTCATAAACCCTAGGAACACCCAAGCATGATCACAATTAGGGTTTGATTAGTCCCCCCATTAGTTTTACCTTTGTGTCATCTTTGTGTCTTCTCTTCTCATCTCATAATCAAGGACTAAACCTTAAAGGTTTTAAGGCTTTGTGATTAAGCTTATGCCTGCATCCTTCTATTAGGATGGAGTGTATAACTTTAATCCTAAGTGTTAAACCCTTAATGTGTTTAAATCCTTTAATCAATCCATCTAATAAATCACTAAGACATCAAGCTTGTAACTTGGGCCTTGCATTAGGGTTCTAATTCTTCCTTAATTGGTTAAGAAGGACTAACCCTAGTGTTAATGGACAAGTCCCCCTCAAGTTGTCTTACAAACCATAAAATCCACTTCTTAATCTTACCATTAACTAAAATCCACTCTAATAAAGGCCTTGTTTTGTCATGAGGTTAATCCCTAATCATGGATTAAGTTGAGGAGCCTTCCTCAACTTAAATGTTCTCATCTATTATCCTTCTATTAGGATGGTGTAATGAGTCCATTAAATCCTTGATTATGGCTTAAACTCATTACCTAACACTAAACAAAAACTCCAAAAATATCTAAATAATCACAAATAGGTTAATAACCTTAATCCTACATCATGGTGATTAAGTGTGAGGTGCTTACTTCATACTTAAGGTATTCTCATTACCCCTAATCAGAGGGAAGATATGATGAGTTTACTAACCCTTGGTTTAGGCTTAAGATCATTAACTTATGACAAATCCCAAAAAGCAATAAAAGATTGAAAAATCAAAAACAAACAATAATCGTCTCCTCCGGGATTCTTTTCTCACCTCACTCACTCACAAACGAGAACTTTCTTCTTCTGTCTAATGCAAGACAATTAGCACTCGAGCCAGACGAGTCATACACTTGAGCATAGACAAGTAAGCAGTTCAAAGTCAAATTATCTTTCAGTCTCTTTGAGTCGAACTACGGTGTTCTGACTTCCTCATTGCACGAGAGGATACGTAGGCATAACTTAACAGTTATCGAACAAAAAGTCTCTGTATATTCCCCCTCTTCCAGCATTATTCTTTTAGCCTCATAGTCTTGAGCTTCACATTCTTTCCTTACACTGACACTCTTTTATTTCACCTCACATTTCTTTTACACTGACACTTGCATTCTTTTCCAACTTTTGTACACAAAATAACACTGACACTACCCCTTTTAAACACAAATCTTTTAAGCGTGGACCCCGTCGAGTACGGCGGACAATCTGGGTGCTAATACCTTCCCACGTTGTAACCAACCCCCTTTCTCAGTTTCTCTGGTTCGCAACCGTCTTATCCATCTTTTCTTAGGTTTATGCACCATTACCTTTCCTTCGGGATAAAAATGCCTAGATGGCGACTCTAATCTTTCTTTCTCTTTCGCCGACCGTTCGCGCTTGTACTGGGATGCAAATCCTTGGGAGCGACAACTTGGCGACTCTACTGGGTACCCTAATATTGCAATCAGGGCTTCTGGTTCTTTTTGTGGGTTCCTCCTAGCGCTTGTTTGATTTGTGTTTACTAGGGTGTTATGTGCTATGTGTGTTTGTTTTGCTTTATTTACTGCTTTATGTACAACTTTATTTATTGCTTTCTTTACAGTTTTGCATATTTCATACTGTCATTGCTGGATCTGGTTTGTTGTCTTGGTGGGTGGGGGTTCCATTGAGAATTTTAGGTCCATTACCTAGGACCTGAGTGACACCTAGGCTAGAGTGGTTCATGTTCTTTCCCATTCCATTTCGGTCTGGTGCGGGAATATGAAACACGGTTCAGATGTGGGTTTCTTCTTGAGAACTCTGTGCTACAGATTTCCTGTAGTGCTAGGGCTATCTGGGAAGCCTGCTAAGTCTGGATGACCTTTTATTATGACCTTCATAAGCTGAGGTGAATTAGAGGAGGATCTTTTATGGTTATTGTAAACACTGTACCTCCGAGTTAGAAGTGTTTACACTTCTCATAACTGATCCAAGTCTGAGGATCCTTGTTCTAGAACATTACATGTGAGGGGGTTGGGTTGTTTACAGGTTTGCAGCAACCCTTTGGCCACATCATACCCTGTTACTGTTTAAGAATACTCCACTTTGGACAGTTCTTGTGATTAACCTTGGATATGTGACTCTTTATTTGAGTCCCCCACCCTGGTTACTGAATTTCTGAGCCCTCATCTGGACTTTTGAACATACATGGGCCTTATATCAAGATAGATAATCAAATCCAGCTTGATCACAAACCCTTGCATATAATTTGCATATATCATCATTACATCATTTGACATTTGTTTATTTGCTTTTCAGGGTATCCATTTCATTGTATCCTGGTTTTAGTTTTGACCCCTTCTTCTGCATAGACCTCTGCTTCAGCTGTCTTCATCAGTTATCTGCTTCAGTTACCTCCACCCTCACCAGCACCAGTCTTTCAGTGGTCCACCTTCAGCTTCAGTCTGTGATCTTCATCAGCACTTATCTTCAGCTTCCTCAGCAACACTCATGACTACTCCCAGGAAGAGCAACATATCCTATCACTTTTTTGAGCCTGTGTTGACTGGTATTAGGCAGGTTCAGTCACTCATCACCCCTGACCACATCCCTTTGTTTAGAGAACACTATGGAGGTATCTTGGATATGGTTATGGACCTTGATCCTTCTCAGAGGAGCATGATCCACACATGCTTACAGTTTTATGACCCACCACTGAGATGCTTCACATTTCCAGACTTCCAGTTAGGGCCTCTGCTGGAAGAGTTTTCTTTATTGATTGGAGTACCTATCAGAGGTGGAGTCCCCTTCAACCCAGAGATGACTGCTCCCAGAAATGAAGAAATAGAAAGGGCACTGTACTTGGAGCCTGCCCTTATTGAGCAAAGTATGACAACAAAAGTTGGGATTCCTGGTTTGCATTTGGACTTCTTGATTTCTCAGGCCATCCTGAAGGCTTCATTGGGAGAGTGGAAGGCAGTCTGTGCATTGTTAGCCCTCAGCATATATGAGACTATACTGTTTGTAGATGAGCCTAAATTTGTCAGCAAGAATGCCATCCATCTGTTTCTCCTGAAGAACCCAGTACCCACATTGCTAGGAGATTTTTACTACTCCATTCATCAGAGGAATGAGAAACAAAGGGGGAAGTTGGTAAGATGTTGTGCTCCTTTGTTTTACACCTGGCTGCTCAGACACCTGCCTAAGTCAGATGCTTTCTTGAACCCTCACCAGCAGAAGAACTGGGCCAAGAGGTTCATTTCCTTGACTTTAGATGATATCAGATGGTGCACCCAGAGCACCAAGGGCAAGGACATTATCACCAGCTGTGGACAGTACCCAAATGTGCCTCTGATAGGAGTGAAAGGTTGCATCAACTACAATCCTTTACTATTTAAGAGACAGTTGGGCTATGACCCTATATTGTGAAGTTCAACCTAATGCAGTTGTTGTCAGGCAAGCATCCTTGGCTTGGGACAACATCCAGACAAAAGGGACAACCATCCTTGGAAGATGTAACAATGTTGCTTCAGCTCAGTACTATGACTGGTCCCGTACTAGAGCTCAGATTACCAGAATGCCTTTCACCTTGGAAGACATGCCTGGACCATCCACAGTACAGCCTGCAGCAATAGTCAGCCTGGAGGAATTTGAAAAGTTGAAAGAAAGAAATGAGCAGTTATCTCAGGCCTTGAAAAAGACTCTTTGGGAAAGGAGTGATGGTCGTCTGGACATTGAGAGATTGGAGAAGCTCAGGATTGAGCACCTTGCCAAAATTGAAAGGACAGAAGACTACATAAGGAAAGCAAGGGCTGGGGAACAGATACTGAAGAATGCCTGCAAGGAGGCCAAGATTCAGAAAGCTAGGGCTGAGCACTATCTGCAAAAGAGTCAGGCTAGGTGGGTCAGGATCACCGAAGCCCGTACACAAGAAGACCAGAAGACTCAAGCCAAGATTGAACAGCTGGAAGCCAATGAGAAGAAGCAGCAGGAAGCTTTGTTGGCTGCACAGAGGGAGATATCAGAATTGAAGCTCAGAGCAGGATTGAAGAGATCAAAAGACCAGGATAAGCATAAGAAGCTGACTACTGCCATTGCTATCAGGAACCTCCTCATTAGGACCATTACAGAGCACCCAGCTGGTCCAGTGACTGAGGCACTCCTGAAGGAGGTCAGAGAAGATGAGTTTGGACTGGATGTCTGACTTTTTCCTTGTTGTTTGTTTCCATTTGATGTACTTTTTCTCTTTTGTTGTATTTTGACCCTCAATGGGCATGTATTGTAAAACAGACTATGTATTGTTCATCATGTGTAATATATTTCAGTTTGAGTTTTCATTTGGGTTTTCTCTCAACAACATCAAGCATCTTCCTCGAGGTCTGGAAAGGTCAAAACCAAGAACCAAACCAGATACCTTGGAAAATAAATAAGCATACTGCATTGCATACTAACCTTGTTTTTGTTTTGTAGGTCTTGTTATATTTATTTGTTTCTAACTTTGTTGTGATCTCAGGAAACATTGCTCGTCGCCGAGTGTTCCCTGTCAACCGCACGCACCGGTACCCGACTCGTAACAACCTTCCCGGCATTCAAATGGAGCAAGTACAGCAGGATCTGACTGAGGTCAGAAATCAGATGGCCAATGAGAGAGTAGAGATGAGAAATCAGATGTCTCAGTTCATGGCAGTAATGACTGGCCTAGCCCAGAGTCAAGAAAGGTTAAGAGAGCTGGTGGAAAGACAAACTACTGAAGAGCCCCATCTGGGAACAGGGGGAACTAGCAACAATGAACAGGGGCAGCCTCGTATTAATCCACCAGAGTATGCACCTCATTTGAATCTAGAGGTTAACATCCCGAGGAATGTGCAAGGTAATACTGCTGGGGGTAGAATCCTGCAGGAGGATCCCCAGGAAGAACAATTTACTGTTATAGGGACTGGAGACGAGGTATATGACAGAAGATTGGACGAGATTGCTGAAAAGTTAAGATCTTTGGAATCTCAAAATTCTTTGGGCTTCGATGTGATGGACATGGGCCTAGTAGATGGGGTGAGAATTGCTCACAAATTCAAACCCCCATGCTTTGAGAAGTATAATGGTACCTCATGTCCACGAACTCACCTGCAATCTTTCTTGGGTAGGCTCAAGGCTTATACTATGGATGAAAAGTTATGGATGTTCTACATTGAGGACAGTCTAACTGGAGCTTCGAGAGAATGGTATTCGCACCTGACTAGAGCTACCATAAGATGTTGGAAGGATTTGGCCGAAGCTTTCATCCGGCAATATAAGTACAACTGGACATGGCTCCCAATAGAACTCTTCTGATGGGCATGTCTCAGTCTTCTAGAGAGAGCTTCCGGGATTATGCTCAAAGATGGAGACAGCTTGCTGCTGCTGTCCAACCACCCATGTCAGAGAGAGAAATGGCTGACATGTTCATGAACACATTGCAAGGGACCTATATTGATAGACTGGCTGCTTTCTCCTCTACCAGCTTTGCTAATGTGGTTATAGCTGGTGAGAGAATTGAAAGTCTATTGAAGATGGGCAAAATCTCCGACAGTGGTGTGTAAACACCCCAAATTTGCCCTCACCCATCCACACCATGGCTTGTGATCTCTTCATATGCATAAGTTCAATCATAGTATCTCATACCACATTTTTGATTCACTGCATTGCTCCTAAGTCATCTGCATCTAGGGTTTGTAGTCTGAGCTATCCAAGAGATATTTGAGCCACTCCAAAGGTCTTCAATCACTTCAAAGGGGTCCATGTATGTTCAAAGCATCATATTATATCTCTATAAAGTCAAGAAGCCCAAGAATCACAAGAACTGAGAATGGCATGGAAGCAGAGCCAGGATTTAACTGCACAGATGACCTAGAATTAGGGTTTTGGTTTCAAAGGCCATAACTCCAAATTTTTTGGTCATTCTTGTTTCTATTGGTCTCTATATGGTATAAGGATCATGCATATCAATTTTCATGAAGAAATTCCATGGGGAAGGCATCTAATCAAGAGTTGACTTCTTGAGCAAGTCAGTGCAAAATCAGGGCATCTGAGGCCCCCAATGACCCAACCAAAGGGTGTTATTCATCATTTTGAATGTATATGATCTTTATTTGATCATAGAAGATGTTAGAAGTTCACAAAATTGAAGAATTTCAAGCCATTTGCAAAATTGCCTTTTTGGGAAAGTGACTTGTAATGAAAACTTGCCATTTTGGGAAACTTTTTCAACCCTGTCTTTTTGATTCAAAAATGCTTCAAATGAGAAAACTTTGGTCATGAAAGTTGTAGAATGGATCATTCCCTTTTTAAAAAGTACAAGAACTCATTCTAATTCATTTTGGATCAAAAGTTATGGCTTGTCAAAGTTGGGGAAAATCACATAATTTCAAGTTATGTACCAAAGAAGAAAAGTTGCAAAACCACTTGCCAAGTTGAAATGAGACCTCAAAGTGACTTCTAACCTTTGTACAAACATGAACCATTGCCTAAAAGTCAGATTGCATCAAGAGTTTGTCCATATTCATGACTTATGGATCAAGAAACTTCAAAAGGGCCAAAGTTGATTAAAGTTGCAAAACATCATACAAACCCTAATCCATTTGTTAATTGGCTTCAAAAATGATCCCATGGTCCTCCTCATTCCTTGCTGCGCAGGACACCCCTCTTGTACTTGACTTACCATTGGCCCATACCTCTCTTACACAAAGCTTGACTTTTTGCATAAAGACCCATACCAATCACAATAGGGCACAACCACTCTTCTGACCTACCCAAGATTGATAAGTGGACCAAATGCATCACAACACAACACACAACTCATGCTGAAACTCTCTCCAAGCCATAGTTCCAAGTTTATGCCTCTCATGCATTTTGCTTCGAATCACACAACACAGCCCACAAACATAAAAACAAACTCCATAGAATATCTCAGCATGTCTCACTGATCATCCCTGACCCTTCACCTTGCCCTGAAACTCCCTGGAATCAAAACACGATTTCCTCCCTTCACTGAACAGAACTTGATCAATCTCACAAACCAGCCATCTTAAACTCCAAAAAAGCTTTGCAAACATCTGAGGAGAGTCATTAGAGTTGATTGGAAGCAAGGAAGCAAGCTGAGAGCTCCAAACTGAAAGCTTCACTTCAGGTAGCTTCGAAAATTATTTTTTCCAGAAACTTTGTTTTAAGTTACTGAAATGATCTACATGTTCCCCTGATTGTTTTGCACTTTGTAGTTTCGAAAATGATTGAGTATTGAGTATGTATTGCATCTCTGAAAGTTTCGCCAGTTTTATGTTTTTGATTCGAATCATGGTTTTGAGCAAAAAGAAATGAGTTTTGAGGTTAGATTCAGGTTCAGGGGGATGAAGAGAGTTGATCTGGAGCTTTAGAGCTCCAAAAATAACCTAGAAGTGAGGTTTTGGTTTTGCTCAGGGGAGGTGTGGCCGGAGAAGACGACCGGAGGTCTTTTCCGGCCACCTGAAAGTGATTAGAGCCTTAATTGCGTTTAGGGCAAAGTTTGAATGTAGACCCTTGATTCAGTGGACTTTTGTTGACTCCCGCGCGTTTCAATGGCCAGGATGGTTTCATTAAACCCTAATCCACGTCATTAATCTAATTAACTAAGTTTATAAATTAATCCTGCCAGTTTGAATCTCAGCCACAAGATCTGGCGCCAGTCAACTCCCGCGCGTCCCATTCAAATCTCAGCCACTGGATCTGTTGACTTTCATTTATTTTCATTTTAATTTCATTTTTCTAGCATTTTCTTTCTCATTTTTTTTAAAATAGTAAAACAAATCACAAAAATCTCATTTTTTGCATGCTGACTTAGAATATTTTTCTCATTTCAAAAATATTTTTATTTTTATTTTTTGCATTAAAAATAATTTTTAAATCATTTAAATGATTATTTTTAATTAGTTAATGAGAATTAATTAATTAAAAATACATTTAGGTATTTAAAAATCACAAAAAAATTCATGTTGCATTTAGGAACATTTAGAAACATTGTCCAACTCTCAAACCAAATTTCTTTTTTGTTCTTGATGCCTTTTGATCATTTTCATTGGAATTAATTTCATTTCAAGGCAATATTTTGTTTCAAGCTTCAAAAAATCATTACTGCCTAACCTTTTAGAGTTGTATGATTATTCTTTTTGCATTGCATCTTGTATAGCATGTAGTTTATAGGATAAAATTGGTTTGAATTGATCTTGCATTTTCAATTTGTTTGACATTTTTCTTGACAAGGTACCTTAAAACCCTGGCAATCTTAGGAAATTCACAACTTTCACTAGGTTAAGAATTGGTTCCCCTCCTTTGGGAAGTGAATTTGTATTATGTCATTTGCTGCTCACTTTGAATCTTGCATGGTGTATTGATCATAAACCCTAATTTGTGCCTCCTTTTGCATCCATTTCTCATTTGCTTGCATACCATGAATTGCTATGACATTTTTTGCATTCATTTGATTCATAATACAACTTAGGACATATTAGAATCATGTTTGGCATTGCATCTTTCATTTTCCATGTTATATGTCCATTGCATTCCATAACTTTTCATGTTTGTTCATGGTTCAAAGCATGTCTCATTTGCTTCCTTATGTTTATTTGATCATTCTCATGCCTTGCCTCATGTTTGTATCAACTATTAGCATCATTAACATCATACTTATGCTCCTGGTTTTGGTTTGCATCATGACATTGCACCTCATTTGCATTGCATTTCATTTTCTTATGCTAACATTTCAGGTGGTAAGTTGTTTGAGAAGTGAATTTGCCTTCACTTCTCACAATCTCTTCTCATCTCTCTTGCATCTTTGCTGCATTTTGTATGTGTTTTAGAGTGAGCTTGCTCATTCATGTTCATATCTTACTTTCTTTCCTCAAGCAACTTGTCTTCTTAAGTGAAGCAAGTTGTTTTGCCTCTGCTCCTTTCATCTGCTTCCTTCCTGGTGGTTTCTCTGAAGATCTTCCTGCAAACCTCATTAACCCTAGGAACAACCAAGCATGATAACAATTAGGGTTTGATTAGTCCCCCATTTAGTTTTTACCTTTGTGTCATCATTGAGTCTTCTCTTCTCACCTCATAATCAGGGACTAAACCCTAAAGGCTTTAAGGCTTTGTGATTAAGCTTATGCCTGCATCCTTCTATTAGGATGGAGTGTATAACTTTAATCCTAAGTGTTAAATCCTTAATGTGTTTAAATCCTTTAATCAATCCATCTAATAATCATCAAGACATCAAACTTGTAACTTGGGCCTTGCAGTAGGGTTCTAATTCTTCCTTAATTGGTTAAGAAGGACTAACCCTAGTGTTAATGGACAAGTCCCCCTCAAGTTGTCTTACAAATCATAAAAATCACTTCCTCATCTTATCATTAACTAAAATCCACCTAATAAAGGTTTTGTTTGGTCATGAGTTTAATCCCTAATCATGGATTAAGTTGAGGAGTCTTTCTCAGCTTAAATGTTCTCATCTATTATCCTTCTATTAGGATAGTGTAATGAGTCCATTAAATCCTTGATTATGGCTTAAACTCATTACTTAACACTAAACAAAAACACCAAAAACACCCAAATAATCACAAGTAGGTTAATGATCTTAATCCTACACCATGGTGATTAAGTGTGAAATGCTGACTCCACACTTAAGGTATTCTCATTACCCCTAATCAGAGGGAAGATATGATGAGTTTACTAACCCTTTGGTTTAGGCTTAAGCTCATTAACTTATGACAAACTTCCAAAAGCAATAAAATATTGAAAACACAAAAACAAACAATAATCGTCTCCTCCGGGATTCTTTTCTCATCATACTCACTCACAAACGAGAACTCGCTTCTTCCGTCTAATGCAAGACAGTTTGCACATGAGCCAGACATGTCATACACTTGAGCATAGACAAGTAAGCAGTTCACAAGCCAATTTACCTTTCAGTCTCTTTGAGTCGAACTACGGTGTTCTGACTTCCTCATTGCATGAGAGGATACGTAGGCATAACTTAACTGTTATCGAACAAAAGTCTCTGTATATTCCCCCTCCTTCCAGCATCATTCTTTAAGCCTCATTGTCTTGAGCATTGCACTCTTTTCTTACACTGACACTTCTCTTATACACTTCACATTTCTTTTACATTGACACTTGCATTCTTTTCCAACTTTGATGCGCAGATTGCACTGACACTACCCCTTTAAAACACAAATCTTTCAAGCGTGTATCCCGTCGAGTACGGCGGACAATCTGGGTGCTAATACCTTCCCAGGTTGTAACCAAACCCCTTTCTCAGTCTCTCTGGTTCGCAACCGTCTTATCCATATCTTTTCTTAGGTTTATGCAGCATTACCTTTCCTCCCGGGATAAAAATGCCTAGCTGGCGACTCTTTTCTTTTCTCCTTTCGCCGACCGTTCGCGTCTGTACCCTATTTGACTTAGGTGTCATTTGGTGGGAGCGACAGCTTGGCGACTCTGCTGGGGATACTCATACTGTAACCAGGGCTTCTGGTTCTTTTTGTGGGTTCCTCCTAGCGCTTGTTTGATTTGTCATTTTCATTGCTGGATCTGTTCTTCTGTCTTGGTGGGTGGGGTTCTATTGAGAGTTTAAGGTCCTATACCTGGGACCTGAGTGACACATAGGCTAGAGTGATTCATATTCTTTCCCATTCCATTTCGGTCTGGTGCGGGAATATGAAACACGGTTCAGATGTGGGTTTCTTCTTGAGAACTCTGTGCTACAGATTTCCTGTAGTGCTAGGGCTATCTGGGAAGCCTGCTAAGTCTGGATGACCTTTATTATGACCTTCAGAAATTGAGGTGAATTAGGGGAGGATCTTTTATGGTTATTGTAAACACTGTACCTCCGGGTTAGAAGTGTTTACACTTCTCATAACTGATCCAAGTCTGAGGATCCTTGTTCTAGAACATCACCTGTGAGGGGGTTTGGGCTGTTTACAGGTTTGCAGGTACCTTTGGCCACATCATACCTTGTTACTTGTTTCAATTAAGAGTACCTCACTTTGGACAGTTCTTGTGATTTAACCCTGGATATGTGACTCTTTATTTGAGTCCCCCACCTTGGTTACTGGACTTTTGAACCTCCATCTGGACTTCTTAAACATACATGGACTTATATCAAGGCAGTAATCAGATCCAGCTTGATCACAAACCCTTGCATATCATCTGCATACATCATCATTGCATCATTTAACATTTGTTTATTTGTCTTTCAGGGTATCCACATCACATTTGGCTTGGTTTTGACCCCTTCATCTGCATAGACCCCTGTTCATCAGTTGCCTGCTTCAGCTACTCTCATCATTAGTTTCAGCCTATCAGTGGCTCACCTCCAGTATCAGTCTTCATCAGCAGCACTTGTTTTCAGCTCTTCATCAACAGTCATGGCACCCAAGAAGAGCAACATTTCATACCATTTCTTTGAGCCTATGCTGACTAGCATCAAGCAAGTCCAGGCACTTATCACTCCAGACCACATCCCGTTATTCAGAGAGCATTATGGAGGCATCCTTGATATGGTTATGGACCTAGACCCTTCTCAGAGGAGTTTGATCCACACTTGCCTACAGTTTTATGACCCTCCTTTGAGATGCTTCACTTTCCAGAACTTTCAGCTAGGACCTCTGCTAGAGGAGTTCTCATCATTGATTGGAGTACCTGTCAGGAATGATGTCCCCTTCAACCCAGAGATGACTTCTCCCAGCAATGGAGAAGTGGCAAAAGCACTGTACCTGGAACCTATTTTGATTGAGCAGAACATGACAACAAAGGCAGGGATCCCTGGTTTGCACCTAGACTTTCTGACTTCTCAGGCCATCCTGAAGGCCTCTTTGGGAGAATGGAGGGCAGTTTGTGCATTATTAGCCCTCAGCATATACGGGGTTATATTGTTTGCAGACGAGCCCAAGTTTATCAGCAAGAATGCCATTCATCTTTTCCTTCTGAGGAACCCAGTACCCACCTTGCTGGGAGATTTCTATTATTCCATTCATCAGAGGAATGAAAAGCAAAGAGGAAAATTGGTGAGATGCTGTGCTCCCCTATTTCATACCTGGCTGCTTAAACACTTGCCCAAGACTGATGCCTTCCTGAATCCTCACCAACAGAAGAATTGGGCTAAGAGACTTATTGCTTTGACTTCAGATGACATCAGATGGTGCACTCAGAGCACCAAGGGCAAAGACATCATCACCAGTTGTGGGCAGTACCCCAATGTACCTCTAGTAGGAGTGAAGGGTTGCATCAACTATAACCCTTTGCTGTTTAAGAGACAATTGGGCTATGCTTTGGTCGACCCTCCTAGAGTGCAAGATTTAGCTGAGACCTTGTATTGTGAGATAAAACCTAATCTAGATGTTGTCAGACAAGCATCCTGGGCTTGGGACAACATCCAAACCAAGGGGATGGCCATTCTTGGAAGGTGCAATAATGTGGCTTCAGCTCAGTACTATGAATGGTCCCATGCTAGAGCTCAGATTTCTGGGATGCCTTTCACCATTGAGGATGCACCTGGACCATCCTCAGTACCACCTCCAGCCACTGTCAGCCTGGAAGAATTTGAGAAGCTAAAGGAAAGGAATGAGAATCTGTCTCAAGCTCTAAAGAAGACCCTCTGGGAGAGGAGTGATGGTCGTCTGGACATCGAGAGGTTGGAAAAGCTTAATGTGGAGCATCTGGCCAGGATTGAGAAAGCAGAGGACTACATCAAGAAATCAAGAGCTGGGGAGCAAATATTGAAGAATGCCTGTAAAGAGGCCAAGCTTCAGAAGGCTAGGAATGATCTCTATCTGCAGGAAAGTCAGGCTAGGTGGGTCAGGATCACTGAGGCCCGTACTCAAGAAGAACAGAGAACTCAAACCAGGATTGAGCAGTTAGAGGCCATTGAAAAGACACAGCAGGAAGCTTTGCTGGCAGCCCAGAAGGAGATTTCAGATTTGAAGCTTAGGGCTGGTTTGAAGAGGTCAAAGGACCAGGATAGACACAAGAATCTGGCCACTGCTATTGCTACCAGAAACCTTCTTATCAGGAACATTACAGAGCACCCGGCTGGTCCTGTAACTGAAGCACTTTTGAAGGAGGTTAAGGAGGATGAGTTTGGATTAGATGTTTGACTTCTTTGCTTGTTGTTATTTCCATTTGATGTACTTTTCTCTTATGATGTATTTTGACCCTTCAGGGGCATGTGTTGTAAAAACAAACTATGTATGATCCACCATTTGTAATGTATTTGTCTGTTTGTTTCATTTGAGTTTCTTTTCTCAAGCAACATCAAAGCATCTTCCCCAGGGTCTGGAAAGGTCAAAACCAAGAGCCAAGCCGGATACCTTGGAAAGTAGATAAGCATACTACATTGCATGCTAACTCTTATTTTTTTTGTAGGTTTTTCTTATTATGTTGTTTCTAACTCTATTGTGGTTCAGGAATTATTGCTCACCGCCGGGTGTTTCCTCTCAACCGTCCGCACAGGTATCCTACTCGCAACAATCTTCCTGGTATCCAAATGGATCAAGTACAGCAAGATCTGACAGAAGTCAGGACTCAGATGGCTAACGAAAGGGTGGAGATGAGAAACCAAATGGCCCAGTTCATGACTGTAATGACTGGCTTGGCTCAGAGCCAAGAGAGGTTAAGGGCATTGGTAGAAAGACAGACCCCCGAAGAACATCATCCTGGCACTGGAGGAACCAGCAACAATGAGGGAGGTCAGCCTCATGTTAATCCACCAGTATTTGGACCCCATCTAGATCCAGAGGCCAATATCCCAAGGAATGTACCGGGCAATACTGCTGCAGGCAGGATCTTGCAAGAAGATCCTCAAGAAGAGCAGTTTACTGTAATGGTTGCTGGGGATGAAGTCTATGATATGAGATTTGATGAAATTGCTAAGAAGTTGAGATCTCTGGAGTCTCAAAATTCCCTAGGTTTTGATGTCATGGATATGGGGTTAGTGGATGGGGTAAGGATTCCCCACAAGTTTAAACCCCCGTGCTTCGAGAAATACAATGGCACTTCCTATCCACGAACTCACTTACAATCCTTTCTGGGAAGACTTAAAGCATACACAATGGATGAAAAACTGTGGATGTTCTATTTTGAAGACAGTTTGACTGGGGCTTCAAGGGAGTGGTATTCACACTTAACCCGAGCTACTATCAGATGCTGGAAGGA
Source organism: Lathyrus aphaca (assembly GCA_963966055.1). Lineage (NCBI taxonomy): Eukaryota > Viridiplantae > Streptophyta > Magnoliopsida > Fabales > Fabaceae > Lathyrus > Lathyrus aphaca. Next base: position 494,748,045 of record OZ014519.1, read on the forward strand.
CCTAGCTGAAGCCTTCATCAGGCAGTACCAATACAATTTGGACATGGCTCCTAACAGGACCCTTTTGATGGGAATGTCTCAGTCCTCCAGAGAAAGCTTCAGGGAATATGCCCAGAGGTGGAGACAGCTTGCTGCTGCTGTCCAACCACCCATGTCGGAAAGAGAAATGGCTGACATGTTTATGAATACTCTGCAAGGAACATATATTGATAGGCTAGCTGCCTTTTCTTCCACCAGCCTCGCAGACGTAGTTATAGCTGGAGAAAGAATTGAAAGCCTTCTGAAAATGGGCAAGATTTTTGATAATAGTGCAAGTTCCTCTAGTAACCCCAGGAAGCCTTTTGTGGGACCTAGAAGAACTGGTGAGACAAATGCCATTCATGCCAGCAGGGGCAGACCTCAGTATGTCCATAGACCAGTAGCAGCTTGTCGCTCCCAAAAGATGAGACTGGCTCAAACATGGTACAGACGCGAACGGTCGGCGAAAAGAACAATGAGAACACACAGCAGTGAACTCACTGGAAAAGAAAAGAGTCTCCAGCTAGGCATTTTTATCCCGGAGGAAAGGCAATGCTGCATAGACCTAGAAAGATATGGATAAGACGGTCGCGAACCAGAGAGACTGAGAAAGGGGGTTGGTTACAACCTGGGAAGGTATTAGCACCCAGATTGTCCGTCGTACTCGACGGGATCCACGCTTAAAAGATTTGTGTTTTAAAGGGGTAGTGTCAGTGCAATCTGTGTATACAATAGCTGGAAAAGGATGTACAGGTGTCAGTGTAAGAAGTGTGAAATGTGATATATACAGTGTCAGTGTAAGAATGAGAATGGATTGCTCATGATAATGAGGATAAGAGATAGATGCTGGAAAGAGGGGGAATATACAAAGACTTTTGTTCGATAACTGTTAAGTTATGCCTACGTATCCTCTCGTGCAATGAGGAAGTCAGAACACCATAGTTCGACCCAAAGAGACTGAAAGGTAAATTGACTTGTGAACTGCTTGCTTGTCTATGCTCAAGTGTATGACCTGTCTGGCTCAGGTGCAAACTGTCTTGCATTAGACGGAAGAAGCAAATTCTCGTTTGTGAGTGAATGAGATGAGAAAAAGAATCCCGGAGGAGACGATTATTGTTTGTTTTTGAGTTTTCAGTCTTTTATTGCTTTTTGGAGATTTGTCATAAGTTAATGAGCTTAAGCCTAAACCAATGGGTTTAGTAAACTCATCACATCTTCCCTCTGATTAGGGGTAATGAGAATACCTTAAGTGTGAAGTCAGCTTCTCACACTTAATCACCATGGTCGTAGGATTAAGATCATTAACCTACTTGTGATTATTTAGATGTTTTTGTTGTTTTTGTTTAGTGTTAAGTAATGAGGTTAAGCCATAATCAGGGATTAAACAGACTCATTACACCATCCTAATAGAAGGATAATAGATGAGAATGTTTAAGCTGAGGAAGGCTCCTCAACTTAATCCATGATTAGGGATTAAACTCATGACAAAACAAAGCCTTTATTAAGTGGATTTTAGTTAATGATAAGATGATGAAGTGGGTTTTATGATTTGTAAGACAACTTGAGGGGGACTTGTCCATTAACACTAGGGTTAGTCCTTCTTAACCAATCAAGGAAGAATTAGAACCCTAATGCAAGGCCCAAGTTACAAGCTTGATGTCTTGATGATTATTAGATGAATTGATTAAAGGACTTAAACACATTAAGGGTTTAACACTTAGGATTAAAGTTATACACTCCATCCTAATAGAAGGATGCAGGTATAAGCTTAACCACAAAGCCTTAAAGCCTTTAGGGTTGAGTCCCTGATTATGAGATGAGAGGAGAACACTCAAAGAGACACAAAGGTAAAAAAAAACTAAGTGGGGGGACTAATCAAAACCCTAATCATTGTCATGCTTGGTTGTTCCTAAGGTTAGTGAGGTTCAAGAAAGAAAACTTCAGAGGAACCACCAGGAAGCAGATGAAAGGAGCAAAGAGAAGCAAAACAACTTGCTTCATTTAAGAAGTCAAGTTGCTTGAGGAAAGAAAGTAAGGAGAAGAAGAATGAGCAAGCTCAATCTCAAACACATAACAAAATGCAGCAAGGATGCATAAGAGAGATGAAAAGAAGTTATGAGAAGTGAAGGCAAATTCACTTCTCAAAGTAACTTACCACCTGAAAAGTCAGTGAAAGAAATGCAATGCAATGCAAAATGAGATGGAATGGCATGATGCAAACCAAAACCAGAAGCATATATGAGATGATAATGATGTTATAAGATGGTGCAAACATGAAACATGGCTTGAGAATGATCATATATGCTCATGGATGCAAATGAAGCAAGCTAAGACACATGAACATACATGAAAAGTTATGAGATGCATATGGCATACAACATGGAAAATGCAAGATGCAATGATCAAACATGCTTTCAATATGTCCTAAGATGTCAAGTGAATCAAATGGATGCATAAAATGCTATGGCAAGTCATGTTGTGCAAGCAAATGCAAGATGGATGCATATGGAAGCCCAAATTAGGGTTTATGATCAAAGCATCAAACACAAACCAAAATCAGAAGCAAACATCAATATAAAAATTTGAAAATGCACTCAAAGGATCCCTAATCCTATACTAACTCACTGCCCAAAGGAGAAGTTCCAACTCTTGACCTAACTCAAGTTATGATTTTCCTAAGTTTTCTAGGGTTTTAGGGTTCCTTAACAAGAAAAATGCCAAACAAATGGAAAATGAAAGATCAAATCATGGCCATTTAATCTCACAAACTACATGCTAAACACAATGCAATGCAAAAAGAATCAAGGTCCAACTCTCAAGGGTTAGGCAAAAATGATTTTTTGAAGTTTGGATCAAAATAATGCATTAAAATGATTTTAATTCCATGAAAAATTCTCAAAATGCATCAAGATCAAAAAAGAAATTTGGTTTGAGGGTTGGACAATGTTTCTAAATGTTTTTAAAGGTTTCATGAATTTTTTGGTGATTTTTAAATACCTAAAAGTATTTTTAATTAATTAATTCTCATTAATTAATTAAAAATAAACTTTTAAATATTTAAAAATACTTTTTAAATGCAAAAAATGAAAATAAAAATATTTTTGTGTTCTGAAATTAAATAATAACTTGTATAAAAAATTTCAGAATTTTTGAAAAGGTTTTACTATTTTAAAATAAATGGAGAAAGAAACATAAAATAAATGGAATAAAAATAAAGAAAAAGAAAAGTAAACGCAATGGAGGGCCAGGATGGGTTCTGGGGAGAAGCCTGTTGACTACGCGCGCAGATCAATGGTCCATATTCAAACTTGACTAAACTGAGTTATGAATTAATTAATTGAGATTAGGGCTTAATGAGTGCATCTGGGCCACACATACACGCGCCAAGTCAACCAAGTCAACAGATCCAACGCATCAGATTCAAACTACACTTAATGACATGATTAAGCCCTAACTATTTTCAGGTGGCCGGAGAAGACTTCCGGTCGTCTTCTCCGGTGGGAACCCCACCTGAAAATTCCTAGAATCTTCAAAACGTAACTAAAATGAAATCTAAACAAACAGAAATCCTTCCCACACCTCACTGAATCAAAACCCTAACACAAACGTCATTTATATTTCATCAATCTCATGAATCGAAACAAAACAAATTTTAGGGCAAGACTTTCAGAACACGATTAAACTCTCATCTCTTCACCATTTTCAAAACCAACAACATATTCATGACCAGGGAAGCATGTAGAAGCTATTAAGAACTTAAAAATTCATTTCTGGAAAAAAAGTTCTTGAGCTACCTGAGTTTTGAAGCTTTCAGTTTGCAGCTTTCTGGCTTCTTTCCTTTGTGCAATCTACTCCTTTTGGTCCCTTGATGATGTCTGGATGCTTAGAAAGAGTTTGTGGTGGCTGGTTTGAGAGTTTGAACAGGTTCTGTTCAAGCTCAGGTGAGAATCGTATTCTTGATTCTTTGAGTTTCAGGCTGATTTTGGGGGTGCTTTGTAATCAGGGTGATGTGTTGAGAAGGTCTGTGAAGTTTGTTTTTGTGTTTGTGAGTTGTATGGAGAGTTTCGAATGCTTTTTGCTCCAAAGGTGGAAAATGAGGATGCTGTGTTCTTGTGTGTTTCAGGCTTTTTTTTTGTGATGTTTAGCTTGCATTTTGTTTGTATAAACAAAGCTCATTGGTCAGAAGATGTGACATGCCCTTTTGTGATAGGTATGGTAGCTTTTGCAATTTTGTCAACTTTGTGTAAGAGAAAGCATGGGTCTTGTTCTAGCCAAGTACAAGGGCTGTGGGCTGCGCAGCATGGTGAGGGGAAAGGCTAGGGTGGTTCAGCAACCAAGGCAACAAGTGGATGAGAAGTGATCATGAGCTTTTGCAACTTGACTTTGCTTTTGGTTTTCATGAAGGAAACTTGATCCATGGGCCATAAAACTTGTAATCCTTTGCCCCATTCTGATTTTTAAGACTTGTGTGATGTTTGTATAAGGATTAGACATCAATTAGAAGTCACAAATTGCCTTGGTACAAGTTTTTGCAAGTTTCTCATTTGGTGCATAATTTGAAAATTTAGTGATTTTTGCCAACTTTGATGAACCATAACTTTTGATCAAAAATGAATTAGGTCATGTTCTTGTACTTTTTGAAAAGGGAAAAATCTATTCTACAACTTTCATGACCAAAGTTTTTCCATTTGAAACTTTTTTGAATCAAAAAGTAAGGGTTGAAAAAGTTGCATAAAAATGACATTTTCATTAAAAGTCAAACTTGCCCAAAAAAGTCAACTTTGCAAAAACTTCAAATTCTTCAATTTTGTGAACTTAAAACTTCTTCCATGATCAAATAAAGATCATACACACTCAAAATGATGAAGATCACCCCTTGGTTGGGTCATTGGGGGCCTCAGATGCCCTGATTTTGCACTGACTTGTCTAGAAAGTCAACTCTTGATCAGATGACTTCCCCATGGAATTTATTCATGAAAATTGATATGCATACTCCCTATACCATATAGAGACCAATAGAAACAAGAATGACCAAAAAAACTGGAGTTATGGCCTCTGAAACCAAAACCCTAATTTTAGGTCATCTGTGCAGTCTAGCCTAGCTCTGCTTCCACACCATTTCCAGTTCTTGTGATTCTTTGACATTCTTGACTTTGAGAGGATATAATATGATACTTGAACACATACGGATCCCTTTAAAGTGATTGATGACCTTTGGAGTGGCTCAAGAAGCTCTTGGATTGCTCAGATCACAAACCCTAGATGCAGATGACTTTGAACCAATGCAATGAATCAAGAATGTGGTATGAGATGTTATGATTGAGTTTATGCATATGAAAGTGATCACAAGCCATGGTGTGAATGGGTGAGGGAAAATTTAGGGTGTTTACAGCTGCCCCTATTCAAACATGAGTTAGCTGTGTCGGATGTAAGCGAAGGCTTATCAGGCAAACAAGATAACTTGTGGTTGAATACCAAAGACAGTCCAAAATTTGCACTCACAGAATGAAGAAGAAAAGGGATATAGATTGAAAAAGAAAATAAAGTATATTGTAAAGTGTAGGCGACGGAGGACGACCGTCGAGCAGAGGACGACTGCTGGGTAAAGAGCAATGACGGGGACGGCCGACATGCTGAAAGAGTGCGAACAATAAAGCAATGACGGGGACGGCCGACATGCTGGGGATAAAAAGTATGATGATGGGGACGACCATCAGGTAAAATTATGATATTCTCCGGGGATTTAATGAAACATGACGGGGGCGGCCATCAAGTTCATAAAGGTAAAGTAATCAACGATGGGGACGGCCATCGAGCTAAAAAGAAAAGGGACCACGACGGGGACGGCCATCGGGTTAAAGAATAAATGAAATAAACAGATGATGAGGTACAGTCATCAAAGGTGAGGGACGATCACCTAGCAGGGGACGGCTGCTCTGTTGGGGTTAAGATGAGGGACGGTCATCTAAGGTGGAGGACGACCACCTGGCAGGGTACGGCTGCCGAAAATATCGCGACATAGGACGAATGCCGGATAAAAGGTCAACGATGGGGACGGCCATCGGACGAGCATGATGGAGGACGACCATCAAGAGGTGGAGGACGACCACCTAGCAGGGGACGGCTGCTCTCGAGGTTTATCATGACATAGGACGAATGTCAGATAACCAAAAATCAACAATGGGGACGGCCATTGGATAAAATGATGAAGGACGATCATCAAGAGGTGGAGGACGACCAACTAGCAGGGGACGGCTGCTAAATACCACGACATAGGACGAATGTCGGATAGAAGTCAACGATGGGGACGGCCATCTGATGAGCATGATGGAGGACGACCATCAAGAGGTGGAGGACGACCACCTAGCAGGGTACGGCTGCCCTCAGGGTTTATCATGACATAGGACGAATGTCAGATAAAAAGAAATAGTGTTGGGGAATAGTAAACACGGACGAGTGTTTACAATCCAAAAATAAAAGGTATAAGTGTTTGGTATTGTGTATAGATTAAAGATGCGGACGAGCACCCTTAAGACTATGATACGGACGAGTATCAGGTAGAAACAAATACTGACACATGTCCAGAGATGATGATACAGACGAGTATCAACGGGTTAACAAGGAACACGGACGAGTGTTGAATCTGAAAGAACTCTTCTGGGGAATAGCAGACACAGACGAGTATCTATATTCAAGAAGACACAGTGTATGGATTAAAGATGCGGACGAGCATCCTTAAGATTATGATACGGACGAGTATCATGTAGAAACAAACGCTTGACGCATGTTCTGAGATGATGGTACGGACGAGTACCAACTGGTTAACAAAGAACACGGACTAGTGTCGAATCTGCGGGGATGTAAATGATGTATACAAGATACGGACGAGTATCTGTATAAGTAAGAGTAGAAGGTATGAGTGATGTATAGATGAGTGTTCAATCTGCTGGGGAGAATGACACAGGCGAGTGCCAAAAAGAGAAAGGTGTAGTATAAACAAATATCTGGTATACAAAGTGTTTATGTTACTGTGGAGGGAAAATGACATGGACGGATGTTAAGAAAGTTATATATATACAAGTATTTGTGAGTGCAAAGGGGACGTCTTTGGCTTTCTGCTGGGGATATGACACGGACGAGTGCCACAAGGAGTATGTATTTGTATTGGTGAATGTGAGGCAACTGCTTTTGTCGGGGAATCCAGGGGGGATTCTGCATATTGTTGATGAGTTGATAATATTCACAAGTGTTTGATTTAGATCATGACTTATGATTATGCTATATGTTTGATTTTTGCCATAATGCTCCGTATTTAAGACGGAATGCTACGCGTTGTTTGGTGAATATGATGCGAATGCTATGATTATGCAAAGGATACCAATTCGGGATTCGGATCCCATGCTGTGAAGATCTCTGGTCGATCTTGCTTGAAGTGAACATCCCAGCTGGGGATGAGATCATTGGTAGATCTGATGAGATGATTCTGCTTGGGGAAATGGGTCAATGATAGACCTATTCCTATAAATGAGGGACTCAGCTGGGGGGTTTGTAGAAGCTTTCTTCACTCTGTTGTGATTCCTTCGTACATTGCTCTTCTGGATAGAGGCTGAAACTCTGTGGGGAGATGAATCCCTGGCTTTTGTACTTGACTGAGGAAGAATGATTGGCAACTCGGCTGGGAGAAGCAACAAGTGGCAACACAGCTGGGGAGAAAGTACTTGGAATGCCAAGGCTGAGTGAGTGTTGATTTGCCAACTGGCTGGGACGAAGCTCCCATGCCCCATGTTGCGTTTCGGATACCTGCAATTCTGCAAAGACAAAAACGCACAAGTAATCCCGAGGTATCCCTTACCGGATTCCGTCATAGGAGTTAGACACTTCTGAGAGTAAGTATATTCCCTGCAAGCTCGTGTTTTATTTTCTTTTATTTTTTTATAGATTTAGCATCTGTATTCATGCAATCAGTTTCCTTTAAGATATCAGACATTTTGCAAATAAAAATATACGAGACATTGTGTGACTAAAAAAATCTGTTTCTATTAATTCATGCGCCCTGAATTGGCAAGATACAGTCAAAGAAACATATCTCCTGAAATGAGGAGATTGTTACAAATTGAGAAACAAAATGCTGGCAATGTTGACGATGCTTTGAAGGAGCTTCCTCTTGCTATGACTTGTATGACTTTTGACGTTCTTCTCGTCTTGCTTTCTGAAGGAGACTGATTCTGAAAGAGGCTTGATCCTTTCGAAACTTGCCATGTTGTAAGTGATACAGACGAATTCAGAGTGCAGTTGTTCGCTTATTCCCTTATTTTGCATGAACCGCCCTTTCGGGTTTTCAGTCCATCGGGATACCCATTTTTGCCTGAGTTGTCCAATGTGGCTTTTCAACTCAGCGGGTGTACATCTTTTGTTTATTTCCCTTATTTTTGCCCGAGTCTTTTATTCTGTTTTTGACTCGCCGGGATGCCCTGTTTTTGCCTGGACTTACATTCTGTTTTTATGTCCAGCGGGTCATTTTTATGCGAAGTATTTTTTAACTGCATCTGAATTCACAGGGGATGGGAAATCTTCACCATCCATGGTGCTGAGCATCAGTGCTCCACCGGAGAAAACTTTCTTTACCACGAATGGTCCTTCATAGTTCGGAGTCCATTTGCCCCTGTGGTCTGTATGAGGAGGGAGGATTCTTTTCAGCACAAGATCTCCTACTTGGTACTCTCGGTGCCTGACTTTCTGATCGAAGGCTTTCTTCATTCTTTTCTGATATAGCTGCCCATGACAGATTGCAGCCAATATTTTCTCTTCGATCAGACTCAGTTGCTCGTATCGGGACCGAACCCATTCTGCTTCGTTCAGCTTAACATCCATCAATACTCTCAGAGAGGGTAGTTCAACTTCAACAGGTAGGACTGCTTCCATACCATACACAAGCTGATACGGCGTTGCCCTAGTGGATGTTCTGATTGACGTGCGGTACCCATGCAAGGCAAACGGTAGCATCTCATGCCAGTCTTTGTAGGTGACTACCATCTTCTGCACAATCTTCTTGATATTCTTATTAGCTGCCTCCACAGCGCCATTCATCTTTGGCCTGTAAGGAGAAGAATTGTGGTGTTGGATTTTGAAGTCCCGACATAGCTCAGCCATCATTTTGTTGTTTAAGTTAGAACCATTATCAGTAATGATTCGCTCAGGAATTCCGTATCGACAAATGATATCTCTTTTCAGAAATCTGGCTACCACTTGCCTTGTAACGTTGGCATATGAAGCTGCTTCGACCCATTTGGTAAAGTAGTCAATGGCTACCAGGATGAATCTGTGGCCGTTCGAAGCAGTTGGCTCAATCTTGCCGATCATATCAATGCCCCACATAGCAAAAGGCCAGGGTGAAGACATTATATTCAGAGGATTGGGAGGCACATGCACCTTATCCGCATAGATCTGGCATTTATGGCATTTTCTGGCATAGGCACAACAGTCTGCATCCATTGTGATCCAGTAATAGCCTGATCTTAGCAACTTCTTGGCCATGGCATGCCCTCCAGCATGGGTACCAAAGGATCCTTCGTGCACCTCGTGCATCAACAAGTCTGCTTCTGTTCTATCAACGCATCTGAGGAGTACCATATCAGAGTTTCTCTTGTATAAGGAGCCATCAGTGTTCAGAAAGAAACTACCAGCAAGCCTTCTCAAAGTCTTCTTATCATTGGAAGATGCCCCAGGTGGGTATGTTTGATCCTCCAAGAAGCACTTAATGTCATGGAACCAAGGCTTATCATCTTTGACAACATCTGCTGTAAATACATATGCTGGTCTGTCGAGTCTGGATACTGGAATCTGCGGTACAAAATTGGCAGCTTGAACCTTGATCATGGATGAAATGGTAGCCAGAGCATCTGCAAACTGATTCTCGTCCCGAGGGATATACTCAAGCTTGACCGTTGTGAAGAAAGTCAATAACCTCCTTGTATAATCCCTGTAAGGTATTAGATGATCCTGGTGCGTGTACCATTTTCCGTTGGTTTGATTAACTACCAGAGCTGAATCTCCGAATACAGTCAATGTCTTGATTTTGAGGTCAATAGCTTCCTTAAGACCCATGATGCAAGCTTCGTATTCAGCTTCGTTGTTAGTGCAGTTGAAGGTGAGTTTTGCCGAGAAAGGCATGTGAACCCCCTTAGGTGTAATGAGTACTGCACCAACACCACGACCATTCATATTAACAGCCCCATCAAACATCATAGTCCATTCTTCTTCCGGGTCAGGCCCTTTAGTATGAACAGGCTCTTCATGATCTTTCGCTTTTATGAACATGATGTCTTCATCAGGGAAGTCAAATCTCATAGGCTGGTAGTCATTAATAGGTTGCTCAGCAAGATATTCAGACAACACACTGCCCTTGATGGCTTTCTGAGATGTGTACTGAATGTCATATTCCGTGAGAATCATTTGCCATCTTGCAACCCGTCCGGTAAGAGCTGGCTTCTCGAAAATGTACTTAACTGGGTCCATTTTGGATATCAACAAAGTAGTGTGGGTCAACATATACTGTCTCAGTCGGCGAGCAGCCCACGCTAAAGCACAGCAAGTTTTCTCGAGCAGTGAATAACGTTGTTCACAGTCGGTAAACTTTTTGCTCAGGTAGTATATTGCATACTCTTTTCGACCAGACTCGTCATGCTGGCCCAACACACACCCCATTGACTCTTCTAATACTGTCAGGTACATTATCAGAGGTCTTCCTTCAACTGGAGGCATAAGGATTGGAGGCTCTTGCAGGTATTCTTTGATCTTGTCAAAAGCCCTCTGGCAGTCTTCATTCCACCTGACCGTTTGTTCTTTTCTTAACAGTTTGAACAAGGGTTCACAGGTTGCAGTAAGGTGAGATATGAACCGTGAAATGTAGTTCAATCGTCCTAAGAACCCTCGGACTTCTTTTTCAGACTTCGGTGCAGGCATTTCTTGAATGGATTTGACTTTATCAGGGTCCACTTCAATCCCTTTCTCGCTTACAATAAAGCCCAGCAGCTTACCGGATCGCACCCTGAATGTGCACTTGTTGGGGTTCAACTTCAGTTGGTACTTCCTCAGACGCTTGAATAACTTCAGCAGATTTACCAGGTGGTCTTCTTCTGTAAGGGACTTGGCAATCATGTCATCCACATAACACTCGATTTTCTTATGGATCATATCGTGGAATAATGTTACCATAGCCCGTTGATATGTTGCACCAGCGTTCTTCAATCCGAATGGCATCACCTTGTAACAGAACGTGCCCTAGGGTGTAATGAAAGTTGTCTTCTCCATGTCTTCAGGTGACATCTTAATCTGATTGTATCCTGAAAATCCGTCCATGAAGGAGAATACCGAGAACTGAGCCGTATTATCAACCAATACATCAATGTGAGGTAATGGGAAATCATCTTTCGGGCTGGCTCTGTTCAGATCCCGGTAGTCAACACACATCCTTACTTTGCCGTCTTTCTTAGGCACAGGTACAATATTAGCAACCCACGGTGGATAGCTAGTTACAGCAAGGAACCCGGCGTCCCATTGCTTTTGTACCTCTTCTTTGATTTTCATTGCCATATCTGGGCGAGTACGGCGCAGCTTCTGCTTGACCGGTGGGCATTCTTCTCTTAAAGGCAGCTTATGCATAACAATATCGGTATCCAACCCTGGCATATCTTGATAAGACCAAGCAAACACATCCACATATTCTTGAAGCAGGTCAATCAGTTGTTTCTTCACTGAATCTTGTAAGCAGGCCCCGATTTTAACCTCTTTCACATCTTCATCTGTACCAAGATTAATTGTTTCCACCTCCTCCTGATGAGGAGTGATAACCTTCTCCTCCTGTCTCAACAATCTGGCTAGCTCTTCAGGAAGCTCATAATCTTCTTCAACCCCTTCATCAGCTTGATTGATCGGATTGTCAGAGTCATACGAAGTCATAGCCGTGCTGTTGTCGGTGCTGTCTGGAAGGCACTCTCTGCAAGGGTTCAGCTTGTTCATTTTAGTGATTGATTTTAATCTTGTTTAGAAAAAGTAAAATAAAGTTGTCATTTTGAAAACATTGCCATTTATTTTTTTGTACAAAAAGAAAAAAAATGGAAAAACAGTGATCGGAAAAGACTTGTTTGCAAAAGATGTCTGATATTTCATTGATTAATCTTGTTGCACAAAAATTACAGATGGCCCGATTACAAAATGAGTCTTGTCATCTTGGGCAAGATGCAAGACTTGATGCATGCTTAAAATATACAGGAAATAATAATTACTCTGCAGGAGTAACTCTTATAATTTCCTGGGAAGACCAGTTTGAGATACTGCTCCCCGGGATCATTGGACGAATCCAGCTTTCCAGGTTGCGTTCATCTTCCGACTCATCTTCCAAGTTGTTGACAGCATCGGGGGTGAGCATCCCCCCACTAACAAAGTTGGGCTTCTTAGCAGCCTCTATTTGATCTTCTTGAGTTGGTTTGTAACCCAACCCAAATCTATCTTCTTTCTTCTCCACAGGCAATAGTTTGCCCCAGCCTTGAACGTTTCCTTCTTCCGCTACCTTCCGGGCCTGCTGGTAGGATGTCATGGAAGTCCCAAGTACAACAGAAGTTTCATTAATATTCAGGGCCTCAAACCCTTGACTCATCGTCTCGTGGATCTCCCCATCCATCTCAATGTATTTGTAAGTAGCCAGATGGCTAACAAAAATATCCTCCTCTCCACAAATAGTAACAACTTGGCCTTCCCACTCAAATTTTAACTTCTGGTGAAGGGTAGACGTTACTGCGCCGGCGGCGTGAATCCATGGTCTACCCAACAAACAGCTGTAGGCAGGCTGAATGTCCATCACGTAGAAGGTCGTTTTGAAAGTCTGTGGGCCAATCGTTACAGGCAACTCAATTTCTCCCAGAACTGATCTCTTAGAACCGTCAAAGGCTCTCACTACTAAGTTGCTGGGATGCAATGCCAATCCTTCATATTCCAGCTTCACAAGGGCCTTTTTAGGTAAGACATTGAGGGATGACCCTGTGTCTACCAGTACATGGGAAAGAACTGCACCTTTACATTCCATGGTAATGTGCAAAGCCTTGTTATGATTGCGACCTTCCGAAGTCAAATCAGTGTTGGTGAACCCTAGTCCATTACTAGCATTAACATTTCCGACCACAGCTTCCAACTGATTGACGGTGATCTCTTCCGGCACATAAGCTGCGTGCAAGACTTTGAGTAGTGCGTTCCGATGAGCCTCGGAGCACATAAGCAATGATAGAATAGAGATCTTGGAAGGCGTCTGGTGAAGCTGGTCCACTATTTTGTAATCACTTTTCTTGATGATTCTCATGAACTCATCAACTTCTTGATCAAAAGGTGTTTTCAAAGTTTCTCTAACAACCTGCTCTTCTTGCACCATGCTCTTCCCTTTTGCCTTGGCAGCAGCTTCTGCTTCGGCGGTGGGTCTTTGAATTTGCGGGGCGAAAAGACGTCCGCTTCAAGTGAAGCCTCTGCCTCCCCCCACATTGTCTATTTTTGGTGAAGAAGTTGATGATTCGAAAGTGATTTTTTGTCCTTCGCAGTATAAATCAGAGCCGTAATGCCAAGGGATGGCATTACTGCTTTCATAAGGTACTGGTCCAGGCACTGTGACAGTGACTGGACTGATGGCAGCTGCGGAAGGAACCGTGATAGTCTGTGGATCATAATATATTGTGACTGGTGCTCTGGTAGGAATGGCACTTTGTGAGTTGTAGGCAGAATCATTGGCAGGATCATAATAAATTGTAACTGTTGAAACACTTGCATTGTTTGTTGCTGATGTTGTAGGAGACATTGCTGGAAGAATGGGTGTTGTTGTTGTAGGAGTTTCCAAATGAAGGGGTGCTGAAGTTGTAGAAGGGACGTTTGCTGATATCTGGTCAGTTGAAATGACAGATGAGGCATTTGTTGATGAAGCTGAAGAGTTGTCTGGAACAATGGTTGTTGCAGTTGTAGTAGACTCTGGAATTGTTGTTAATGAGATTGCTGGGTTGGTAGGTACTGATGTGGTGATTTGGAGCAGGCCACTCTGGATGAGGCCATCTATGCCATCTCTCAGGTTATCACAACCATTCACTGAAATGTTGCAATAAGCACACCCTAACTCACATCCTGGGAACATTTGACATTCCAGGAGCTGAGCTTTGATCTCTACCAAGGGTGTCCGAATCTGACCCACACTGGTTATCAAGTAAGACGGCTTGTCTTCTTCAATAGCATTGATTCGGGGACCACCATGGTGTGGCATAGGGTTCTTGTTGACATTTGGTGGTGGTGCAAAGTTTAAAGCCTTGGAATCCACTAGATCCTGCACTTTCATGTGCAAAGCTCTGCACTTTTCCGTACTATGACCAGGGGCATTTGAGTGAAAGGCACATCTAGCGCTGGCGTCGTAATTTCTAGGCAGACTGTTAGGATCCGGAGGTGCCAACATCCTTAGCTCAACTAGGTTGAGTTTCAAGAGTTGTGGCAGTAATGTGGCATAGGGCATAGGGATCGGATCGATCACCCTATTGGCCTGAGAGGGCCTCTGTTGGAATGGTCTCTGCTGATTGTTGTTGTTGGTGTTGCTGTTGTTGTAATTTCTTTGAGGAGGAAATTGAGTTTGTTGCTGGTAATTTTGTTGCTGAGGTTGATAAGCTGGTTGAGGATGAATTGGAGCGGGAATGGTGACTGCTGCCACAGACCTATGAACATATTGGGGCTTGCCCCTGTTGGTGTGGATAGCATTGGTTTCACCAGTTCTTCTTGGGCCTGCAAAAGGCTTTCTTGGGTTGTTGGACGAGCTTGCACCGTTGTCTGAGATCTTACCCATCTTCAATAGGCTTTCAATTCTCTCCCCAGCTATAACGACATCTGCAAAGCTGGTAGAAGAAAAGGCAGCTAGCCTATCAATGTATGTCCCTTGGAGGGTGTTCATAAACATATCAGCCATCTCCCTCTCCGACATGGGTGGCTGGACAGCAGCAGCAAGCTGTCTCCACCTTTGAGCGTATTCACAGAAGCTTTCCCTGGATGACTGAGACATCCCCATCAGGAGGGTCCTGTTGGGGGCCATATCCAGGTTGTACTGGTACTGCCTAATGAAGGCCTCTGCCAAGTCCTTCCAGCACCTAATGGTTGCTCTTGTCAAGTGGGAGTACCATTCCCTCGATGCTCCAGTTAAGCTATCCTCAAAATAAAACATCCATAACTTTTCGTCCATGGTATAGGCCTTCTGCCTCCCCAGAAAGGATTGTAAATGGGTCCGGGGACAGGAAGTCCCGTTATACTTCTCAAAGCATGGTGGTTTAAATTTGTGGGGGATCCTGACCCCGTCCACTAGACCCATGTCCATAACATCAAATCCCAAAGAATTCTGGGACTCCAAAGACCTTAGTTTCTCAGCAATCTCTTCTAGCCTTCTGTCATAGGCTTCTTCCCCAGCTCCCATCACTATGAACTGATCTTCCTGGGGGTCTTCTTGCAGTACTCTACCTGCTGTGGCAGTCCCTTGCACATTGACAGGGATGTTGATCTCTGGATGCTGGTGGGGTCCAAAGACTGGGGGATTGACATGAGGTTGGACTCTTTCATTGTTGCTTGTCCCAGCAGTCCCTGGATGATGGTCTTCCTGGTTCCTCCCCTCTACTAGTGCTCTTAACCTCTCCTGGCTTTGAGCCATATTGTTCATCACCTCCATAAATTGTGTCATCTGATTCCTCATTTCCAACCTCTCGTTGGTCATTTGATTCCTGACCTCTGTAAGGTCCTGCTGCATTTGATCCATCTGTATGCCCGGAAGATTGTTGCGGGTGGGGTATCTGTGTGGACGGTTGAGTGGAAACCCTCGACGTCGAGCAATAGTTCCTGAGGTCACAACAGAGTTAGTAACAATAAAACAAAAACCTACAAAACAAAACAAGAGGGTTAGTATGCAATGCAGTATGCTTATTTGCATCCAAGGTATCCAGCTTGGCACTTGGTTTTGACCTTTCCAGACCCTTGAAGAAGATGCTTGTGATGTTGCTTGAAGAATTCAGATAAAACAAACCAACACATATATTACAAAAAGTAAATGATACATAGTTTGTTTTTCCTTACAATACATGCCCTCTGAAGGGTCAAAAATACAACATAACGAAAAGTACAGTGAAAAGAAAGCAACAACAAGCAAAAAGTCAAACACCCAGACCAAACTCATCCTCCTGAACTTCCTTGAGAAGTGCTTCAGTCACAAGGTCAGCTGGACGCTCTGTAAGATTTCGGATAAGGAGATTCCTTGTAGTAACAGCTGCGGTTAGCTTCTTGTGTTGATTCTGGTCCTTTGACCTCTTTACACCAGCTCTAATCTTCAACTCTGAGATCTCCCTCTGGGCTGCTGCCAGGGCTTCCTGTTGTTCTTTTGCACTAGCTTCCATCTGTTCAATCTTATCCTGAGTCCTTTTGTCCTCCTGAGTACGGGCTTCAGTGATCCTGACCCACCTTGCCTGACTTTCCTTCAGATACAAATCAGTCCTAGCTTTCTGGAATTGGGCCTCTTTGCAGGCATTCTTCAAGATCTTCTCTCCAGCCCTAGACTTCTTAATGTAATCCTCAGACTTCTCAATTTTGGCCAGATGCTCCACCCTTAGCTTTTCTAGCCTTTCAATATCCAACCTACCATCACTCCTCTCCCAGAGGGTCTTTTGTAAAGCTTGAGTCAGCTTCTCATTTCTCTCCTTCAAATTCTCAAACTCCTCTAAGCTGACAGTTGCTGGAGGTGGTGCTGTGGAAGGTCCAGGCATATCTTCAACAGCAAAGGGCATTCCAGAAACTTGAGCTCTGGTATGAGACCACTCATAGTACTGAGCTAAGGCTACATTATTGCATCTCCCAAGAATGGTTACCCCTTTAGTCTGCACATTGTTCCAGGCCCAGGATGCCTGCCTGACAATAGCCAGATTAGGCTTCATCTCACATTAAAGGGTCTCAGTCAGATCCTGTGCTCTAGGAGGATGGACTAATGCATAGCCTAGTTGTCTTTTGAATAGCAGAGGGTCACACATAATTCAAAACATTACACATACACCTGTCATGCTCAATAACACTTGAAATAAATTCATGCTTTCATATACTTTCACATTAGCATGTAGCAGCGGATCACTTTCATTAAGAATCTCATGACATTCAAGTCTCAAATAAACTTCATTCATTAAATCAACTTGGGCATAAAAGCCACTTCACCATAAAATTCAAATTCAATTAACAAAATAGATAGAGTATACAATTGTATCTCTTAAGACATGAATCAAACATTCCCAGTGTTACATGATCAGAGCACGACTCGACCCAAAATAAATATGAAACTAAAATAGGTTACTCCATCAGCTACTCTCTTGCTAGAAGCAACTCTAATCTTCAGTACCTGAGCGATGTCGTATAAAACATCATTCCAACAGAAGGGTGAGAATTCACATAATTACTGAAATCATAAGATAATATATAATTTAAGGTGTACAAGCATAATCACAATTATTCTCACACTTCAAAAGTTTCATCAACATAATATCACTCAAGTAGTCATACTATTAACAAGTACATACTCACAAATCCATAATTCACCAATTCAACAATTTACATAACACATATAATCTCATATTGTAACCATAGACACAATGAGACTCAATGCAAGACTCAAATGCAACTCATGCATGTGGTACCAATCTCTTATTATCATTTTTCGGTTTTTAAATTTAAACCGGGTCCGTCCTCTAGACCGATAACACGTCAAAATCCCGTCCTCTAAGCTTTCAAACCCGTCCTCTAGGTTTGGGACAAGTCACTAGCTCTCACGGAACTAGCAAACATTGCCTCCTAACACAAATGATGCATGTGCAAGTTCAACAACCATATGAAATTAAGATCGTCCTCTAATCTTAATGTTCTTGCATATCTTCAATAATTCATCACATTTGGATTACCACAAAATTAAACATACTTGCACATATTTATGCATCATCCACACACAAATCATTTTTAAACAGTATATAACACATTTTACAATGCAATCTCAACGATATTATCTCACAACAAACAAGTAATCCACAAGGTATCAACACCATTCAACCTCAATTCACAAAATACACATTATTGATTAAACATTGGATAATTAATCCATCAAAGTAATCATCACATTAATCTCCAAATTAATCACAAATTAATCACCAAATTAAAATTCAATATTAAATAAATATTCAATATTCAATTATTATATTAATACTCAATCACTATATTAATCTTCACTAACTATATTAATACTCAATATAGTTTTTAATTTAATAAATTTATTTTATTATGTTTCATAACAGCATATACTACTATTATTCTTTCTAAAGTGGCAACATATTTGGTTGATTACCCTTGTTTCTCATTTCTACTACTAGATGTAAAGTTACAGAATCCAAGTTTTTCTTTAAAACTACATAGCTAGTGTCACAAATTTCACTTTACATTAATTAAGAGGCATCACTATTTATTAATCACTAAATCCTAATTCAACTATACCATGTACTTATATTCTCACCAACTAAAATAAAGTGACTACAAGGTATCTAATAAATATATCTCACTCTTGTTTAATACTATCATCATCACTATAATATCACCTCTTTTCCTTCAATTAAATAAATACCACCTAGTAACTACATGGTTATGGATTAACTCCCCCACCCCACACATGAAAGGCCACGCGGCTACAGGGATAGAGAGAAGACATGTTATCTTCTTCCAATTAATATGCTTTTAGTACTATCTTCACTAAATCATACATATGAGACTAGTAATTGTTCTACTAGCATTAAAACAAACTAGTACTTGACTCAAGTGTTGGCTTTATACATCTTCAACATATTATATTATTTTCTCATTTAGCAATTACCATGTATATGAAAACGGTTTCCATTAACTAGTAGATATATATTACTCCTTTCTTCTAATAAAATACACCGTATAATCTTAATAAAAGAAGAGTAATTTTGCAGCTACAGTAGCACAAATTTCTTAGATGGCAAAATGGTATACGTTACTGTTCAGTCAAATTAGAAATTTATTATCAAATAAATTTCTCTCAATTACAAATGGGTATGTATAATATATCATAAAACCAATTTCCAACATAATCACATAACACATATCAAATCAAGATTTTTAGTAAAATCTAAGAATTATAAATTCATGAAAAATTGAGATTTTACCCTAACCACATTTCTACCCATTATATATTATCTAACAATCCCAAATAATTTAATGAAAACCCACCCTTACCTTGGATTTCTTTGAGTTTTCTAGTTGTTCTTGAGTTCCTCTTCACTTCCTCCTCTCCTATCCTCTTCTCTCTTTCTATTCCTCTCTTCTTTTCTATTTTTTTCTTAAACCCTAACTCTTTTCATAATTATTCTATTCTCTTATTGGGCTTACCACCCATTCACTCACTTACTATTCCCACACTCCTAATAGCCCAATTAGCCAAATATACAGTATTTATTTTATTTCACTAATAAAACACATCTAATAAATTAAATAATTCAATTAAATCAAATAATTAAATTATTCCCAATAAACCAAATCAATTAATTAATTCATATAATTCAATTAAACTAAATAATTTCAATAAATCAATTAAATCAATTAAGCACAAAATCACACAATTAATCAATTAATATAATAAATAAATAATTACTAAAATCGGGATGTTACATGACACTTCAATGTTTTGCCACACTACGGGGGCTGCTGCTCGCTACGGGAGACTTCTGCCCACTACGGGAGACTTTTGCTCACTACGGGAGACTTTCAGAAAATTTGCCACACTACGGGGGCACATTGCTCAGCTACGGGAGACTTTAAGAATTTGCCACCCGGAGGATGGACTTTGGCAGTCTGCGGCTGGACTTTAAGAATTCGCCACCCGGAGGATGGACTTTGGCCAGTCTGCGGCTAGACTTTAGATAAATTGCCACGCTGCGGGTGGACTTGGGATAAATTGCCACGCTGCGGGTGGACTTGGGATAAATCGCCACGCTACGGGTGGACTTTGGATAAATTGCCACACTGCGGGTGGACTTGGGATAAATCGCCAAGCTGCGGGTGGACTTTGGATAACAACCTTGGATTTAATGCACACATGCTGAATTGTATGACATAATGCCCCCTGACATTGGGGAATAGATACAAAGAGAATTCCTGACACGGAAATAATAAATCCTTGCTGACTCTGTGGGGAATACAGATGATTGCCGATATTTCTGTTGGAGAAGAGTGTGACTAGTCTGTCTCGACTTATTACCTTTGCCAAAAATAAATTGAACTTTAGATTTGAAGGCCCTGCTAGGGGATGCCTCAACTGTTGTGGATTGAATCTCACTCATATGATTCCACTGGTGATATGCAACTTTTCGACTTAGCTGGGGGGAAGACCTGTCAAGGCTCTGCTGAGGAGAACTCTCTTATCTACCTGAATTTTCTAAACCTTTGTGGGGAAGGGAACCGTTCAGCTAACTTCCGGGAATTTCTGGATTCTTTTAAGAAGTGCTTCACTACGGGAAGACGACTCTCGCTAGGGATGATCCTTACTGCTCTGCTGGGGAAGAGAATGATTTGGTTTAAGATCTGCTAGGAAATAAGATCAAGGAAACCTGCTGAAGAAAAGTTTGACGACTTTACTGGGGATAACTTCCATGCGTCTGTTGGGGATAACGAAATTGAACCGCGTCCAGCTGAGGAGGAAATATTTCAAGTAGTCTCGTGCTAGGGATCATTTGCTTTGATTCGGGCTTTACCTTAAGAGGATTTTACAAAAGACTTGGTGTCTTTAAACTCTTCAGGAGTACAATTTCCCCGGTATTCTGAACTTCCAATTATTTGTCTTCGGGAAAGAATGAATCCTCATGCGATTGGGTGGCTTTCCCCAGTATGAGTCCTTGACTAATTGCTCCAGGAGAGATTTGAATCTAGAGGTGATTGCCCCAATTTGGCTGACTCTTGAGGATATTGCTTGACATAACTGCCCCATATTGGTTGGCTCTTACCATGAATGGTCGGGAAAGTCCTTATTCAATGGAGCCTTCTCGGAAAAGTGCACCTCGACGTGACTGTCTTTCAGAAGTTTTAGACTTCTCAACTTGGCAATCTTAAGCTTCTGGACTGAATTTCCACATGCGAGCTTTTTATGATGCCAAACAAATGTATGCAAGCAGAAAAATGTTTATTCTGAGAATGGAAATTCTAATGCAACACACATGTTAATCTCGAAGTTTTGAAAAGGTGTCGCAAACCTTTGTGAATAAATCACTGGTTAAGATGCGACATTATTTTTGAATAAAAGTATGTACATGCAATACCAACAAGTATCTTTTAGCACAACTCATAGGAGTCAGGAACGCCATCTCGTGGTAGTATGCTCTCAAATTAACCCTGTTTCAGTTAGGACTTTTGAGGGTTGTATCGTGGCCTGGTTCACGGTTATAGAAACAAAGGATATAGGCTCGAAGTTTATTTGTGCCCACCCATTCTTCGTGATGTTCTCCATTCCTATGTTCAACTAATCTTCACAAGCATTCACCTTTCATCAGGTTTTCGTTTCGGTTGAGGAACCATTGCTGCTATTGGTTCAAGCACCAATCAGGTACTAGACTTTGTTTCATGTCTTTGTATTTGAATTGAAGCTTCTGATATTTTTCAAGAATTTCTGAGAGGCTAGCTTCTAATTGAGATCTAGAAAGTTTAGAGAATACCTCTTCTGAATCTGAGTCTGATTCTGATTCTGATGAGTGATCATCTTCTGGTATATTTGCCATTAGTGCAATGTTAGCTTGTTCATCTTTAGAATCTGACTCTTCTTCAGATGATTCAAAATCATCCCATGTTGCCATGAGACTCTTTTTCTTTTCTCTGTTGAATTTGTTTCTGGGTTTCTCTTTCTGGAGTTTTGTACATTCACTCTTGTAGTGTCCTGGTTCTTTGCATTCATATCACACAACTTCTTTGCTTCTGAATTTCTTGTAACCAGATGTTACTTCAGAGTGATTGCTTGTTCTTCTGGTATTTCTGAACTTCTTCTGACGATGCTTCCAGAGTTGTTGGACTCTTCTGGATAGAAGAGATAATTCATCTTCTTCTGATGAGCATCCAGAACTTTCTTCTTCTTCTGCCTGTAAAGCTTTAGAAACAGATTTGTTAGATTTAAGAGCTACAGACTTACCTTTCTTCTGGGGTTCATCTTCTTCTAGTTCTATCTCATGACTTCTCAAGGAGCTGATCAGTTCTTCTAAAGATATTTCATTCAGATTTTTAGATAGCTTTAGAGGAGTGACCATGGGCCTCCAAGCCTTTGGCAAGCTTCTGATGATTTTCTTTACATGATCTGCTATTGAGTAGCCTTTGTCTAGAACTTTCAGTCCAGCTACCAGAATTTGGAACCTTGAGAACATTTTTTCAATTGTCTCATCTTCTTCCATTTTGAAAGCTTCATACTTCTAGATGAGGGCCAGAGCTTTAGTCTCCTTGACTTGAGTGTTGCCTTCATGTGTCATCCTCAGGGAATCAAACATGTTTTTGGCTGAATCTCTGTTTGTAATTTTCTCATATTATGTATATGAGATAGCACTCAGAAGTATGGTTCTAGCTTTGTGATGATTTCTGAATTCCTTCTTCTGTTGAGCTGTCATATTTTTTCTTTCAATCTTCTGACCATCTGCTTCAACAGGATGAGTGTATCCATCTGTCACCATGTCCCAAAGATCTCCATCCAGAGCTAGAAAGAAACTTTCTAGAACATCCTTCCAGTAGTCAAAATTGTCACCATTGAACACTGGAGGTTTTGCGTTGATCTTGTCATTTTGGTAGTCATTGTTGTTATTGCCAGCGTCTGCCATGTGTTTTAACTTCTAGATCTTTTACTGACACAGTTAAGTGTAATACTCAGAACCTAGAGCTCTGATGCCAATTGAAGGAGCGTAAAACACAAGGAAGGGGGGTTGGAATTGGGTTTTCTTTAACAACTAAAAATAACTTCTAAAGACAAGTTAATTTATCCTGGTTCGTTTGAACTCAAACTACGTCCAGTCCACCCGCCAAGGTGATTTTGCCTCTATCAATGAGGTCTTAATCCACTATTCAATAAATGAATACACACACTGACCTACAATAATAATGAAATAGTAACTATTTGCTTCTAATAAAGCTAAGATCACTAAGTGAAAGTTACAATATTTTAGCACAAAAGAATCAGCCTTTTTCTCGTGAGTGTATTGTCTTCAAATCTTCAATTTGATTCCTTTATATAGTTCTTGAATAATTGTAGCCGTTGGAGACATCTTGAGCTATTTTAGGATATTAGTTAATACCATAAGTTCCTTCCATAACAAGAGATACTTGTATTTACCATTAATTAATATATTCTTTAATTAATGTCTTCATTATGAAGATCATCATCTTCTAGACGTAAATCAGAGATAATAAAGTCTTGATGCGTAGCCATTAAACCATGTCATTAAATGATGGATTCTCCATTAAGTGTATCTTCTATATATGGCTCAAGTATCTTCTAGTAAAGCACGTCTCCTTTAATTAACTTCCTCTTCTACACATATAATAAGGAGAGTTATTAGAACTTCTATTCTAGCATAATAATATTTTTTTTCCATCAAAACTCTTAGAGGTTTAGAACCATAATTGTTCTAACAATCTCCCCCTTTCTGATGATGACAAAACATTTATTTAGATTTTAAGAATAGAGTTTAATAGGATTAGAAGAACTCCCTTTGATTAAATAAAATCATATATATCTATTAGAGGTTTCTTCAGAAGTTTTATCCATCAGAAGTTTCATAAGCCTTAGCTCCCCCTGAGTTGATTACTTGACCTGTTTCTATTTTAGAATCACAACTCAAATAGTTTTATTAGAATTTTATATGTTAGAGGCAAATCATGATAAACTGCTATAGATCAGGATCTTCTACGTTTCTCCCCCTTTTTGTCATAATCAAAAAGTATAAATGCAGAAAGAATGCAAGGGTATAGAAGCAAAATAAGTTTTCATTATACAGAATTAAAAACCAATAAGAACATAACTAGTAGAACTTAAAAAGTCATGAAAAACAGAAGATAAAGCAGAAAACAATAAGCAGAAGATAAACAGAAAATCAAGGATGCATCTTAGTAACTAAGGCCTCCAAAAGAGATTTGATCTCAGAGGATGATTCCACTTGCTTTCCAATCATCGTCTTCAATTCAGCAGTGGTTTCATCTTGCTTATCCAGCCTTTGCTTAACCATCTCATTTTCCTTCTTCAACTCTTCTAAGGTCTTCAGGACAAGATTGGTTGGCAGAGGTTCTTCATCTTCTGGAGCAGCTTGATTCTCAGAAAATTCTTCAGTTTGAGCAGATTCAACATCCTGACCTTCATGAGAAGGTACCAAAACCATTTGAAGTCCAGAGTTTTCTTCCAGAGGTTCTGACTCTGTCCAGGGTTTGTTGTCCAGTAGAAAAGATTTATTTTGTTCAATGTTTGAAACAACTGCTTTGAGATACTCACAGAAGTTCTGGTGAGCAATGTCATAGCAGATGTCCTTTAGTCTCTTTGTCTCAGCATTAAACCATTTTCTGAAGGTTGCCCACAGAAAGTCAGAAGCAGCTGGATCAGAAAGCTCTGAGTAAGCAGACTTCAGATCCTCTATCCTGAATTTCATTTCTGTTTCAAAAGCAATAAGCAGTGCATAAATGTCTGTTTTTGTGGGTTTTGGTTTTGGTGCAGGTATGGCAGTTTTATTTGAGACAGAGGATAATTTTTGTAGAGCTTCAATATTAACAGAGGTTCTAAGGGGATTTTCAGGTTCAGCTTCTTCTGGTGGTGTGTCAGGGATGGTGATGAAAGTTGGTGAGTTAGGAGGGGTAGACTCATAGGAAGACAGGGAGCTTTCTCTTATTGGGGAAAGATTAAAAACAAGGCCATCAGAATTTAGTGGTTGGAAACTGCTATGGTGATGTGTTTCAAAAGTCTGAGGGGATTTGTTCAGATACAGAGGGTTGGAAATCATCAA
This sequence comes from Lathyrus aphaca, assembly GCA_963966055.1. Classification (NCBI taxonomy): domain Eukaryota; kingdom Viridiplantae; phylum Streptophyta; class Magnoliopsida; order Fabales; family Fabaceae; genus Lathyrus; species Lathyrus aphaca. The sequence continues at coordinate 494,773,163 of OZ014519.1, forward strand.
TGTCAGACAGAACATGTTGAAGGGCAGTGTGTGTTTCAGCTGATGGTGAACGGTCTATATCAGATAAGGGAGTTGTGTCAAGAGGGATATCAAAGTCTGATAGGGTTTGTGGTTGATGGGGTTCATTTTCTGGTGGATAAAGTGAGGATAAGATGGATGAGACAACAGAGGTTGCAGGTATGACAGAGGGAACAGGGTTAGAAGGTGGAATGGGTTCAAAGGATGGTGTTGGTTCAAATGATGGGGTTGGTTCAGATGATGGGGTTGGTTCAGCAGGAATTGGTACAGAAGGAATTGGTGCAGAGGGAATGTCATCAGAAGGTGTTGGGTTAGAGGGGGTTTCAGACATTTCTACTGAAACTGCTTCTACTACAGAAATAAATTCAGAGTTAGAGGCAGAAGTATTACCTGTTCTTCTGGTAGTTTTGGGGGCCTTCTGAGACGATTCTTCTCCAGCCTTTCTTTTCTTGCTCCTTGCTGATGCAGCATCTGGAGTTTATTGAGTAAGTTTTGTTTCCTTGAACATTGGATCCACACCATGTTGCTTGCAGGAGTCCAAGTATCTGACCACAACCTCTGGAGGTGTGTCGGAAGAGAAAAGTGGGAAGTTCTGCAGAGGAATCTTCCTGGTGGTTATGACGTCTCTGGAGTAGAGGACATGATCTTTCTTGATAGAAGTTATGAACTTCATCTTCTTCAGATTCTTTGCATTCAGAGGCTTACCAACATCTATTTCTAGAAGTTCTATCTGATTTACTTCAGCTAGATAGTCCACCAACTTATTCTCACTGAGAATGTCAGATATTAGACGCCCTAGAGGAATCCAATCCCTCTTGGTTTTCTCTCCATCTCTTGTTTCCTTCAGACTGTTTTTCAGATGTTGAAATAGAGAGTGTGCAAGGTTAACCTTCTTCTGTTTAGCAATAAAGTAGAGCAAGAACTGCTGATCCATGTTGATATAATCTGGAGAATTTGTAGCTTTCCTGTGGCAGATGGCTCCAAGAATGATTTTGGCCCAAATTCTAAGAGGACTCTTTAGATCCTTTATCTTGTTAGAAGGTTGGCCAGAAGTGAAGATTTCTTTAGCTATCAGTTTGGTATCTGACAGTTTGTCCATTTCACTACACTTGATTCCATTGCCATCAGATTCAATGAGCCTAGCAATGTGGTCTTCAGAGATTATGATTCTTTTTCCCATCACATAAGACGTAACATGAGTGTTAGAAGCACTTGCATACACCCATAACTCCTTGACCAATTTTGGGAAAACTGGTCCCATGAGACGATCAAAATACTTCTCCCAGCCTTGAGCTTGGACGGCAGGAAGGAGGTCAAAACCATTATCTTTCAAACTATTGAAATCCACAAAAAGCTCACACAGAACTTCCAGTTTGTCAGTTGGAGTAAGAAGGGTCTTCACAGGTTCAACGTAAAGCACATCAGTTGAGTCTTGTTGTTGTTAAGTGGAGGAAGCCATAGTTACTAAGATGAGTACTTGGGGTTTAGGGTGTTAGAAAAAAATTTCAGAGAGAACGCAGGGTGAAAATGAAAAATTTTCAGTAAAAATGCAATTAGGGTAAAAAGGAAAAGTGAAAGTGAAAGGTTGTTTATATAGAAAAATATTCATTTAATAATATGAGAAATTCGTGGGAAAATTTAAATTTAAAACATAATGATGATATGCAATAAATGCAGCAGACATAGGGGAAGGCGTAAAAGATTCTGGAACAGTTACCAAAGATTTTTTGCCTTTATGGTGTCAAGTCAGCCGAATCAGTTTCCTAGAAGATCAACAGATGTCCTTCTGTAGAGGATAGTTGTCCAATGCATGTTCTGTCACTCTTCAGAATTTGGACACTTGTTCTAATTCTGACAGGATTCCTTAGAGCCTTGTTGACACTTGTTGATGTAAAGATCTGCATGTGATTCCTTTGAACAGAAGTTCTCAGAATGAAACAGTTAGAGAATAATATCTTCTGAAAGAATAATATAGAGGATTAATTTCAGAACTTCTAAGAGTTAAAGACATATAATTAAAGCATTTTCATTTTGGACATAATTTCATGCTAAGGTTGGTTAGAATGAAATTAAATCTATCTTCAGGAAGGGGTTTTGTAAAAATATCAGCCCACTGGTGATTTGTATCTATGAATTTTAACATTAAAATTCCCTTCTGAGTATAGTCCCTAATGAAATGATGTTTAACTTCTATGTGTTTAGCTCTAAAATGTAAAATTGGATTTTTAGAGAGACATATAGCAGAGGTATTATCACAGAGGATGGGTATGTTACTCTCATAAATGTTGAAATCCTCAAGCTTATTTTTCATCCAGAGCATCTGAGTACTGCATCCAGCTGCTGCAATGTATTCAGCTTCTGCAGTTGATAAAGCTATGGTTGACTGCCTTTTGCAGGACCAAGAAATTAGATTATGTCCAAGAAATTGACAACTTCCAGAAGTACTTTTTCTTTCTGTTCTGTCTCCAGCAAAATCAGCATCACAATATCCTACAAGTTTGTAATCTTTGGATCTTCTGTAGTATAAACCAAGATTAGTAGTACCTTTCAGATACCTAAAAATTCTCTTAACTGCTGTTAAGTGAGTTTCTCTAGGATCTTATTGGAATCTAGCACATAAACATACATTGTATAGAATATCTGGTCTAGAAGCAGTTAGATAGAGGAGAGAGCCAATCATACCTTTGTAGAGCTTCTGATCTACTTTCTTACTTACCTCTTCTTTTTCCAGAATACATGTAGGATGCATAGGAGTTTTAGAGATGATACTTTCTGATAACTCAAATTTCTTCAGAAGTTCTTTGACATATTTTCTTTGATGGATATATGTTCCTTCTGATGTTTGATTTATTTGGATTCCCAGAAAGAACTTTAATTCTCCCATCATGCTCATTTCAAATTCTGCCTACATAGACTTAGCAAATTCCTTTCCCAAGGCACTTTTAGTAGAACCAAATATTATATCATCTACATAAATTTGGCATATCAGAATATCATTTTTAATGTTTTTACTGAAAAGTGTTGTGTCCACTTTCCCTCTGATGAAATCATTTTCCAGAAGAAAAGTACTTAGTCTTTCATACCAAGCTCTGGGAGCTTGCTTCAGACCATATAAAGATTTTTTGAGTTTGAAAACATGTTCTGGAAATTTTATATTTTCAAAGCCAGGGGGTTGGTGTACATACACTTCTTCATCAATATAACCATTTAAAAATGCACTCTTGACATCCATTTGATATAGAATGATATCATGGTTTACAGCAAATGAAATTAGAAGTCTGATTGATTCTAACCTGGCGACTGGAGCATAGGTTTCTCTGTAGTCAATTCCTTCTTGTTGACTATAACCTTGTGCAACCAGTCTTGCTTTGTTTCTGACAACTTCTCCTTGCTCATTTAGCTTGTTTCTAAATACCCACTTGGTGCCAATGATGTTGAATCCTCTGGGCCTAGGAACTAGATCCCATACATCATTTCTGGTGAATTGGTTAAGTTCTTCTTGCATAGCCAGAATCCAATAATTTTCTGAGAGGGATTCTTCTACAGAAGTTGTTTCAATCAGAGAAACAAGTCCCATTAGAGATTCTTCAGAGTTTCTGAATGATGATCTTGTTCTGATTGGTTCATCCTTCTTTCCCAAGATTTTATCTTCTAGATGATTCACCTTGCTTCTGGATAGTTTCTTCTGAGTGGGTTCTTCAGAGCTTGTTGGAGTAATTGTCTTGTTTTGTTTTGTAGGTGATTGTTCTTCAGATGTTCTGTTTGTAGAAATTTCAACTTCTATATCTGCAATAAATTCATTCTGCTTTGGTTTTTCAGAACCAAGCTTATCATCAAATCTGACATAAATAGATTCTATGACAATACGTGTTTCTGTGTTGTATACTCTGTATCCCTTAGAACGTTTAGAGTATCCTAACATATAACACTTTTGTTCCTTAGAGTCAAATTTATTCAGAGTATCATTAGTATTCAGAATAAAACATATGCACCCAAAAGGATGAAAATATGAAATGTTGGGCTTTCTGTTCTTCCACAATTCATAAGGAGTCTTTTCAAGAATAGGTCTTATAGAGATTCTATTTTGAATATAGCATGATGTATTTACTGCTTCTGCCCAAAAATGTTTAGCCATGTTAGTCTCATTGATCATGGTTCTGGCCATCTCTTGCAATGTTTTATTCTTACGTTCTATAACTCCATTTTGTTGAGGAGTTCTAGGACAAGAAAAATCATGAGAGATGCCATTTTCATTAAAAAATGATTCTAATTGTTTGTTTTCAAATTCTCCACCATGATCACTTCTGACTTTAATAATTTTAAATTCTTTTTCATTTTGAACTTGTTTGCAAAAGTTAGAAAATACAGCAATTGACTCATCCTTGTGTCTAAGAAACTTTACCCATGTCCATCTGCTGAAGTCATCTACGATCACCAATCCATACTTCTTGCCACTAACAGAAGCAGTTTTCACTGGTCCAAACAAGTCAGTGTGCAGAAGTTCTAGTGGTCTAGAGGAAGATACAACATTTTTAGCTTTAAAAGCAAGTTTTGAAAATTTGCCTTTCTGACATGCTTCACACAGAGCTTCTGAGTTGAACTTCAAGTTTGGAAGTCCTCTGACCAGATTGAGTTTGTTAAGTTGAGATAATATTCTTATATTAACATGTCCCAATCTTCTGTGCCAGACCCATTGCTCAGTTTCCACAGACATTAGACATTTTACATTCTGAATTTTTAATTCTGAAAGTTTTATTTTATAAATGTTGTTCTTTCTCTTTCCACTGAAGAGGATTGTTCCATCTTTCTGACTAATAGCTTTACAGAACTTTTGATTAAAGATTATGTCATAGCCATTATCACTTAATTGACTTATGGATAATAGATTATGCATTAATCCTTCTACTAATAGAACATTAGAGATAGAGGGAAGATTTCGCTTACCAATAATTCCAGAGCCAATTATTTTTCCTTTTTGGTTACCTCGAAAACCTACGTGGCCTCCATCTTTTAATTCAAGACTTTGGAACATATGCTTTCTTCCCGTCATGTGTCGTGAGCATCCAGAGTCCAGGTACCATGATTGGTGTTTCAGTTTTGTTGTTAAAGACATCTGCAACATACACAATTTTATCCTTGGGTACCCATATTCTTCTGGGTCCTTGTTTGTTAGTTTTTACAAACTTCTGATTCATTTTAGGTTTCAAATCAGAACTTGTGGAACAAGATGACTCACTAGTGTATATAAGGTCATGATTATGACCATAGGTAAAATGAGAACTTAGAGGAGTATTAGTTTTTATGATAATGTCATCAATCTTTTTAAACTTCAGAGTTTCTTTAGTTTTCACATAGCCTATGCCTCTTCTATCATTTCTGCTAACTCCATAGATCATAGATGCAATTTTGCTTCTATCTATGCTTTTAGCTAGGAATTTTTGAAAACATAGTCATATTGTTTTATGATACTATCAGAATTGATTAGATCTTCTAAGTCAGATTCCTTCTGAGCTGTAAGTTTATCAAATGAGTTTTTGCATTCAAAAATATTTTCTTTCAGCTCAGAGTTTTCTGTTTTTAGTTTTCTAACTTCTTCTAATTCAGATACTAGACTTTGTTTCATGTCTTTGTATTTGAATTGAAGCTTCTGATATTTTTCAAGAATTTCTGAGAGGCTAGCTTCTAATTGAGATCTAGAAAGTTTAGAGAATACCTCTTCTGAATCTGAGTCTGATTCTGATTCTGATGAGTGATCATCTTCTGGTATATTTGCCATTAGTGCAATGTTAGCTTGTTCATCTTTAGAATCTGACTCTGCTTCAGATGATTTAGAATCATCTCATGTTGCCATGAGACTCTTTTTCTTTTCTCTGTTGAATTTGTTTCTGGGTTTCTCTTTCTGGAGTTTTGTACATTCACTCTTGTAGTGTCCTGGATCTTTGCATTCATATCACACAACTTCTTTGCTTATGGGTTTCTTGTAACCAGATGTTACTTCAGAGTGATTGCTTGTTCTTCTGGTATTTCTGAACTTCTTCTGACGATGCTTCCAGAGTTGTTGGACTCTTCTGGATAGAAGAGATAATTCATCTTCTTCTGATGAGCATCCAGAACTTTCTTCTTCTTCTGCCTGTAAAGCTTTAGAAACAGATTTGTTAGATTTAAGAGCTACAGACTTACCTTTCTTCTGGGGTTCATATTCTTCTAGTTCTATCTCATGACTTCTCAAGGAGCTGATCAGTTCTTCTAAAGATATTTCATTCAGATTTTTAGATAGCTTTAGAGCAGTGACCATGGGCGTCCAAGCCTTTGGCAAGCTTCTGATGATTTTCTTTACATGATCTGTTGTTGAGTAGCCTTTGTCCAGAACTTTCAGTCCAGCTACCAGAATTTGGAACCTTGAGAACATTTTTTCAATTGTCTCATCTTCTTCCATTTTGAAAGCTTCATACTTCTAGATGAGGGCCAGAGCTTTAGTCTCCTTGACTTGAGTGTTGCCTTCATGTGTCATCCTCAGGGAATCAAACATGTTTTTGGCTGAATCTCTGTTTGTAATTTTCTCATATTCTGTATATGAGATAGCACTCAGAAGTATGGTTCTAGCTTTGTGATGATTTCTGAATTCCTTCTTCTGTTGAGCTGTCATATTTTTTCTTTCAATCTTCTGACCATCTGCTTCAACAGGATGAGTGTATCCATCTGTCACCATGTCCCAAAGATCTCCATCCAGAGCTAGAAAGAAACTTTCCAGAAAATCCTTCCAGTAGTCAAAATTGTCACCGTTGAACACTGGAGGTTTTGCGTTGATCTTGTCATTTTGGTAGTCATTGTTGTTATTGCCAGCGTCTGCCATGTGTTTTAACTTCTGGATCTTTTACTGACACGGTTAATTGTAATACTCAGAACCTAGAGCTCTGATGCCAATTGAAGGAGCGTAAAACATAAGGAAGGGGGGTTGGAATTGGGTTTTCTTTAACAACTAAAAATAACTTCTAAAGACAAGTTAATTTATCCTGGTTCGTTTGAACTCAAACTACGTCCAGTCCACCCGCCAAGGTGATTTTTCCTCTATCACTGAGGTCTTAATCCACTATTCAATAAATGAATACACATATTGACCTACAGTCAATTTCCTCTTAAGTCTTCTGACTGAAACTAGTCACTCAAGGGATTTTACTTAACTATTACAATAATAATGAAATAGTAACTATTTGCTTCTAATAAAGCTAAGATCACTAAGTGAAAGTTACAATATTTTAGCACAAAAGAATCAGTCTTTTTCTCGTGAGTGTATTGTCTTCAAATCTTCAATTTGATTCCTTTATATAGTTCTTGAATAATTGTAGCCGTTGGAGACATCTTGAGCTATTTTAGGATATTAGTTAATACCATAAGTTCCTTCCATAACAAGAGATACTTGTCTTTACCATTAATTAATATATTCTTTAATTAATGTCTTCATTATGAAGATCATCATCTTCTAGACGTAAATCAGAGATAATAAAGTATTGATGCGCAACTATTAAACCATGTCATTAAATGATGGATTCTCCATTAAGTCTATCTTCTATATATGGCTCAAGTATCTTCTAGTAAAGCACCTCTCCTTTAATTAACTTCCTCTTCTACACATATAATAAGGAGAGTTATTAGAACTTCTATTCTAGCATAATAATATTTGTTATCATCAAAAATCTTAGAGGTTTAGAACCATAATTGTTCTAACAGTGTTGACCAACTATATTTCCTGAAGTTGAATAAGTTAGGAAGTCCGAATAACCTGTAAAAATGCAAAATATGCAAATCATGCAGTAAATGCGTATGATATGTTCATGAGGATGCGACGTGCGACCCTACAAATGAGTAAATACGTGTTAGTAATGCAAGCATGGAGAGGATGTTATGCAATGCACTGGCATGTGATCAATGGTCTGGCGATCACTGGTCTGACATTGGTGCTGAGGACAAAGTCATGTGCTATTAAAGAATCGTGATAACCGTACCACCGTCCCAGATTTCAAAACCAAAGGACCATGTAGAACCTGATCATAATACTGAATAATGCTGGCAAAGTGGGTATGTTGGAAGTTTCAGGGTTCCTGCAAACCTGTAAACCCCTCCCATCTCACGGGTATGCTACTCCGAGTCAACATCACGGACTCTCAAAGCCGGATAACAATAATACGTTCACCATTTCCGAGAAATGGCTCGTGACCAAGTCAGGGAATCGGTTTGGCATTATGTACTAACTAGGGAGGTCTCATCTGAGTACGGGGAAAACAAGCATCCCTCATAAGTCCTCAGCTTCAAGCACTGAATTGAGAAACAATAGTACATTCATCCTGAAGGGTACAATACTATCGTCATACGAACAATTTGCCTTGAGTGGATTCCTATGAGAGAACTAGGCCATCCTATGCGAGTTCCCAGTGGGCCCTCGGATGCGAGTGGGTTTGCCAACAAATGTGGTTTGCCACTGTCATCACTGGAGAGGGATGTTTCCACAAAGGTTCTCAATGATCGGTCCCCAGCTGCACATAACCATCAAGGTCGTATCCCGAAGCGGGGAAGAACCCCCACACAAGATAGTTCTAAGATGGTCGCAACCTGGGTGTGGAACACATCGCCACTCATCATATAACCATGAGAGTACAACGTGTCCATGCTAATCCTATAGTGCACTCAAGCCGGGTACTTGGCTTATCTCACAGTAACTCCCAGCCCACAGAAAAAATGAAAACCAGCACAACCCAGACAGTGATAATGATGCATGATAAATACTGAAAGCAGTAAATAAATGTCGTAAATTAAGTTGTAAAGGAACAACTTATCAGTATGCTGCGAGAGTATGTCGATGTCTTCGCTTGGTCCTATCAAGATATGCCGGGTTTGGATATAGATATTGTCATGAACAAGCTGACATTGAAGGAGGATTGTCCGCCAGTTAAACAGAAATTGCGCCGTACTCGCCCGGACATGGCCATGAAAATCAAAGAGGAAGTACAAAAGTAGTGGGACGCCAATTTTCTCGCTGTAACTAGTTACCCGCCTTGGGTTGCTAACATTGTACCCGTACCTAAGAAAGATGGCAAGGTGCGTATGTGTGTCGATTACCGGGATTTAAACAGAGCAAGCCCGAAAGATGATTTCCCATTACCTCACATTGATGTATTGGTAGACAACACAACTCATTCTCGGTATTTTCCTTCATGGACGGATTTTCTAGATACAATCAGATCAAGATGTCACCTAAAGACATGGAGAAGACAACTTTCATCACACCATGGGGCACGTTCTGCTACAAAGTAATGTTGTTCGGTCTGAAGAACGCCGGTGCAACATATCAACGGGCTATGGTAACATTATTCCACGACATGATCCATAAAGAAATTGAGTGCTACGTGGATGACATGATTGCCAAGTCCCAAACAGAGGAAAAACATTTGGTAACCCTATTGAAAATTTTCAAGCGTCTGAGAAAGTATCAGTTAAGGTTGAACCCCAACAAATGCACATTCGGGGTACATTCTGGTAAGCTACTGGGTTTTATTGTAAGTGAAAAAGGAATTGAGGTTGATCCCGATAAAGTCAAAGCTATTCAGGAAATGCATGCACCTAAGACTGAGAAAGAAGATCGAGGGTTTTTAGGTAGATTGAACTACATCTCAAGGTTCATATCTTATCTCACTGCAACCTACGAACCCTTGTTCAAGTTGTTAAAAAAAGAGCAAACAATCAGGTGGAACGATGACTGTCAGAGAGCTTTTGACAAGATTAAAGAATATCTGCAAGAACCTCCAATTCTCATGCCTCCAGTCGAAGGAAGACCTCTAATCATGTACCTGACAGTATTAGAAGAGTCGATGGGGTGTGTGTTGGGCCAGCATGACGAGTCTGGTCGAAAAGAGTATGCAATATACTACCTAAGCAAAACGTTTACCGACTGTGAACAATGTTATTCACTGCTCGAGAAAACTTGTTGTGCTTTAGGGTGGGCTTCTCGCCGACTAAAACAGTATATGTTGACTCATACTACCTTATTGATCTCAAAGATGGATCCAGTCAAGTACATATTTGAGAAGCCAACACTTACCGGAAGGGTTTCCAGGTGGCAAATGATTCTAACAGAATATGACATTCAATAAACCTCTCAGAAAGCAATCAAGGGCAGTGTATTGTCTGACTATCTGGATGAACAACCCATTGATGATTACCAGCCTATGAGATTTGACTTCCCTGATGAAGACATCATGTTCTTAAAAGAAAAAGATTGTGAAGAGCTTATTCACACTGAAGGGCCTGACCCAGAAGAAGCATAGACTATGATGTTTGACGGGGCAGTTAATTGCAACAGTCTTAGGGTTGGTGCAGTGCTTATTACACCTAAAGGGGTTCATATGCCTTTCTCAGCAAGGCTCACCTTTGCTTGCACTAACAACGAAGCAGAATACAAAGCTTGTATCATGGGTCTTGAGGAAGCCATTGACCTCAGGATCAAAACCTTAAATGTATTCGGAGATTCAGCTTTGGTAATCAACCAGACCAACGGCAAGTGGTACACTCATCACGAGCATCTGATTCCCTATCGTGAGTATACGAGGATATTGTTGACCTTCTTCACAACAGTTAAGCTTGAATACATCCCTCGAGATGAGAATCAGTTTGCAGACGCTTTGGCCACCATTTCATCCATGATCAAAGTACAGGTCGCCAATTATGTACCTCGGATTTTGGTATCCAGACTGGACAGACCGGCATATGTATTCTCTGTGGACACTGTCACTGATAACAAGCCTTGGTACCATGACATCAAATGCTTCTTGGAAACTCAGACATACCCACCTGGAGCATCTTCAAACCATAAGAAGACATTCATAAGGCTAGCCGGCAGTTTCTTCCTCAATACTGATGGTTCTTTGTATAAGTGAAACTTTGACATGGTCTTGCTCAGATGTGTTGACAAGAAGGAAGCAGACCTACGGATGCATGAAGTACATGAAGGTTCTTTTGGTACCCATGCCGGAGGACATGTAATGGCAAAGAAGTTATTAAGATCGGGTTACTATTGGATCACAATGGATGCAGACTGTTGCGCCTACACCAGAAAATGCCACAAATGCCAGATCTACGCAGATAAAGTGCATGTGCCTCAGAATCCTTTGAATGTAATGTCTTCACCTTGGCCCATCACCATGTGGGGCATTGATATGATTGGAATGATTGAACCGACTACTACAAATGGTCACAGATTTATCCTAGTAGCCATTGATTACTTCACCAAATGGGTTGAAGCAGCTTCGTATGCAAATGTCACCAGGAAAGTGGTAGCTCGATTTCTGAAAAGGGATATCATCTATTGATATGGAGTTCCCGAGCGAATCATTACTAATAATGGTTCCAATTTGAACAACACGATGATGGTAGAACTTTATCGGGACTTCAAAATTCAACATCACAACTCTTCTCCTTACAGGCCAAAGATGAATGGCGTTGTTGAGGCCGCTAACAAGAATATTAAGAATATTGTGAAAAAGATGGTAGTCATCTACAAAGACTGGCACAAAATGCTACCATTTTCCTTGCATAGGTACCGAACCTCTATCAGAACATCTACTTGGGCAACACCTTATCAGCTCGTGTATGGTATGGAACATGTCCTACCTATTGAAGTTGAACTACCCTCCTTACGAGTAATGATGGATGTGAAACTGGATGAAGCAGAATAGGTCCGATCTCAATATAATCAACTGAGTCGGATTAAATAAAAGAGATTAGAAGCCATCTTTCATGGACAGTTATATCAAAAGCGAATGAAGAAAGCCTTTGATCAGAAAGTCAGACCTCGGGAATACCAAGTGGGAGAGCTTGTTTTGAAAAGATTTTTTCCTCCTCATACAGACCACAGGGGCAAATGGACGCCAAAATACGAAGGCCCATTCATAGTAAAGAAATTTTTCTCTGGTGGGGCACTGATGCTCACTACTATGGATGGCGAGGATTTCTTATCTCCTGTGAATTCAGATGTAGTTAAAAAATACTTCGCATAAAAGACCCACTGGACATAAAAACAGAATGTAAGTCCAGGCAAAAAATAGGGCATCCCGGCGAGTCAAAAACAAAATAAAAGACTTGGGCAAAAATAATGGAAAAAATATTTAAAAAAATGTGTACACCCGCTGAGTTGAAAAGCCACATCGGACAGCTCAGGAAAAAATGGGATCCTAGTGGATTGAAAACCCGAAAGGGCGATCTACGCAACATCTGGGAAAAAGTGAACAACTGCATTATGAATTCGTCTGTATCACTCACAACATGGTAAGCTTCAAAAGGATAAAGCATCGGTCAGAATCAACCTTCTTCAAAAAGCAAGATAAGAAGAACGTCAAGGTCATAGCAAAGGAAGCTCACTGGAGCATCAACTTCAACATTGCCAACACCTTTATTTTCTCAATTTACAGCAATCTCCTCCTTTCAGGGATTCGCTTCTTCACTGTACTTGCCCATTCAGGGCACACAAATCAATAAAATCATAATATTCAGTCACACTTTGTTTTGTACATTTTTATTTCGTTTGCAAAATGTCCAAAGTTCATAATACAACACTTGCATGAAAACATATAAGCCATTTTCAATATATGCTTGCAGGAAATATGCACTCTTGAGCAAATCTAACTCCTATGACGGAATCTGGTTGAGGATACCTCGGGACACTTATGCGTTTCTTTTTAACAGGTTGTAGGTACTTAAGACAGACAATCTCACATCATGGGGTATATCAAGCCTCGTATCCCCAGCCAAGTCAGCAATCACCTCATCAGCAAGGTTACTTGACATAAGTTTTCCCCCACGAAGTTGTCATCCCCTCAGAGGATCCTTCGAGAAACTCATTAAATCCCCAGCGTGTCGCTTGGACGAAGGAGTTACAACAGATTACTTCCCAGAAGTTCTCTTCTCCCCAAGCAGGATCTCCCGAGAAATTCTTGAACTGATGTTCCCCAGCAAGTTGCCAGAGTTTTCCTTTTCCTCCGCCAGTCACCAGGACTTTCTATTCCCTATCAGAGTTGCCAGTTCCTCCCCACCGGAGTTGCCGAAGCCTCCTCATCCCCAGCATGAGTCTCTTCAACAGAAGCTTTCCCAGCCGAGATCCCCACAGAGTTCCCTAGGAAGATCGTTCAGTGATCCTTTCTCCCCATAGATCGGCCAATGATCTCTTTCCCCAACGAATTTTTCCCTCCAGACAGATCGCCCAGAGATCTTTCTCCCTGCAGGATCCGGATCTCGGATTGGATCTCTCATTTTTCATAATCATAGCATTCGCATCATTTTTTTCCTCAAAATAGGCGTAGCATTCCGTCTAATATGGAGCATTACGACAAAAATCAAACATTTGCATGATCATAAGCCATGTTCGAGCCAATCACCTGCAAACATCAGAATCACTTCACCAGCAATATACAAAACGTATCCCCCGTAGACAAATCCAGAATAATTTTTGCACTCTCAATACAGATACTTGTTCATACTTGTACATATTCTTTTTGACATTCGTCTGTGTCATACTTCCCCAGCAAGTCAAACACTTGTCTGTGTCCCGCTCAATCTTTTTGACACTCGTCTGTGTCTTGCACATATTTCCCCAGTAGGTCAAACACTTGTACATACTTATACACAATCCTCTAATACTCGTCTGTATCTTGTATGTATCATCTCCTCAGTAGATCAACACTCGTATGTGTTCCTTGCTTAACCGATTAATACTCGTCCGTATCATTATCCTTAAACATGTGTCAGCGTTTGTTTCTATCGATACTCATCTATATCGTGGTCCTAAGGATGCTCGTCCACATCTTTAGTCTATACACACTGTCAAACATTTATACCATTTATTTTAAAGCGTAAGCACTCGTCCGTGTTTACCATTCCCCAGTAAGTCACCAACAAAACAACGTTTCTATCCATTCGTGATATTTTCGGCAGCCTTCCCCTGCCAGGTGATTGTCATTCACCTTTGGATGAGCGTCCCCCATCCTTTCTCCTTGTGGAATCCCCATTGTTGGAACTTTCTATACGGCATTCGTCCTATGTCGCGATATCGTTGTAGCAGCCGTCCCCTGCTAGGTGATCGTCCTTCACCTTATGATGATCGTCCCTCATCATTTATCTGATGTCCGTCCCCATCGTTGATCTTTGTTATCCGAAATTTGTCCTATGTCGAGATAATCCCCAATAGAGTAGTCGTACCCTGCTAGGTGATCTTCCTTCACCTCTTGATGATCGTCCTTCATCATGCTTATACGATGGCCGTCCCCATCGTTGATCTTTTCTATCCAACATTCGTCCTATTCGTGATATTTTCAGCAGTCGTCCCCTGCTAGGTGATCGTCCTTCACCTTTTGATGACCACCCCTCATCATTATTTAATTTATTCTTTTACCCGATGGCCGTCCCCGTCGCGGTTTATTAACCCTTTAACCTAATGGCCGTCCCCGTCAGTGCTTTCCTCATTTCTTTAATCCCCATAGAGTTTTATTTCTTTACCCGATGTATGTCCCCGTCGTGGTCTTTTCCTTTATCCTGATGATCGTCCTTCATCAGTTTACCCAATGTCCATTGTCGCTCCCACCAAATGACACCTGGTCGGAAGGGGTACAGACGCGAACGGTCAGCGAAAGGGGAGAACACAAGGGTAAACTGAAAAGAGTCGCCAGCTAGGCATTTTTATCCCGAAGGAAAGGTAATGCTGCATAGACCTAAGAAAAGATGGATAAGACGATCGCGAACCAGAGAAACTGAGAAAGGGGGTTGGTTAAAACCTGGGAAGGTGTTAGTACCCAGATTTTCTGTCGTACTCGACGGGATCCACGCTTGAAAGTTTTGTGTTTTAAAGGGGTAGTGTTTGTGCTATCTGTGTGTAAAAGCTGGAAAAGAATGCAAGTGTCAGTGCAAGAGAAATGTGAAGTGGAATAAAAGAATGTCAGTGTAAGGAAAGGATGTGAAGCTCAAGACTATGAGGCTTTTAAAGAATAAGGCTGGAAGAGGGGGAATATACATAAACTTTTGTTCGATAACTCTTAAGTTATGCCTACGTATCCTCTCGTGCAACGAGGAAGTCAGAACACCGTAGTTAGACTCAAAGGGACTGAAAGATAAATTGACTTGTGAACTGCTTACTTGCCTATGCTCAAGTGTATGACCTGTCTGGCTCAGGTGCAAACTGTCTTGCATTAGACGGAAGAAGCAAGTTCTCGATTATGAGTGAATGAGATGAGAAAAGAATCCCGGAGGAGACGATTATTGTTTGTTTTTGGTAGTTTCAGTCTTTTATTGCTTTTGGAATTTGTCATAAGAAAATGAGCTTAAGTCTAAACCAAAGGTTAATAGACTCATCACATCCTCCCTCTGATTAGGGGTAATGAGAATACCTTAAGTATGAAGTAAGCACCTCATATTTAATCACCATGGTGTAGGATTAAGATCATTAACCTACTTGTGATTAATTTAGATGTTTTTGGAGTTTTTGTTTAGTGTTAAGTAATGAGTTTAAGCCATAATCAAAGATTTAATGAACCCATTACACCATCCTAATAGAAGGATAATAGATGAGAACATTTAAGCTGAGGAAGGCTCCTTAACTTAATCCATGATTAGGGATTAACCTCATGACAAAACAAATCCTTTATAAGAGTGAATTTTAGTTAATGGTGAGATTAAGAAGTGGACTTTATGGTTTTTAAGACAACTTGAGGGGGACTTGTCCATTAACACTAGGGTTAGTCCTTCTTAACCAATTAAGGAAGAATTAGAACCCTAATGCAAGGCCCAAGTTACAAGCTTGATGTCTTGATGATTATTAGGTGAATTGATTGAAGGATTTAAACACATTAAGGGTTTAAAACTTAGGATTAAAGTTATACACTCCATCCTAATAGAAGGATGCAGGCATAAGCTTAATCATAAAGCCTTAGAACCTTGAAGGTTTAGTCCTTGATTAAGAGATGAGAAGAGAAGACTCAAAGATGACACAAAGGTAGAAACTAATGGGGAACTAATCAAACCCTAATTGTGATCATGCTTGGGTGTTCCTAGGGTTTATGAGGCTCAAAAAGATCTTCAAGGAAAAGCCACCAAGGAAGAAGCAGGATGAAGGAAGAGAAGCAAGAAGAAGCAAGACAACTTACTTCACTTAAGAAGATAAGTTGCTTGAAGAAAGAAAGTGAGGAGGAAACATGAGTGAGCAAGCTCACTCTAATTCACAAGTAAGATGCAGCAATGATGCATAAGAGAGATGAGAAAAGATTATGATAAGTGAAGGCAAACTCACTTCTCAAACACTTACCACCTGAAAAGTTAGCAAAAAGAAATGAAATGAAATGAAAAGGAGATGAAATGCAAAGGTGAAAACCAAATTCAGAAACATATTCATGATGAAAATTATGTTATGAGATGGTATGAAAGCATGCCAAGTGATATGAATGTTCATACAAAATATGAGGATGCAAATGAGACATGTAAGAACCATGAAAGTTCATGAATGCATATGACATGAAATGAAAGCAAAAGCATGACAAATGGATGATGCAGTGATCAACCATGATTTCAATATGTCCTAAGATGTCTTATATGTCATGTGGATACACAAAATGTCATGGCAAGTACATGTATGCAAGCTTATGCAAGATGGATGCAAGTGAAGATGTAAATTAGGGTTTATGCACAACATGAGATGCAAAATTCAAAATCAGAAGCAAATGATAAGATAAAAAAATTGAAAATGAAACCAAAAGATCCCTAAACCTATACAAGTTCACTGTCCAAAGGGGAAGGTCAGATGCTAAACCCTAAAGGACTTATGATTTTCCTAAGTTTCTAAGGTTTTAAGGGTGATCCTAAAGGGAAAATACCAAACAAATTGAAAATGAATTATAAAAATGAAACCAAAATGTCTTTAGATGCTTGAAAGAATGCATAACACAATGCAAAAAGAACCATTCACAAACTCAACTTGGATCAAAAGTTATGAATTTTTGAAGTTAGGGTTAAAAATATCCAAATTAAAGAACCCTAATTCAAATGAAAATTGCCAAAGTATGATCAAAACCAAAAAGAAATTTGTGTTGTGAGTTTGTAAATGTTTCTAAATGTTTGTAAATGTTCTCTGAATTTTTTGGTGATTTTTGGAAACCTAAATGCTATTTTAATTAATTAATCTTCATTAATCAATTAAAATAAACATTTAAATATTTTTTAAATAGTTTAAAAATGTAAAAAATAAAATAAATTTTTTTTTCATGTTAAGAAAATTATTTAGAATAAAAATGCAGAAAGAAATTATTTTTTTGGATTTTCTATGTATTTTAAAATAATTATGCAAAACAAATGACAAAAATATGAAAATAAATGAATTTAATGGAAAGTCAACAGATCCAATGGCCAGCATTTGAACAAAAAGGGAGGGAGTTGACGCGCGCGTGAATGGAAGGCTCACATCATTTTTGGGATTTAAATTTTCCTAATCTTAATTAACTTAATTAATCCAGAATTAGGGCTTAATCAGGAGATCTAGACCATTGGATGCGCGCGGGAAAGGGAAATCAATGGCTCTCATTCAAACTCACCTAAACCCTAACCCTAATTTAATCACCTTCAGATGACCGGAACAGTGGCTTCGGTCATCTTCTCCGGCGAGCACAAAACCTAACTTCTTCTCTAGACAAAATCAAGAGCTCTAAAGCTCCAGATCACATCTCCTAATCACCCTGAACACGAATCAAGCATCAAAACAAATTTCTACAACCTACAACTTAAGATATGGATCAAAACATAAAATCTGGAAAAGTTTCAGAGCTTTGATACAGGCTTATTTCTCAACCATTTCAAAAAGTAAAAGCATCAGAGTGATCGGCAAAACATAAGGAACAATCTAGGAACTTAAAAACTCATTTCTGGGAAAAAAAGTTCTTGAGATACCTGAGCTTGAGCTTTCTCAGTTTGCAGCTTTCTGGACATTTCTTTGCTTCAAATCACCCTAAATGATCCCCCTGAAGAGTTTTCAAAGCTTGGTTGGAGTTTATATGGCCTCTATGTGAAGTTCAGTGGAACTCAGGTCAAGGGAAATGAAAATCGTGTTTTTGATTTGGGGGCTTTCAAGGCAAAATGAAGGGTGGGGAATGATCAGTGGTGAATGTGGAGATGAATGGTGGAAAAAGTTTTGAGTTTTGATGGCTGAGCTATGAGTTTTGAAGAGGACAAGTTTGAGGCCAATTTTTGAGAACTGAGTGTGTGTGATGATCTGAGTTCCAAGAAGTTATGAAATGTAACCCTTGAGGCATGTATGTGAAGCTGTGATTGGTCAGAAGAGTTGTTGTGGAATAGTTTGATTGGCATGGCTCAAATTGCATAAAGTCAAGAAAGTTGTCCTTTGAGGTATGGGCTCATGGCAGGATGGCTTAGAGGTATGGCTCGAGTCAACTGGCTTTAGGGAGGTCCATGGAAACTGATTTGAGGAGCTGGCACAAGTGGATATAAAGATTTGTGCCATTTTGCAAATTCATGAAGTTTTGGCCCCTTTTGAATTACTTGATGATCAAGGCATGAAAATGAGTGATTCTTTGGGAAATTTTGAGTTTTAGGTCATGTATCATGTTTGTGTAATGCTTAGAAGTCAATTAGAGGTCACATTTTGCCTTGGCATGAGTTTTTGCAAGTTTCCCTCTTTGGTGCATAAGTGAAAATTTAGTGATTTTTCCCAACTTTGCAAAGCCATAACTTGAGTTCTAGGATGAATTAGATCAAGTTCTTGTACTTTTTGAAAAGGGAATGATCCAATCTACAACTTCCATGACCAAGAATTTTTCATTTGAAGCAATTTTGGTTGAAAAAGAGGAGGTTGAAAAACTTTCCCAAAATGGCAATTTTGCATTACAAGTCACTTTCCCAAAATGGCAACTTTGCAAATGGCTTGAAATTATTCAATTTTGTGAACTTCTAACCTCTTATAAGATTAAATAAAGATCATGTACACCTACAATGATGGAGAAGATCCTTTGGTTGGATGATTGGGGGCCTCAGATGCCCTGATTTTGCACTGACTTGCTCAAGAAGTCATCTATTGATCAGATGCCTTCCCCATTGAATTTCTTCATGAAAATTGGTGTGTAGGATACTTATAACATATAGAGACCAATAGAAACAAGAATGACCAAAAAATTTGGAGTTATGGCCTCTGAAACCAAAACCCTAATTTTATGTCATCCGTGCAGTTATGCTTGGCTCTGCTTCCATGCCTTTCTCAATTCTTGTGATTTTCTGACTTACTTGATCTTGGGAGGATATAATATGATAATTGAACATACATGGACCCTCTTGATATGATTGAAGACCTTTGGAGTGGTTCAGATGACCCTTGGTTTGCTCAGATCACAAACCCTTGATGCAGATGAATTTGAGCCAATGCAGTGAAGCGAAAAATGCAATATGAGATGATATGATTGAACCAATGCAAATGTGAAAGATCACAAGCCATGGTGTGAACTTAGTGAGGGAAAATTTGGGGTGTTTACAGCTTCCCCTATTCAATCATGAGTTAGCTGTGCAGGATGTAAGCGACAGGCTTAACAGGCAAACAAGATAACTTGTGGTTGAATACCAAAGACAGTCCAAAATTTGCACTCACTGGGTGAAGAAGAAAAGGGATATAGATTGTAAAAGGAAGTAAAGTATGATTGTAAAGTGCGGGCGACGGAGGATGACCACCGAGCAGAGTACGACTGCTGGGGATAAAGCAATGACGGGGACGACCGACATGTTGGGGAAAAAGTGATCATGATGGAGACAGTCATCAGGTAAAGTAACAAGATTCTCTGGGGATTAAAGGTGAAGCAAATGATGGGGACAACATCAAGTTGAAGAAATAAATGATGAGGGACGGTCATCAAAGGTGAAGGACGATCACCTAGCAGGGGACGGCTGCTCTGTTGGGGATAAGATGAGGGACGGTCATCTAATGGTGAAGGACGATCACCTGGCAAGGTACGGCTGCCGAAAGCATCACGAATGTCGGATAGAAAAGGTCGACGATGGGGACGGCCATCGGATAAGCATGATGAAGGACGATCATCAAGAGGTGAAAGACGATCACCTAGCAGGGTACGGCTGCTCTCGGGGTTTATCATGACATAGGAAGAATGTCAGATAAAATAATCAACGATGGAGACGGCCATCGGATAAAATGATGAAGGACGATCATCAAAAGGTGAAGGACGATCACCTAGTAAGGTACGGCTGCCGAAAGTATCACGACATAGGATGAATGTCAGATAGAAAAGGTTCTAATAATGGAGACTCCGCTGGGGAAATGATGAAGGACGATCATCAAAAAGGTGAAGGACAATCACCTGGCAGGGTACGGCTGCCAGAAGTATCATGACATAGGACGAATGCCAGGTAGAAAAGAAACTTTGCTCTTTACTGGGAATTTGCTGGGAACTCTTCTGGAGAATGGTAGATACAGACGAGTATCTTCATCCAAGAAATGAAATTTATAAGTGTTTGACGTTGTGTATAGATTAAAGATGCGGACGAGTATCCTTAAGACTATGATACGGACGAGTATCGGTAGAAACAACTGCTGACGCATGTTCAGAGATGATGATACAGATGAGTACCAACTGGTTAACAAAGAACACGGACGAATGTTGAATCTGGAAACGACAAGTGGTGTATACAAGATACGAACGAGTATCTGTATGAGTGAAAAGTAAGCATGAGTGATACACAGACGAGTGTTCAATATGTTGGGGAGAGTAACACGCATGAGTGTCAAAGAGAGAATGTATAAGTCATGAACTCATAAGTATAAAAGATATTCTGACGATCTGTGGGGATAAGATGACGCGGACGGGTGTCAGAAGGAGTGTATTATAAGTGTTTGGGTTACAATAAGTGTTTAGGAAACCATGTTGAGGAATGGTGACACGGGTGAGTGTCCAAGGAGTGTATGGATATCTGTTTGTGGTTTATAGCTGCAGGGGGATGACACGGATGGTTGTCGAAGAAAGAGTATATATATATATTAGTGAGTGCAAAGGGGATGCTTTGGCTTCCTGCTGGTACTGTGAGTCTTTATATATACTGCTGATGGAATGTTGGTATATGCAGGTGTGTGATTCAAAACATGGCTTGTGACTATGCAGTATGTTTGATTTTTGCCGTAATGCTCCGTATTATACGGAATTCTACGCTCTGAGGGGAAATATGATGTGTATGCTATGATTATGCAAAAGATACCGATCTGGGATTCGGATCCCGTTGTTGTGAAGATCTCTGATTGATCTGTTTTGAAAGAATATCCCAGTTGGGGATGAGATCATTGGTAGATCTGATACAGATGATTCTGCTTGGGGAAACAGGTCACTGATAGACCTATCTTTGGTGATGAGGAGCCCAGTTGGGGTCTTGTGGAAGCTTTCGTCACATTGTCGTGCGGGAAATCCAGACATTGCTCTTCTGGTAGAGGCTGGAGCTCTGCGGGGAGACGGTTCCCTGTCCAACACTTGGTTGGGGAGGAATGATCACTGATCGACCTTCCTAGTGATTTTTGTGGGGATCCTGCTGAGGATGATGAACTCAGTTGGGGACATAAGCCCCTTCTGATGCTGCTTTAGAGAAAGTGCTGGAGAAGTGGTGCCTAGCAACTCTGATGGGAAGAAAGCACCCCTGATGTTGACGTGTCGAGGAAATAATGATTTGACAGCTTGCTGGGGAGAAGCATTCATGCCCCATGTTGTATTTTGAATACCTGCAATCTTGTTATGACAAAGAAACGTACAAGTACCCCGAGGTATCCCTTACTGGATTCCATCATAGGAGTTTAGACACTCCCGGGAGCAAATATATTTCCTGTAAGCATGTATTTTTAGAAAAGACGCATCTGTATTTATGCAATCAATATTTTAAGGACATCAAACATTTTTGCCAATGAAAATAAAATGTACGAGACGAAATGTGACTGAAAATCTGATTTTATTAATTTGTGTGCCCTGAATTGGCGAGTACAATCAAAGAAACAGATCCCCTGAAATGAGGAGACTGTTACAAATTGAGAAACAAAAAGGTGCTGGAAATGTTGATGACGCTTCCTTGTGCTTCCCTTTTGCTATGACTCGTATGACATTGACGTTCTTCTCATCTTGCTTTCTGAAGAAGGCTGATTCTGACCGATGCTTTAACCTTCCGAAGCTTGTCGTGCTGTAAGTGATACAGACGAATTCAGAATGCAGTTGTTTGCTTATTCCCTTATTTTGCGCGGATCGCCCTTTCGGGTTTTCAATCCACCGGGATACCCATTTTTGCCTGAGCTGTCCAATGCGGCTTTTCAACTCAGCAGGTGTACACATTTTTTTATACTTATTTTCCCTTATTTTTGCCCGAGTCTTTTATTCTGTTTTTGACTCGCCGGGATGCCCTATTTTTGCCTGGACTTACATTCTATTTTTATGTCCAGCGGGTCATTTTTATGCGAAGTATTTTTTAACTGCATCTGAATTCACAGGGGACGGGAAATCTTCACTGTCCATGGTGCTGAGCATCAGTGCTCCACCAGAGAAGACTTTCTTTACTATGAACGTACCATCGTAATTCGGAGTCCACTTGCCCCTGTGGTCTGTATGAGGAGGAAGGAGTCTTTTCAGCACAAGATCTCCTACTTAGTATTCCTGAAGCCTGACTTTCTGATCGAAGGCTTTCTTCATTCTTTTCTGATATAACTGCCCGTGACAAATTGCAGCTAATCTCTTCTCTTCGATCAGATTCAATTGTTCGTATCGGGACCGGACCCATTCTGCTTCATTCAGCTTAACATCCATCAGTACCCACAAGGAGGGTAATTCAACTTCAACAAGTAGGACTTCCTCCATACCATACACAAGCTGATACGGTGTTGCCCCAATGGATGTTCTGATTGATGTACGGTACCCATGCAAGGAAAATGGTAGCATTTCATGCCAGTCTCTGTAGGTGACCACCATCTTTTGCACAATTTTCTTGATATTCTTGTTAGCTACCTCAACATCGCCATTCATCTTTGGCCTGTAAGGAGAAGAGTTGTGATGTTGGATCTTGAAGTCCCGGCACAGTTCTGCCATCATTTTATTGTTCAAGTTGGAACCATTATCAGTAATGATTTGCTCGGGCACTCCATACCGATAGATAATGTCTCTCTTCAGGAATCGGGCTACCACTTTCCTGGTGACATTTGCATAGGAAGCTGCTTCAACCCACTTGGTAAAATAGTCAATGGCTACCAGGATGAATCTGTGGCCATTTGAAGCAGTCGGCTCAATCTTGCCGATCATATCAATGCCCCACATGGCAAAGGGCCAAGGTGAAGACATCACATTCAAAGGATTCGGAGGCATATGCACTTTATCTGCATAAATCTGGCATTTATGGCATTTTCTGGCAGAGGCACAACAGTCTGCATCCATTGTGATCTAGTAGTAACCTGATCTTAGCAATTTCTTAGCCATTGCATGTCCTCCAGCATGGGTACCGAAAGATCCTTCATGTACCTCGTGCATCAACAAATCTGCTTCTGCCCTATCAACACATCTGAGAAGTACCATATCAAAGTTTCTCTTGTACAAGGAACCATCAGCATTCAGGAAGAAACTACTAGCTAGCCTTCTTAATGTCTTCTTATCATTGGAAGATGCCCCTGGTGGGTATGTTTGATCCTCCAAGAATCATTTGATGTCATAGAACCAAGGCTTATCATCTTTAGCAAGGTCTGCTGAGAATACATATGCCGGTCTGTCAAGTCTGGATACTGAAATCCGAGGCACAATGTTGGCAGCTTGAACTTTGATCATGGATGAAATGGTAGCCAGAGCATCTGCAAACTGATTTTCATCTTGAGGGATATACTCAAGCTTGACTATTGTGAAGAATGTGAGTAACCTTCTTGTGTAATCCCGGTAAGGAATCTGATGCTCCTGGTGAGTATACCATTTGCCGTTGGTTTGATTGATTACCATAGCCGAATCTCCGAATACAGTTAAAGTCTTGATCCTGAGGTCAATGGCTTCCTCAAGGCCCATAATACAAGCTTCGTATTCAGCTTCGTTGTTAGTGCAGTTAAAGGTGAGCTTTGCCGAGAAAGGCATGTGAACTCCCTTAGGTGTAATGAGTACTGCACCAACCCCACCTCCATTCATATTAACAGCCCCATCGAACATCATTGTCCACTCTTCTTCTGGGTCAGGCCCTTCAGTGTGAACAAGCTCTCCATGATCTTTTGCTTTTATGAACATGATGTCTTCATCAGGGAAGTCAAATCTCATAGGCTGGTAATCATCAATGGGTTGCTCAGCAAGATAATCAGACAATACACTGCCTTTGATGGCTTTTTGAGATGTGTACTGAATGTCATATTCTGTGAGAATCATTTGCCATCTTGTAACCCGTCCGGTAAGTGCTGGCTTTTCAAATTTGTACTTGACCGGATCCATCTTGGAGATCAATAAGGTAGTGTGGGTCAACATATACTACCTTAGTCGGCGAGCAGCCCACGCTAAAGCACAACAAGTTTTCTCGAGCAGTGAGTAACGTTGTTCACAGTCGGTAAACTTTTTGCTTAGGTAGTAAATTGCATACTCTTTTCGACCAGACTCGTCATGCTGGCCCAACACACACCCCATTGACTCTTCTAATACTGTCAAGTACATTATTAGAGGTCTTCCTTCAACTGGAGGCATAAGGATCGGAGGCTCTTGTAAGTATTCCTTGATTTTGTCAAAAGCCATTTGGCAGTCTTCATTCCACCTGACCGTTTGTTCTTTCCTTAACAACTTGAACAAAGGCTCACAGGTTGCAGTAAGGTGAGATATGAACCTTGATATGTAGTTCAATCTACCTAAGAACCCCCGAACCTCTTTTTCAGTCTTTGGTGCAGGCATTTCTTGAATGGCTTTAACTTTATCAGGGTCAACTTCAATACCTTTCTCACTCACAATAAATCCCAGCAGCTTACCGGATCGCACCCCGAATGTGCATTTGTTGGGGTTTAGCTTCAGTTGGTACTTCCTCGGACGCTTGAATAGCTTCAACAGATTCACCAGGTGGCCTTCTTCTGTGAGGGACTTGGAAATCATGTCATCCACATAACATTCAATTTCTTTATGGATCATGTCATGGAATAATGTTACCATAGCCCGTTGATAAGTGGCACCAGCATTCTTCAGTCCGAATGGCATTACCTTATAACAGAATGTGCCCCAGGGTGTGATGAAAGTTGTCTTCTCCATGTCTTCAGGTGACATCTTGATCTGATTATATCCTGAAAATCCATCCATGAAGGAGAATACCGAGAAATGAGCCGTATTGTCGACCAATACATCAATGTGAGGTAATAGGAATTCATCTTTTGGGCTAGCTCTATTCAGATCCCGGTAATCCACACACATCAGTACTTTGCCATCCTTCTTAGGCACAGGTACAATGTTAGCAACCCACGGCGGATAGCTAGTTACAACAAGGAAACCGGCGTCCTACTGGTTTTGTACCTCTTCTTTTATCTTCATTGCCATATTCGGGCGAGTACGGCGTAGCTTCTGTTTTACTGGCGGACAGTCCTCTTTCAAAGGCAGCTTGTGCATAACAATGTCGGTATCCAGACCTGGCATGTCCTGATAAGACCAAGCAAAAACATCCACATACTCCCGAAGCATGTCAATAAGTTTCTCTTTCACTGACTCTTGCAGACAGGCCCCGATTTTCACTTCTTTCAAGTCTTCTTCTGTACCAAGATTAATCGTCTCAACTTCCTCCTGATTAGGAGTGATAACCTTCTCCTCTTGTCTTAACAACCTGGCTAGCTCTTCAGGTAGCTCATAATCTTCTTCAACCTCTTCATCGGCTTGATTAATCGGATTGTCAAAGTCATACGAAGTCATAGTAGTGTTGTTATCGGTGCAATCTGGAGGGCACTCTCTGCAAGGGTTTAGATTTGTTCATTTTAGTGATCAGTTTTAACTTGTTTAGAAAAAAGTAAAAATGGAGTTATTATTTTGAAAAACATTGCATTTTATTTTTTGTACAAAAAATGAAAAAATGAAAAAAAAAACAGTGAGCAGATAAGAAAAGACTCATTTGCAAAAGATGTCCTGATATTCATTAATTGATCGTTTGCACAAAATACAAGATGGCCCGATTACAAAATGAGCCCTAACATCTTGGGCAAGATGCAGGACTTGATGCATGCTTAAAGACAGGAAATAATAATTACTCTGCAGGAGTAACTCTTATAATTTCCTAGGAAGACCAGTTTGAGACATGGTTCCCCGGGATCCTTGGACGTATCCAGTTTTCCAGGTTGCGCTCGTCTTCTGACTCATCTTCCAAACTATTCACAGCATCCGGGGTAAGCATCCCCCCGCTGACAAACTTGGGCTCTGTTGCAGCCTCTGGTTGATCTTGTCGAGTTGGTCTGTAACCCAACCCGAATCGGTCTTCTTTCTTTTCAACTGGCAGCAGCTTGCCCCAGCCTTGAGCGGTACCCTCCTCAACACCTTTCGGGCGTGTTGATATGATGTGATAGAAGTCCCTGACACAGCAGATGCTTCATTAATATTAAGGGCCTCAAACCCTTGACTCATAGTCTCATGGATCTCCCCATCCATTTCTATGTACTTATACATAGCCAGCTGGCTAACAAAGATGTCCTCCTCCCCACAGATGGTGATGATTTGGCCTTCCCACTCGAATTTTAACTTCTGGTGAAGGGTATACGTAACAGCGCCAGCGGCGTGGATCCAGGGTCTACCCAACAGACAACTGTAGGCCGACTGTATGTCCATCACAAAGAAGGTAGTTTTGAAAGTCTGCGGGCCAATCAACACAGGCAGATCAATCTCCCCGAGTACTGATCTTTTAGAGCCATCAAATGCTCTCACCACCAAATTACTCGGACGCAATGCCAAGCCATCATACTCCAGCTTCACTAAGGCTTTCTTTGGTAGAACATTGAGTGACGATCCAGTGTCCACCAGTACATGAGACAGAACAACACCCTTACATTCCAAGGTGATATGCAAAGCCTTGTTATGGTTGTGTCCCTCTGTTGGTAAGTCAGCATTGTTAAAGCCCAGTCCATGACTGGTGTTGACATTTGCAATCACAGTTTCTAGCTGATTAACAGTAATCTCCTCCGGCACGTATGTTGCATGCAGGACCTTCAACAATGCATTCCGGTGAGCTTCGGAACACATCAACAGTGATAATATGGAGATTTTGGAGGGTGTTTGGTGAAGCTGGTCCACCACCTTATAATCACTCCTTTTTATGATTCTCATGAACTCGTCTACATCTTGCTCAAAAGATGTCTTCTGAGTTACCTTAGAAGATGGCTCTTCGGATACCACACTCTTTCCTTTTGCCTTGGCAGCAGCTTCTGCTTTAGCATTAGGTCTTTGCGTTTGTGAGGCAAAAAGGCGTCCGCTTCTGGTGAAGCCTCCTCCTCACCCAACATTATCAATTTGTGGTGAAGAGGTTGATGAATCCAGGGTGATCTTCTCCCCATTGCAGTAGAGATCAGAGCCGTAGTGCCAGGGTATGGAATTACTGCTTTCATAAGGAACAGGCCCGGGTACCGTGATGGTAACTGGGCTGATTACTGCAGAGGAAGGTGCTGTAATGGTGTGCGGATCATAGTAAATCGTGACTGGTGATCTGGCAGGAGGTGCTGTAGCGGTAAAATCGTGAGTGTAAGCTATTGATTAACTTAACTCAAGGTACACAGAGTCGCCACCGCGCTTTTATTTATTTCCAAAAGGAAAAAGGTAAAAGAACGAATAAAAACCTAAGGATCTAAAAGCAAAAGCTAAAAGAAACAAACAGAGAACGGGTAAGGGGATTGGTTACAAGCCGGGAAGGTTTTAAGCACCCGACTCGTCCGAGATACTCCACGGGAGCCCTTTGAAATATTTATTGCTTTTTTGGTTTGAAATTGGTTTGCTTGAAAATGATTGAAGGGATGAGGAGAAGAATGTTTTTTTAAGATTTTGTGTTTGATGAGGTTTTAATGCCTCATGCCTACGTACCCACAAAGTGAAATGCGAGATCAAAACCTCGTAGTTCGTGGTACAAAATTTGAAAAGAAACAATGAGTTGAATTAATTTTAAAATGTAGAGACACATTTAGGTTTTTATTCCGAAGTCGGGACACATTTAGGTCTATGTTAAGCAATCGCCGAGTAATTTACGAAGTAATTACCCTACAAATGAGGTCGGCCACCACCAATTAAGGTGCATAATATTAGTGCTAATGTATGCGAGATGAACGATATATAAATCGTTATCCGAACGCGATACCGCACGAAACTAAAGATGAATACCAAATTGAGTCGTACTTATGGTATTCTTCCATCCTTAAGCTCAATCACTCATCTTGGTGGATTCAAGCATGAAAATGTATCACTAATGCAAAGTACCTTAAATGAATTGAATAATCCACTTAAAGGTAGTTTTGAATTAATGAACATTAACTACTCTAATCTACACCTAAAGTCCATTGAAATTAAGGAGGAATTACTCCCAAAAATGCTTCCCAAGGTAAAAATAAAAAGGGGAAAGAAGAAGAAGAAAGAGAAACCAAAAAGGGGCTTGAAACAAGCCAAAAACACCATTCTGACTTGTGTTAACCGGTTAACCAATTGGTTAACCGGTTAACGCAAGCAGAACTTGAATAATTTGCGCTATTTTTAAACTGGTTAACCGGTTAACCAAATGGTTAACCGGTTAACGCTGTACCAGAAGCTGAAAAATGCAGAAAATTCAGCATGATCCATTTTGAAACCTTTTCTCAAACATTGGATGATCTTGATCTGAATTTGCACAAATTTTAAAACCAAAATACAGTGGAATCCCTGCAATCAAACAACAAATAAAGATCCAAAGGATCTAGAAACAAAAGCACCAAAGATCTACATCTTGAATGTTGATGGTGAATATGGGTTTATGGAGGAAGATGAATTACCAAAAGCTTTTTCTTCAAATTGAACCAACACAAGCTTAGATCTACTAAAATTAATGAGCAAGAGAATGAAAGGATGAAGGTCTAGCTCAAGTTAATCAAGAATTCAATGTGAATTCTTGATAACTTCAAAAGAAAGAAAGATGAGCTTTGGAGAATTTTGGTGTTGGGGAGTAATTTTGCAAGAGGTTTTGTGGCTATCAAAAGCTTCTGGAATGAATGAAATTGAGGTCCTATTTAAAGGCCTTAGGTATGGAAATTTAGTGGAATGGAGCTTGCTTTGGTAATTTGAATTTAGGCTTGGTAATTTGAATTTTGGTGGGAAATGGAAAAAAGTGGTGATTAGTGAGGGTTTTTGGTAGGAAATGATCAAAATGATGTAGAGAAATCAGAAACCAATGGATCTAGAATATTCCAATAAAATCAATGATCTAAGGGTGCTGAATTTGAATAAAAAATTCAAATTTGGCACTGGTTAACCGATTAACCATTTGGTTAACCGGTTAACCAAGCTGAATTTTGAATTTTTTGTTCAAAAATAGCTGCTTGGTTGTTTCGGCCCGATTCTTGTGTACATCGAAGAAATAAACACGAGAACCTTGGAGATCCTTTGAATGAATCAATTAACTTGGGAAATCCTTGATCTGATAATTTTGAATTATTTGCGGATCGTCTTCGACTTTTTTGTGAAATTTACTCGAGCTGCAGGACTGATATTTTTTGACATTTTTATATGGTTCCTCTTCCTGAAAAAAAAAGTTAGCAAAAGGAAACAAAATATTTTTGGATTTTGATTAATGGTTAGTAAACACAATCAAATAAAACAATTAAAGACAACGGTGATCCTCTGCGAGGCATAATCCTAACCCGAGAAGAACCGTGCAACCAGTGCGATCTCGTTTGTATGCAAAATGCAGATGAAATGCAAAGAAATCTTAGGGCAAAAATTAGGTTTCTACAGCTGCCCCTATTTAAGTTTCTTCAATCCAGAGATATGAAGATTGACATCTTCGTCTCTACAAGATGGGAGAGACTTAAATACAGAATACCCAATTTTTGTCCTAAGAGAACATGATATGATATGAATATGATATGCAAACCCAAGATCTCTGTGGGGAAAAAATGACCACCAGAGGAAAGCAAAATCCTGGGGACACAGAAGAAAATCCCGCTGGGGAAACAACAACAGACAACAAAAGAGTTTACCAGGAAAATAAATCACTAGATAGCTGACTCCACTTGGAAAAAGGTATGATATAATTAGGGAACAAATTCAACCAGGGAAAATAAACACCCTGCCAGGAAATATCAATCAAACAAAGTATTCGAGTCCAAAAATACTGAGTTGGAAAAGAATCATCAACTACCGATTTACTGGGTAGGAAATATAAAGAACTCGACTATCGATTTACTGGATAGGAGCAAAATACAGAGAGATAACCTCAACTACCTTTTTACTGGGCAGAAAAATTCTCAACTACCTGATTTACTGGGTAGGAGCATGATCAACTACCTGATTACTGGGTAGGAACTCAATCAAAAGGAAACAGCTTCTATTACCTTTTTACTGGGTAAAGAGAAAATATCTGATTCTATTACCTTTTTACTGGGTAAGAAGAAATCTCAACTACCGGATTTACTGGGTAGGAGTACAAGGAAAAGAACATGATCAATTCGGTAATATTACCCACTATCGATTACTGATAGCTTAATTCCAAAGTAATATACTCAAGCTGGAGAAAATGTTGCCCACTATCAGACAATGATAGCTTAATTCCAAAGCAATATTACTCACAAAAGGGGACCAAAGTTCAATCCAAGAACAAATTGGAGAGAAACGGTCAAACAAGACTCATCCCGAGGAGGAAATATCTCAACTAGGGAAAATTCCATCCAGATAATAAACTGGGGAGGAAGCTGAATCAAAATCATCCACGAGAAACAAGCTAAGTGGGGAATTAGAAAGGATTAAAACTTTCTGCCTAATGGTCGACACTCTAAACTTGAGAGGAAGACGATACACACACTCTGTGGGGAAAGACCACACCAAAGAGCAGATAACAATGATAAACGCAAGAATGCAAGCAAACGATGTTATGCCTATGCGTATGAATATGCTTATGAATATGCTGACAACACAAACATAAGGATAAGAAACGGGTGACATGAACACCACAACAACCGGATACTCGGCTAATCCAAAGGCAACAGTGCGGGGAAACCTGCTGGAGATTCAACTTGAAATCTTGCAGGGGACTATCATAAGCCATCAAAGGAATAAAATCCTACTACAAGGCTTAAATCATGATGAGACAACATTTGCTAGGGATATCATCCTGCTGAGGAAAGGTAATAATCTGCTGAGGATGGAAGTATTCTTGATAAAAATCAAACTTCACGAGGAATAACTGTTATACCACTCCTGCTCCATTTGGGGATAGAGTGCAAGACCTGCTAAAATCATATAGGAATCTGCTGGAAATCAACACATATAGACCTACTGGGGATCCATATGGGGATATCAGAAGTTAACATCATAGCCAAAACAACAGTTACGAGGGATTTTAAATCAATACCCACCATTGGGTAAAAGAAAACCTCTGAACTGACTGCTATATCAGTACTTCTATATTCAAAGATGCAAACAAATCAAGCTGAGGAACAAGAGCTCAGCTGAGGATTCCCAATGCGTCTCAATTTAAAGATAACTTGCTGAGGGAGAGATCAAAACTCAGCTAGGGATTCTTAAGAACATCCTTTCTAACAACTCTTCTGGGGAATACATACAATCTCCATTCATGCTTATTGTTGGGGAACAAAACATCATTAACATCAACCTGTCAAGACTATCCAGGAACTTCGCATGGACACAACCGAATCAAACCCTGCTTTGGGAGAGACGAGTTACACACATCCGGATTTTACCATCCTTGGAATCAATATTGATATCCTTTCTTTGTTCATATATCAAAAGAAAAATGTTTTTAAAATCTTCAAAGATTAAATTTATTAAATTTGTTTCAAAAATCATCATCAACAATAAATTGAAATTTTGTAAACAGAAACAATATAAAGAATTGCAAACAAATGGATAAAAGCTCAAATTCATTGATAGAATGGTAGTCAACAAATGGCATGACTCCATGGATCATTACAAGTTTGAAAAATGGTAAATACATGGAAAAGGGCTACATTGAAATACAATGATCACTATTCTCCCTATCAACTTTGAACTCCATTGTGTCCGAAACTTCAGTCAAGGATGAGTGAATAAGAATCTTTGATGGGAAATTCTTCTGAGAGATAGAATCGGAAATCCTCGATCGCTACAAGTGATCCAGTCTGTCGACGCAGTTACTTGCCATGATCCCTAACTTTTGCCTAGATTTCCCTTTCAGGTTTTCAATCTACCGGGATAATTATTTCTGTTTATGTCTCTAATTTTTGCCTGGACCGCCCTTTCGGGTTTTCAATCCACCGAGACGCTCCTTTTTGCCTAAGCCGCCCTTTCGGGTTTTCAACTTAGCGAGCTGTTCTTTTATTTTTTTAGGCGAAGTATTTCTTGACTGCATCCGCATTCACAGAGCGAGTGATCTCCTCACCATCCATAGTTGCAAGAATTAATGAACCGCTAGAAAAGGCTTTCTTAACAAGATATGGGCCATCATAGTTCGGAGTCCACTTGCCCCGAGAATATTTAAGGAAAGACTGAATCTTTTTGAGTACGAGGTCGCCTTCTCTGAATACACGAGGTTTGACCTTCTTGTCAAAAGCTTTCTTCATTCTTTGCTGGTATAACCGACCATGACACAAAGCTGTTATTCTCTTTTCCTCAATCAAATTCAACTGATCAAATCTACTCTGACACCATTCAGCCTCAGTCAACTTGGCTTCCATCAGAACTCTCATCGATGGGATCTCAACTTCGACGGGGAGCACTACTTCTGTTCCATAAACAAGTGAGAAAGGGGTTGCCCCTGTTGAAGTGCAGACAGATGTACGATACCCATGCAAAGAAAAAGGGAGCATCTCATGCCAATCCTTGTATGTCACAACCATCTTCTGAATGATCTTCTTAATGTTCTTGTTAGCAGCTTCAACAGCCCCATTCATCTTCGGTCTATAAGGAGAGGAATTATGGTGTTGAATCTTGAATTCTTCACAAAGCTCTTTCATCATCTTATTATTCAAGTTCGAAC
This sequence comes from Lathyrus aphaca, assembly GCA_963966055.1. Taxonomy (NCBI): domain Eukaryota; kingdom Viridiplantae; phylum Streptophyta; class Magnoliopsida; order Fabales; family Fabaceae; genus Lathyrus; species Lathyrus aphaca. The sequence continues at coordinate 494,806,406 of OZ014519.1, forward strand.
CATTATCAGTAATGATTCTATTCGGAACACCATATCTGCAGATAATGTTATTCTTTATAAACTGAACCACAACTTGCTTGGTCTCATTAACATATGATGCTGCTTCAACCCACTTGGTGAAGTAGTCAATTGCCACAAGAATAAAACGATGTCCATTCAAAGCCTTGGGTTCAATCATACCAATCATATCAATTCCCCACATAAAGAAAGGCCATGGGGAAGAAATCACATTGAGATAAGCTGGTGGCATGTGAATCTTATCAGCATACACTTGACACTTATGGCACTTTTTCACATACTTGCAACAATCAGATTCCATTGTCAGCCAATAGTAACCTGCTCTCAACATCTTTTTAGCCATTGCATGCCCATTAGAATGAGTGCCAAAGGATCCTTCATGAATTTCTTTCATTAACATGTCTGCTTCGTGTCTATCTACGCATCTGAGCAAGACCATGTCAAAATTTCTCTTATAAAGCACATTTCCATTCAGGAAGAAATTGCCTGCCAATCTCCTCAAAGTTCTCTTATCTTTATCAGATGCCCCGAGTGGGTATTCTTGACTCTGGAGGAAACATTTAATATCATGATACCAAGGCTTGTCATCATGGACCTCTTCAACTGCAAACACATGAGCTGGTCTTTCAAGTCGCATCACACTGATCATGGGAACATCATTCCACTGGTGCACTTTTATCATAGAAGCTATAGTTGCTAAAGCATCTGCCATCTGATTCTCATCACGAGGAACATAATGAAACTCAACTTTAGTGAAGAAAGTTGATATCTTCCTGGCATAATCTCTATAAGGGATCAAGTGGGGTTGATGAGTTACCCACGTGCCCTGAATCTGATTGATTACCAAGGCAGAATCTCCATACACATCAAGATGCTTAATCCTCAGATCAATAGCTTCCTCAAGACCCATAATGCAGGCTTCATACTCAGCTTCATTATTGGGACAAGGAAAAGTCAACCTCGCGGCAAAAGGAATATGTGAACCATGGGGAGTAATGATCATTGCCCCAATTCCTCTTCCGCATGCATTCACAGCACCATCAAAAACTAAACCCCATCGAGATCAGGGCTCCGGCCCTTCCTCAATCAAAGGTTCATCACAATCTTTCACTTTCAAAAACATCACTTCTTCATCTGGAAAATCAAACTTGATTGGTTGGTAATCATCAATCGGTTGATGTGCCAAATGGTCAGCCAAGATACTACTTTTTATAGTTTTTTGGGCTCGGTACTCAATATCATATTTTGATAACAACATTTGCCAACGAGCAATCCTCCCAGTCAAAGCAAGCTTTTCAAAGATATACTTGATTGGATCCATTTTAGAGATCAACCAAGTTGTATGATTCAGCATATACTGGTGAAGACGCTTTGCAGCCCAAGCTAAGGCACAACAAGTTTTTTCAAGCATGGAATACCGAGACTCACAATCAATGAATTTCTTACTCAAGTAGTAAATTGCATATTCTTTTCTTCCATATTCATCTTGCTGACCAAGCACACAACCCATGGAATCTTCCAACACAGTCAGGTACATGATCATCGGTCTACCTTCCACAGGAGGAGACAAAATAGGAGGTTCAAGTAGATATTCTTTGATACTTTCAAACGCCTTCTGACAATCATCTGTCCAGACACAACCTTTATCTTTTCGAAGCAACTTGAAAATCGGAGCACATGTGGCAGTCATGTGAGAGATAAACCTCGAAATATAATTCAAATGGCCCAAGAATCCTCTTACTTGCTTTTCGGTTCTTGGAGCAGGCATTTCCTGAATAACTTTCACTTTATCAGGATCAACTTCAATGCCTCTTTGGCTCACAATGAAACCTAACAACTTTCCAGAACGTACACCAAATGTGCACTAGTTCGGATTCAAACAAAGCTTAAACTTCCTTAATCTTTGAAACAACTTCAGCAAATGTTCAACATAATCCTCTTCAGTCCTCGACTTAGCGATCATATCATCAACATATACCTCGATTTATTTGTGCATCATATCATGGAAAAGTGTGGTCATAGCTCTTTGGTACGTCGCACCAGCATTCTTCAATCCAAAAGGCATCACTCTGTAGCAGAATGTTCCCCATGGTGTAATAAATGTGGTCTTTTCCATGTCCTCGGGTGCCATCTTTATTTGATTATAACCGGAAAATCCGTCCATAAAAGAGAACACATCAAACTTAGCCGTATTATCTACCAACATATCAATGTGTGGCAAAGGAAAATCATCTTTCAGACTGGCTTTGTTCAAATCTCTGTAATCAACGCACATTCGGACTTTTCCGTCTTTCTTCGGAACAGGAACGATATTGGCCACCCATTCAGGATAAGTTGACATCACAAGAAAACCTGCATCAATCTGCTTTTGAACCTCCTCTTTGATCTTTACTGCCATATCGGGATGAGTTCTTCTCAACTTCTGCTTTACAGGTGGACATTCAGGCTTCAACGGAAATCTATGCTCCACAATATTAGTATCAAGACCTGGCATGTCTTGATAAGACCAAGCGAATACATCAACATACTCTCTGAGAAGCTCTATAATCCTCTTCTTAACATCAGGACCAAGCAATGCTCCAACTTTGACTTCTTTCTTTTCATCTTCAGAACCCAAGTTGACCATCTCTATAGACTCTCCATGAGGCTGAATAATCTTCTCCTCGTGCTCAAGCAACCGAGAAATCTCATCAGGAATCTATTCAACATCCTCTTCCTCAACTTCAAACACAGGGAATTAAAAGTTGGGAGAGGGCATAGGATCTTTGTTTTCAATGGGTTTATCAATCAATCTGCACAATGATTTTATTTTTATTTTAGAGTATGAACAAAAGATGCAAACATTATGCAGATAAACAATTATTATATTTTGGGTTTTTTATGTTACCATTTTTCAGAATAAAGCAAAAAGGAAAAAACATATATGGAAATCAAAATAGCATTTTATTGATGATGATAAAATTTGAAACAAAGCCCGACAAACATCACTTTCACCTTGGGCAGAGTGAAAGGATTTTTGAAAGAAAATAAAACAAATTACTTTAAAGCATGAACAATAAAAGGAACATCAACAACAATCCAGTTCTGGAAAATCTTTCCATGCGTAACAAAGTCAGGCATTTCTTCATCTTAATCATCTTCAATGATGGCAGCAGCGGAATGATCGTTGATAAATCCAGCACTTCGGAAGCCTTCCTGAATAGTCTTCGGGTTACTGAGAACCGCGCCTGGTGCAAAGCCGATACCAAAACCTTCCTTGTTGTTGACAGCCTCAATAACTCGTCCCCAACCATCAGACTGACCAGCTTCAAGCACTCGCAGAGCATCCTTGAAAGAGGACATGGGCATGGCATTCTTCTTAACAGCATTATCCACGACAGAAAGAGCTTGAAACGAAGTTCCCACCTCTTCTTCAACATCAATATAGGAGAAAGAAGACAAATTGCTCACAAGCATCGCCCTTTCACCTTCAATGGTCACCAATTTCCCCTCTTTCACAAACTTCAGCTTCTGATGTAGAGTGGATGTCACAGCTCCAGCCTCATGGATCCAGGGTCTTCCGAGGAGACAACTGTAAGCGGGACGTATATCCATTACTTGAAAAGTAATCTTGAATATAAACGGTCCAATAAGAATAGGAAGATCCATTTCACCAATCACTGTCTTATTCGACCCGTCAAACGCTTTCACAATAATCCCATTATGCCTCATGGGAGCACCTTGATACGCAAGCTTTGACAAAGTTGACCTTGGCATCACATTCAGAGAAGATCCGGTATCAACTAGCACCTTGGACATAGCATCTTCCTGACAGTCCACCGAAATATGCAACGCCAAGTTATGATTCTTTCCTTCTTCAGGCAAATCGTCATCACAGAAGCTTAAATTGTTGCAAGATGTGATATTAGCCACAATACTATCAAACTGATCAACAGTCACATCATGGTCAACATAAGCTTGATCAAGAATCTTCTGCAAAGTCTGCCTATGAGCCTCAGAACACATCAAGAGTGATAAAACTGATATCTTCGAAGGAGTATGCAACAACTGCTCAGTAATGTTGTACTCGCTCTTCTTTATCAATTTTAGCACCTCATCTTCACTATTACCAGATTGGCCTGATTGGACAACAACATCCATAATCTGCTTACTTGCACTTGTATCTTCAACTCTCTTTGGAGGATCTGAAGCATACACTCTACCACTTCGAGTAACCTTTGTCACATCAGCAATGCTAACCACATACTTTGGAGTAGGAATAGGAACTTCCCTACCATTTTCTATCATCGTAGCATTATACCGGTACAGAACAGCTTTATCAGACTCATATGGCACTGGACCAGGCAAATTGATCACCAATGGAGTAACAACATTTTTACGACTGTCAAAAGAAATAACCACTCTTTCAGGAACAGCCCTCTCAGGAAGATTGAACTGAGGCATAATAACATTCACTTCATTTTCATATTCATCTCTTTTTGCTGTCACTTCAATCAACTTATCATCCATCATCTTTTGAATGTCTCTCTTAACAACCACGCAACCACGAGGATTCACTGAGCAGATACAACATCCAGCATAATCGTGATCAATATCGTGATATTCACTTAAGAAAGCATGCATCTCAACCAAAGACCTTCGAACCTCATAGATCTTGAACAACCCAGGACAACCATCAACCATATTCACAGACGCATTACCATGCCTCGGCAACGGATTTTTCTGCACATTTGGATTAACATCATTAAAATACAGAACATTGTTCCTCATCAATTTCTGTACTTCAAACTTCAAGGGATAACAATTCTCAACATCATGCCCCGGGGCACCTTGATGAAAAGCACAACGAGCCGCTGGCTTATACCACCATGGGATAGTCTCTGGAACTGGAGGTGGAGGACGCGTTTGCACAAGATTCTTTGCAATCAAAGATGGAAGCAAGTCCGCATACGACATCGGAATAGGATCAAAACTCGGCTTAGCCCGAACTTGTTGATTACCACCTTGTTGCACAGAAGGTTGTTGATAACGAGGTTGATACTTTGGAACTGCTGGCATAGTTGGAGCCACATTAATCATAGGGGTTACAGAAGCTACATGCTGCGAATGGTGATTCCCACGACTGTGAGGTCTTCTATAACTTTCACGGGATACTGCATTAGTCTCATTTTCTTTCTTTTTCCCAAAGTTGAACCTTCTAGAGCTTGAGCCATTGCTATTCTCCTGACTCAACCGTCCCTCGCGGACACCTTCTTCTAAACGCATCCCCATACTTACCATTTCAGTGAAATCAGAAGGAGCGCTTGCTATCATCCTCTCATAATAAAAAGAACCTAAAGTCTTCAAGAAGATCTTCGTCATTTCTTTTTCTTCCAGCGGAGGAACAATCTGGGCTGCCAGCTCGCGCCATCTCTGCGCATATTCTTTAAAAGTCTCTTTGTCCTTCTGGGACATAGCACGAAGTTGATCTCTATCTGGCGCCATATCGACGTTATACTTGTACTTCCTCACAAAAGCTTCTCCCAAATCATTGAAGGTCTTGATTTGGCTATTATCCAGACTCATATACCACCTCATGGGTGCACCGGTCAAACTATCCTGGAAATAGTGAATCAGCAGCTTATCATTATCTGTCTGAGCAGACATTTTTCTGGCATACATAGTCAAATGACTCAACAGACAAGTGTTGCCTTTGTACTTCTCAAACTCAGGCAATTTGAATTTGTACGGAACTTTAACATTAGGGACCAGACAAAGGTCATAAGCATCTTTTCCGAACAAATCCTTATGCTTCAAGGCTCTCATCTCCCTCTGTATCTCAACAAAGCGTCCCTGGAAATCATCAAGTCTTTCAGCTACTCCAGCGCCTTCACTGGGCTCAGCATGGTAAATCATCTCATCATGGTGCGGAATAGTGTGTACCACAGGCAGTGCAGTAGTCACAACTGGAGGAAGAGTAGTCCACACTGATGATGGGAGAGTATTAAATGCAGCAGTCTCAGGATGATGAGGAGGACGATAACCGGAAGGAATAAAATCGACTGGCATGCCCCAAGGTATGCTAGCAGGCATACGATAGCAAGGAGAAATAACAGTATCAACAGGAATTGATGCGGTAACAACCTCGGAGATGACAATATTCTGAATAGGAGAATTAGGAGGTGGCTGATTCTGGGCAGCCACCAAACTTTCCATCATAGCAGAAACTCTTTCCAAGCTTTCCCTCAAATAAGTAACCTCTTCGCGCAGCTCGCGATTCTCTTGTTGTAAAGTTTCCATCACCCTTCTCTGATTAGCTCGAGTATCAAATCGGTGAGTCAGCTTGACAGGAGAACTGAATGAAGACCAAGAAACAACATAAGATCCCTGGAGAACACTCAAAAAGCAAGACAAATGCAGGTATGATGCATGGCATGCATATGCAAATGCAAAGATTTCAAAGGATTATAAGATAACTTGCAATATTCATACAGAGACATTTTTGAAATACTTAAAAACTCATTCTCATTAAGATCAAAGTGAGGATTACAAGTGAAGTACATACATCAATAATCCTAATACATGAGAGAAAAAGTAAACTAGGCCTAGGGAATCATATCCGAAGAAGTTCCGAATCCTGGCTGATACTTCATGCGAATCCTCTTGAGCTCTTTCTTGTACCGATCTTCCATATCTTCCTTATCCTTCACCAATTTGTCGACAATGGCTTTCCACGCACCAGATGTAGGAGGAATAGTAGATGGAGTACTAGAGGAAGATAAATCCTCTCTTGGCCTCTTCATGACACGTCGCTCAAGTAGCTCAATGAGATCATCCTTCTCCTTCAGCTGCTCTTGCATCGTAGTCTTCTCAAGTAGCCATTCTTCTTTCTCTTTCTTCATCTTGTCCAACTCTTCCTGAAGAGCCACCTTCTCATCAACGGGAGGAAGAAAAGCGGACAAAGGCAATATGGGAAACAAAGGCTCCTCAGGTGGATAAGGCATCTTGAGCTTGGAAGCCCTAGATCGAACCCACTGGATATAACATTCGGAAGGAGCAAGGTGTTGTCTTCCCAATTGACCTTTCTCTTTCCGATGAACCGCATGCCAAGAATGAGCAATCCTTTTCTTCATTTCCACATGATCAGCACCATTAAGAAAGAAGAAACGGGATAAGGAAAGATTGTTTGGTATGTCCTTCAAACAATATCCGAACTGTCGTCTAGCAAGAATGGGGTTGTAGCTAATTCCCCCACGTGTTCCAAGAAGAGGTACATTAGGAAATTCTCCACAACTGTCAATAAGCACTCCAGTATCATAATGAGAACTATACCATGTCATGTCCTTATGAGAAAGTGACATCAACCTTTGAGACCATCTTCGATTCTCTCAATTGTCCTTGAAAACATCCGACTTAGGTAGGTGCGAAATAAACCACCTATAAAGAAGAGGCGCACAACATACAATTTCTCCATCACCTTTTGAGGTCCTATAGTGAAAAGCATGATACATATCTCCAAGCAAAGTAGGCATCAGGTTCTTCTTCAAGAAGATCTGAATAGCATTCTCATCCACAATACCATCTAAGTTCGGAAACAAGACAATCCCGTAAATAAGCAAAGCAAGAATAGCCTCAAATGCATCCTTATGACCCAAAGTAAGTGAGGTAGAAGCTTTTCCTATCAAGAACTTATCATTAATACCACAAACACTCCCCTTTGGAAGAAACTTCCCATTAAGATCGGATTCCTTAAGAAAAAGTGCTTTGGCGATGACCTTGATAGTAAGCTCCTTCTCTAAACCAGTGAAAAGAAATTCCTTGTCCAAAATAGGTAAACCTAACCAATGAGAATACTCCTCCAAAGTCGGCACAAGCTGATAATCCGGAAAGGTGAAACAATGATGCAACGGATCATAGAACTGAGCTAAAGTAGGGAGAATCCCCTCAGGTACATCGGTATCCAACATATACAAAAGCTTCCCATGACATCTCCGGAACTCTTGGGTATCAACAACCAAATCTCCTAGCTTTCTCAACTCTACTACATTAGGATTCTTGAAAGTGTACTTCTTTGTGTTCCTCCTTTCAAAAGTCATAACCATGGACATCTGAAATTTTGCAAAAGTTCCTTATAAGTCCCTTGAAATCTTACAAACAATTCTCATGAATGTATGATGGCATGTATGCAACAAACACAAACAAGATCACACAAGGCACACAGGCTTAGGTTCCGAGTCACGAGCATGAAGTCTAGGTAACAGAACACCAACCCACACAGGTAAGTACTAAGATTTTGTCTTCATTGTACCTGCAGAAAACCAAAAGGGTGCTAACAGAGGTGCCCGGAGTTAACAGCCATCTTAAGAATATCATCGGTACATTGGATTACTCCCCAACCGATAACATTCTTAAAATAGACCTCGTCCGAGTGTAGTATCGCGTGACAACCGCCTTAGGTTTACACCCAGACAATTTCCGCACTACGTTCCTAAATTGGCTTGGATGGGTTAAGGGTTCTACGGTCCTCAGTATGATCAGCTCAAGGTCGGAAAATAATGCCATGTACGATTACTCGTCATGACATTGATAGTCCAAGAGAGCCTAACCGAGTGGAGATTATCAAATTGATATCGCTTTGGACTACTCCATCGCGTATCGCTTCGAATATCGCCGTCCTATCATAAGTTCCACTCAGATCCGGGTTAGAATCTATCTCACACAGAGGATCACCAAAACCAAAACGGAACAAACAAATAACAAACAATTCAAACCAAAGCAATAAATAAATCAAAGTAGGCTGAATCCGCTTAGAGATTACTCCCCAGCAGAGTCGCCACTTTTCTGTAGCGGTAAAATCGTGAGTGTAAGCTATTGATTAACTTAACTCAAGGTACACAGAGTCTCCACCGCGCTTTTATTTATTTCCAAAAGGAAAAAGGTAAAAGAACGAATAAAAACCTAAGGATCTAAAAGCAAAAGCTAAAAGAAACAAACAGAGAACGGGTAAGGGGATTGGTTACAAGCCGGGAAGGTTTTAAGCACCCGACTCGTCCGTGGTACTCCACGGGAGCCCTTTGAAATATTTATTGCTTTTTTGGTTTGAAATTGGTTTGCTTGAAAATGATTGAATGGATGAGGAGAAGAATGTTTTTTTAAGATTTTGTGTTTGATGAGGTTTTAACGCCTCATGCCTACGTACCCACAAAGTGCAATGCGAGATCAAAACCTCGTAGTTCGTGGTACAAAATTTGAAAAGAAACAATGAGTTGAATTAATTTTAAAATGTAGAGATAAGTCGTCATTCTTTAGCGAATAATTCCGCTAGAAAGAATGAATCATATCTAAACATATGAAAAGACAAGTGCACAAAGGCACAAAAACAATTGAGTGAGTTTTGAATTTTTTTAAAGTATGTAAGAAAATGATTTTGATATATTTACATGGATTAACATTTATTAAGAAAATAAAGTGAAAAGGTTAAGATCACTTGACCTAAGTCAAGGTTTGATTGCGAAAGCATTTATAGTTTGAAAACAAAGAAGATTTTTGAAATAGGGAGAAGTTTTGAAAATTTAAGAATGGGGAAGAGATGAAGGGACTATCCTAGTACTTGAATTAAAAGTTAAGAGAAGAACGATCAAACCATATTATGAACACTTCTTCAAAGTAACCGGAACTCCATCTTCAAAGACCAATGAAATAACTTGAGGCCAAAGTTTCCAATCCATCACAACTTGAGCAAGGGGAGAGATCCTAAAATCTAAGTCCATACTCCAATGCTAAGGATAGTAACCATAGTCCGAAATTAAAGTCACAAGTTTTTTAGAGGTTTAATCCTTTATTAATTTTTGTGTGTCCAGATGGACAAATAGAAAATCAAATCAACAAACAATAAGGGAAAAAAATAAACATGATATGGATGAAAAAAGCAAAATAAAATAAAGGTAATAATAGTGCAAGAAATTAAATGTTAGTAACAAAAGAGGTAAAAATGCAAGAATCTAAAATATTAATAGTAGTAATATTATAATAATATTCATATAATAATGGTATGGTGAACTTAATCAACCACAAAAAAAAAAGTAACCAAAATCGAAGGCAACCGAATCCGCTTAGCATCTTACACTATAGCGATTAATCAAGGCAAACCGAACCGAATTCAATGAAATTTGAAAGGCGATTGGGAGACCCAAAGCACCTACGCATCAAAAATTCACAAGTCTCGATTCTTGATGCAATATGATTAACCACTTTGGGATTACGCGATCAACAAGAGATCCGGTCCACGAAAGTGTAAATACCCAATTAGATTTTTATTCCGAAGTCGGGACACATTTAGGTCTATGTTAAGCAATCACCGAGTAATTTACGAAGTAATTACCCTACAAATGAGGCCGTCCATCACCAATTAAGGTGCATAATATTAGTGCTGATGTATGCGAGATGAACGATATATAAATCGTTATCCGAACGCGATACCGCATGAAACTAAAGATGAATACCAAATTGAGTCGTACTTATGGTATTCTTCCATCCTTAAGCTCAATCACTCATCTTGGTGGATTCAAGCATGAAAATGTATCACTAATGCAAAGTACCTTAAATGAATTGAATAATCCACTTAAAGGTAGTTTTGAATTAATGAACATTAACTACTCTAATCTACACCCAAAGTCCATTGAAATTAAGGAGGAATTACTCCCAAAAATGCTTCCCAAGGTAAAAATAAAAAGGGGAAAGAAGAAGAAGAAAGAGAAACCAAAAAGGGGCTTGAAACATGCCAAAAACACCATTCTGACTTGTGTTAACCGGTTAACCAATTGGTTAACCGGTTAACGCAAGCAGAACTTGAATAATCTGCGCTGTTTTTAAACTGGTTAACCGGTTATCCAAATGGTAAACCGGTTAACGCTGTACCAGAAGCTGAAAAATGCAGAAAATTCAGCATGATCCATTTTGAAACCTTTTCTCAAACATTGGATGATCATGATCTGAATTTGCACGAATTTTAAAACCAAAATACAGTGAAATCCCTGCAATCAAACAACAAATAAAGATCCAAAGGATCTAGAAACAAAAGCACCAAAGATCTACATCTTGAATGTTGATGGTGAATATGGGTTTATGGAGGAAGATGAATTACCAAAAGCTTTTTCTTCAAATTGAACCAACACAAGCTTAGATCTACTGAAATTAATGAGCAATAGAATGAAAGGATGAAGGTCTAGCTCAAGTTAATCAAGAATTCAATGTGAATTCTTGATAACTTCAAAAGAAAGAAAGATGAGCTTTGGAGAATTTTGGTGTTGGGGAGTAATTTTGCAAGAGGTTTTGTGGCTATCAAAAGCTTCTGGAATGAATGAAATTGAGGTCTTATTTAAAGGCCTTAGGTATGGAAATTTGGTGGAATGGAGCTTGCTTTGGTAATTTGAATTTAGGCTTGGTAATTGGAATTTTGGTGGGAAATGGAAAAGAGTGGTGATTAGTGAGGGTTTTTGGTAGGAAATGATCAAAATGATGTAGAGAAATCAGAAACCAATGGATCTAGAATATTCCAATTAAATCAATGACCTAAGGGTGCTGAATTTGAATAAAAAATTCAAATTTCGCACTAGTTAACCGGTTAACCATTTGGTTAACCGGTTAACCAAGCTGAATTTTGAATTTTTTGTTCAAAAATAGCTGCTTGGTTGTTTCGGCCCGATTCGTGTGTACGTCGAAGAAATAAACACGGGAACCTTGGAGATCCTTTGAATGAATCAATTAACTTAGGAAATCCTTGATCTGATAATTTTGAATTATTTGCGGATCGTCTTCGACTTTTTTGTGAAATTTACTCGAGCTGCAGGACTGATATTTTTTTACATTTTTATATGGTTCCTCTTCCTGAAAATAAAGTTAGCAAAAGGAAACAAAATATTTTTGGATTTTGATTAATGGTTAGTAAACACAATCAAATAAAACAATTAAAGACAACGGTGATCCTCTGCGAGGCATAATCCTAACCCGAGAAGAACCGTGCAACCAGTGTGATCTCGTTTGTATGCAAAATGCAGATGAAATGCAAAGAAATCTTAGGGCAAAAATTAGGGTTCTACAGGTGCCACAGTTTGTTGTTGGAAATTATTGTTGTGAACATTGGCTGGGTCATAGTAGATTGTAACTGTTGAGACATCTTCATTAATTTTTGCTGGCGTTGTAGAAGAAAAAGTTGTTGAACTTTGACTTGTTGAAGTGATGGACAGAGTAATTGCTGGTGACGTTGATGAATCGGTAGGAATGATTGTTGTTGCTGTTGTAGGAGAGTCTGTTGTTGCTAAAGGAATGGTTGCTGCTGTTGTAGGTGGATCTAGTGTGGCTGAGACAAGAGTTTCTGTAGGAGCTGTTGAAGTAATTTGCAAAATCCCATCTTTGATAAGGCCATCTATGCCAATCCTTAGCTTCTCACAACCATTACTAGCTATATTGCACAACTCACAGCAGGCCCCACAGCCTGGGAACACTTGGCATCTTAAAAGTTGAACTTTGACTTCAGCCAATGGTGTTTGAATTTGTGCAACATTATCAATTAATGTAGATGGTTGGTCCTCTTCAATAGCATTAATCCTAGACCCACCATGATTAGGCATAGGATTTTTGTTGACGTTCGGAGGAGGTGCGAAGTTGAGGGCTTTAGAATCAACCAAATCCTGAACCTTCATTTGTAATGCTCTGCATTTCTCAGTATTGTGACCAGGTGCGTTGGAGTGAAAGGCACACCTGGCGTTGACATCATAATTTTTTGGGAGATTAAGAGGATCTGGTGGTGCCAACATCCTTAACTCAACCAGGTTGAGCTTCAGGATTTGTGGCAATAAAGCAACATAAGGCATAGGGATAGGGTCAATTACTCTATTTGCCTGAGATGGCCTCTGTTGAAAGGGACGCTGCTATTGGTTGCTATTGTTATTGTTGTAGGTTCTCTGTTGCGGGAAATGAGATGGTTGCTGATAGTGATGTTGTTGTTGTTGTTGAGGATATAATGGTTGTTGTGGAACTGGATTCGGGATGGTAACAGCTGCTACTAACCTACGAGAATACTGGGGCCTGCCCCTGCTTGTATGAATAGCACTTGTTTCACCCGCCCTCCGGGGTCCTGCAAAAGGTTTTTTGGGGTTGCTGGAGGAACTTGCACCGTTGTCGGAGATTTTGCCCATCTTCAAGAGAATTTCAATCCTCTCACCAGCTATGACCACATTAACAAAACTAGTAGAGGAGAAGGCAGCAAGCCTATCAATATAAGTCCCTTGCAATGTGTTCATGAACATGTCAGCCATTTCTCTTTCTGACATGGGTGGTTGGACAGCAGCAGCAAGCTGTCTCCATCTTTGAGCATAATCCCGGAAGCTCTCTCTAGAAGAGTGAGACATGCCCATTAGAAGAGTTCTATTGGGATCCATGTCCAGGTTGTACTGATATTGCCGGATGAAAGCCTCGGCTAAGTCCTTCCAACAACTTATGGTGGCCCTAGTCAGGTGCGAATACCATTCTCTCGAAGCTCCAGTCAGATTGTCCTCAAAGTAGAACATCCATAACTTCTCATCCATGGTATAACCCTTGAGCCTTCCTAAGAAAGACTGCAGATGAGTGCGAGGACAGGAGGTACCATTATACTTTTCAAAGCATGGGGGTTTGAATTTGTGGGGAATCCTCACCCCATCTACTAGTCCCATATCCATTACGTTGAAGCCCAAAGAATTCTGAGATTCCAAAGATCTTAACTTTTCCGCAATCTCATCCAATCTTCTATCATATACCTCATCTCCAGCCCCTATAACAGTAAACTGTTCTTCTTGAGGATCCTCTTGCAGGATTCTACCCCCAGTAGTATTACCTTGCACATTCCTTGGAATGTTAACCTCTGGATTCAGATGGGGTCCATATTCTGGTGGGTCAATACGAGGCTGCCCCGTTCATTGTTGCTAGTTCCCCCTGTTCCAAGATGAGGTTCCTCAGGTGTTTGTCTTTCCACCAGCTCTCCCAGCCTTTCTTGGCTCTGGGCTAAGCCAGTCATGACAGCGATGAATTGAGACATCTGGTTCCTGATTTCCACTCTCTCATTTTCCATCTGATTTCTGACCTCATTCAGGTCCTGTTGTACTTGTTCCATTTGAATGTCGGGAAGGTTGTTACGAGTCGGGTACCGGTGCGTGCGGTTGACAGGGAACACTCGGCGACGAGCAATGTTTCCTGAAGTCACAACAAATTTAGAAACAAGAATAATAACAAAAACCTACAAAACAAAAACAAAGTTAGTATGCAATGCAGTATGCTTATTTGTTTTCCAAGGTATCCAGTTTGGTTCTTGGTTTTGACCTTTCCAGACCTCGAGGAAGATGCCTGATGTTGTTGAGAGAAAGCCCAAATGAAAACAAACTAAAATATATTACAAATGATGAAGCATACATAGTTTGTTTTACAAATACATGCCCATGGAGGGTCAAAATACAACAAAAGGAAAAGTACATCAAAAGGAAAGAACAACAAGCAAAGAAGAATCAGACATCCAATCCAAACTCATCTTCCCTGACCTCCTTCAGGAGTGCCTCAGTCACTGGACCAGCTGGGTGCTCTGTAATGGTCCTAATGAGGAGGTTCCTGGTAGCAATGGTAGTGGTCAACTTCTTATGCTTGCCCTGGTCTTTTGATCTCTTCAACCCTGCTCTAAGCTTCAATTCTGAGATCTCCTTATGAGCTGCCAACAAAGCTTCCTGCTGCTTCCTCTCACTGGCCTCTAGCTGTTCAATCTTGGCTTGAGTCTTCTGATCTTCTTGTGTACGGGCTTCGGTGAACCTGACCCACCTAGCCTGGCTCTCTTGCAGATAGTGCTCAGCCCTAGATTTCTGAATCTTGGCCTCCTTACAGGCATTCTTCAATATCTGTTCCCCGACCCTTGCTTTCCTTATGTAGTCTTCTGTCTTTTCAAATTTGGAAAGGTGCTCAACCCTAAGCTTTTCCAATCTCTCAATGTCCAGGCGACCATCACTTCTTTCCCAAAGAGTCTTCTTCAAGGCTTGAGATAGTTGCTCATTTCTTTCCTTCAACTTTTCAAATTCTTCCAGGCTAACTGTTGCTGCAGGTTGTACTGTAGATGGTCCAGGTATGTCTTCCAAGGTGAAAGGAATTCTGGTAATCTGAGCTCTGGTACGGGACCAGTCTGAGTACTGATCTGAAGCAACATTGTTACATCTTCCAAGAATAGCTATCCCTTTTGTCTGGATGTTGTCCCAAGCCCAGGATGCTTGTCTGACAACAGCTGAATTAGGTTGCACTTCACAATACAGGGTCTCAGCTAAATCCTGTCCTCTAGGAGGGTGAACCAAGGCATAACCCAGTTGTCTCTTAAATAGTAAAGGGTTGTAGTTGATGCAACCCTTCACTCCCATAAGAGGCACATTTGTGTATTGTCCACAGCTGGTGATGATGTCCTTGCCTTTGGTGCTCTGGGTGCACCATCTTATATCATCTGAAGTCAAGGCAATGAACCTCTTGTCCCTATTCTTCTGTTGGTGGGGGTTCAAGAAAGCATTTGATTTAGGCAGGTGTCTGAGTAGCCAAGAATAGAACAAAGGAGCACAGCATCTTACCAACTTCCCCCTTTGTTTCTCATTCCTCTGATGAATGGAGTAATAAAAGTCTCCTAGCAATATTAGGTACTGGGTTCTTCAGAAGAAACAGATGGATGGCATTACTGCTGACAAATTTAGGCTCATCTGCAAACAATATAGCCCCATATATGCTGAGGGCTAACAGTGCACAGACTGTCCTCCACTCTCCTAATGAAGCCTTCAGGATGGCCTGAGAAATCAAGAAGTCCAAATGTAATCCAGGAATCCCAGCTTTTGTTGTCATACTTTGCTCAATAAGGGCAGGCTCCAAGTACAATTCCCTTGCTATCTCTTCACTCCTATGAGCAGTCATCTCTGGGTTGAAGGGGATCCCCCCTTTGATAGGAAATCCAACCAACAAAGAAAACTCTTCCAACAGAGGCCCTAACTGAAAGTCTGGAAAGGTGAAACATCTCAATGGAGGGTCATAAAACTGCAAGCATGTGTGGATCATGCTCCTCTGAGAAGGATCAAGGTCCATAACCATATCCAAGATACCCCCATAGTGTTCTCTGAATAGAGGGATGTGGTCTGGGGTGATGAGTGACTGGACCTGCTGTCGCTCCCACCAAATGACACCTGGTCAGAAGGGGTACAGACGCGAATGGTCGGCGAAAGGAGAGAACACACAAGGGTGAACTGGAAAGACAAGAGTCGCCAGCTAGGCATTTATATCCCGAAGGAGAGGTAATGCTCCATGAACCTAAGAAAAGATGGATAAGGCGGTCGCGAACCAGAGAAACTGAGAAAGGGGGTTGGTTACAACCTGGGAAGGTATTAGCACCCAGATTGTCCGTCGTACTCGACGGGATCCACGCTTGAAGGATTTGTGTTTTAAAGGGGTAGTGTCAGTGCTATCTGTGTATCAAAGCTGGAAAGAATGCAAGTGTCAGTGCTAGAAGAAAGTGAAGTGAAATATGTGGAGTGTCAGTGCTAGAACAGGGGTGCAAAGCTCAAGATAATGAGGCCAAAAGAACAGTGTTGGGGGAGGGGGGGATACAGAGACTTTTGTTCGATAACTGTTAAGTTATGCCTACGTATCCTCTCGTGCAATGAGGAAGTCATAACACCGTAGTTCGACTCAAAGAGACTGAAAGATAAATTGACTTGTGAACTGCTTACTTGTCTATGCTCAAGTGTATGACCTGTCTGGCTCAGGTGCAAACTGTCTTGCATTAGACGGAAGAAGCAAGTTCTCATTTGTGAGTGAAGATGGCGAGAAAAGAATCCCGGAGGAGACGATTATTGTTTTTTTTTGTGTTTTCAATCTTTTATTGCTTTTTGGAGTTTGTCATAGGAAAATGAGCTTAAGCCTAAACCAAGGGTTAGTAAACTCATCACATCCTCCCTCTGATTAGGGGTAATGAGAATACTTTAAGTATGAAGTAAACACCTCACACTTAATCACCATGATGTAGGATTAAGATCATTAACCTACTTGTAATTATTTAGATATCTTTGGAGTTTTTGTTTAGTGTTAAGTAATGAGTTTAAGCCATAATCAAGGATTTAATGGACCCATTACACCATCCTAATAGAAGGATAATAGATGGGAGCATTTAAGCTGAGGAAGGCTCCTCAACTTAATCCATGATTAGGGATTAACCTCATGACATAAGAAAGCCTTCATTAAAGTGGATTTTAGTTAATGATATGGTTAAGAAGTGGATTTTATGGTTTGTAAGACAACTTGAGGGGGACTTGTCCATTAACACTAGGGTTAGTCCTTCTTAACCAATTAAGGAAGAATAATAACCCTAATGCAAGGCCCAAGTTACAAGCTTGATGTCTTAGTGATTTATTAGATGGATTAATTAAAGGAGTTAAACACATTAAGGATTTAACACTTAGGATTTAAAGTTATACACTCCATCCTAATAGAAGGATACAGGCATAACCTTAATTACAAAGCCTTAAAACCTTTAAGGTTTAGTCCTTGATTAAGAGATGAGAAGAGAAGACACAAAGATGACACAAAGGTAAAACTAATGGGGGGACTAATAAAACCCTAATTGTGATCATGCATGGGTGTTCCTAGGGTTTATGAAGCTTGCAAGAAGATCTTCAAGAGAAAATCCACCAAGGAAGAAGCAGATGAAAAGGAGGAGAAACAGGAGAAGCAAGTCAACTTACTTCACTTAAGAAGATAAGTTGCTTAAAGAAAGAAGGTGAGGAGGGAACATGAATGAGCAAGCTCACTCTAATTCACAAGTAAAAAGGCAGCAATGGATGCATAAAAGAGATGAGGAGGGGTTATGAGAAGTGAAGGCAAATTCACTTCTCAAACACTTACCACCTGAAAAGTTAGCAAAAGGAAATGAAATGAAATGGAAATGAGATGAAATGCAAAGATGAAAACCAAAGTCAGAAGCATAATCATGATGCTATGAGATAGTATGAAAACATGTCAAGAGTTGTGGATGATCATACAATGATGAGAATGCAAATGAAGCATGTTTTGAACCATAAAAGTTCATGAAAACTTATGAAATGCAATGGAGGCATAACATGGCAAATGGATGAAGAAATGACTTATCATGATTCTAATGTGTCCTAATATGTCTTAGGAATCATGTGAATGCGCAAAATGTCATGGCAAGTTCATGTATGCAAGCATATGGAAGATGGATGCAAATGAAGGCAAAAATTAGGGTTTATTCATAACATGCAATACAAAAATCAAAACCAGAAGCAAATAACATAATAAAAAATTGAAAATGGAATCAAAGGAACCCTAACCCTACACAAGTTCACTGCCCAAAGGAGGAGACCTAAATCTTAACCTAATGGGAGTTATGATTTTCTTAAGTTTGCTAGGGTTTCAAGGCACTTCAAAAGGAAAAATGCACAACAAATTGAAAATGAAAGATAAATTCAAACCAATTTTATCTTAGAAACTAAATGACATGAGGAATGCAATGCAAAAAGAACCATCATCAAACTCTTCAAGGTTAGGCAGAATGAATTTTTCTAAGTTAGGACAAAAATATTGACTTTTAAGAACCCTAATTCCAAAGAAAAATGTTAAAATAGGTCAAGAACCAAAAAGAAATTTGTTTGAAGGGTTTGATAATGTTCCTAAATGTATCAAGATGCAATGTGAGTTTTTTGGTGATTTTTAGAAACTTAAATGGTATTTTAATTAATTAATTTCCATTAACTAATTAAAATAAACCTTTAAATATTTTAAAAATACGAAAATTATGCAAAAAATAAAATAAAAATTATTTTCAGAATGAGAAAAATATTTTAAAACATGATGCAAAAAATGAAATTTTTTAGAAATGTTTTGCTATTTTTAATAAAATATAGAAAGAAATGTAATTAAAATGAATTTAAAATGAATTAAAATGAAAGTATTCAGATCCAAACCTTCACTAATTATGTCATTAACCCTAATCTGAACCCTAATTACATTCAGGTGACCGGAACAGTGTTCCGGTCATCTTCTCCGGCTAGCTCCTCACTCAATCTCCCTTAATACGCAACCCCAAGACCCCTAAAGCTCCAGAAATGATCCTCTCCTCAACAACAAGAATCAACCACCAAAAATCATTTGTTCATCATCAAAATCATGAATCGAAGCAAAACGGAAAACATGGCAGAAATTTCAAAAGCTTATGAAATGCTTATTTCTCAACTATTCTCAAAAGTAAAGACATCATGGTGATCAGTGAGACATGTAGAATCATTCTATAACATAAAATAAGAGTTCTGGAAAAATGAATGACATGGCTACCTGAAGTTGAGCTTTCGAAACAGGAGCTTTCTGGCCAGTTCTTTGCTTCAAATCCACTCCAATGATTCCCCCCAAGAGCTTGTGATGCTTGGTTTGAGTTTAAATGGCCTCTAGAGGAAGTTGGCAGAAACTCAGTTCATGAAATGTTGAAATCATGTTTTTGATTATGAAGGTTTTAGGGCAAAATGAAAGGTGGGAAATGATCAGTGAGGTTTATGGAGTTGAATGGTGGAAAAAGTTTGAAGGTTTGATGGTTGAATCAAGAGATTCGAAGGCTTTTGCAAATTTGGGGATTTTTGAGTGTGCTGTGTATTCTCAAGTGTTCAGTTGCAATGTTGTGTGCTTTTGCTTGGTTTTGATCCACATAATGAAATGTGATAGGTCAGAGAGTGGGTGATGTCCTATGTTGATTGGTATGGGCAAGTTGCCAAAATGTCAAAAGTTGGTGTACTTGAGGTATGGGCTCATGGCAGGCTGTTTTAGGGGCATGGCTCGAGTCAGCCAGCTTCAAGGAGGTCCATGAAAAATGATTTAGTGAGCTAGCTCAAGTGGATGAAGAGATTTGGATCATTTTGCAATTTTGTACAACTTTGGCCCCTTTTGAATTTCTTGAAGTTTAAGGCATCGAACTTGAGAAATCTTTAAGCAATTCTGAGTTTTAGGTCATGTATGATGCTTTTGTAATGCTTAGACATCAATTAGAAGTCACAAATTGCCTTGGTACAAGAATTTGCAAGTTTCCCTCTTTGGCACATAAGTGAATTTTTGTGATTTTTCCCAACTTTGCAAGACCATAACTTGAGTTCTATGATGAATTAGGTCAAGTTCTTGTACTTTTTGAAAATGGGAGGATTCAATCTACAACTTTCATGACCAAGAATTTTTCATTTGAAGCAATTTTGGATCAAAAAGAGGAGGTTGAAAAACTTTCCCAAAATGACAAGTTTACATTACAAGTCACTTTCCCAAAATGGCAACTTTGCAAATGGCTTGAAATTCTTCAATTTTGTGAACTTCTAACTTCTTCTAAGATCAAATAAAGATCATATACACCCAAAATGATGGAGAATACCCTTTGGTTGGATGATTGGGGGCCTCAGATGCCCTGATTTTGCACTGACTTGCTCAAGAAGTCATCTATTGATCAGATGCCTTCCCCATTGAATTTCTTCATGAAAATTGGTATGTATGATCCTTATAACATATAGAGACCAATAGAAACAAGAATGACCAAAAAAATGGAGTTATGGCCTCTGAAACCAAAACCCTAATTTTAGGTCATCTGTGCAGTTTAAGTTTGGCTCTGCTTCCATGGCTTCCTCAGTTCTTGTGATTCTTTGACTTTCTTGATCTTGGGGAGATATAATATGATGCTTGAACATACATGGAACCCCTTAAGATGATTGAAGATCTTTGGAATGGCTCAGATAGCCCAGGGATTGTTCAAATCACAAACCCTAGATGCAGATGACTTTGAACCAATGCAGTGAAGCAAAAATGTAATATGAGATGATATGATTGAATTGATGCAATATGACAAGAATCACAAGCCATGGTGAGATGAGTGAGGGCAAATTTAGGGTGTTTACAGCTGCCCCTATTCAAACATGAGTTAGCTGTGTAGGATGTAAGCAACGGCTTAACAGGCAAACAAGATAACTTGTGGTTGAATACCAAAGACAGTCCAAAATTTGCACTCACTGAATGAAGAAGAAAAGGGATATAGATTGTAAAAGGAAGTAAAGTATGATTATAAAGTGCGGGTGACGGAGGACGACCGTCGAGCAGAGGACGACTGCTGGGGATAAAGCAATGATGGGGACGACCGACATGCTGGGGAAATAAAGAGATTACGATGGGGACGGCCATCAAAGGTGAGGGACGATCACCTAGCAGGGTACGGCTGCTCTGTCGGGGATAAGATGAGGGACGGTCATCTAAGGTGAAGGACGATCACCTGGCAAGGTACGGTTGCCGAAAGCCTCACGACATAGGACGTATGTCGGATAGAAAAGGTCGACGATGGGGGCGGCCATCGGATAAACATGATGAAGGACGATCATCAAGAGGTGAAGGACGATCACCTAGCAGGGGACGGCTGCTAAAAATATCACGACATAGGACGAATGCCGGATAGGAAGGGGTTCCAATAATGGAGACACCACTGGGGACACGGATGAGGGACGGTCATCCAAAGGTGAAGAACGATCACCTGGCAGGGTACGGCTGCCGAAAGTATCATGACATAGGACGAATGTCGGATAGAAAAGAAGCTTTGCTAAGGATTTAATGGGGACTCTTCTGGGGAAAGGTAGATACGGACGAGTATCTACATCCAAGAGATGAAAGGTATAAGTGTTGGACACTGTGTATAGATTAAAGATGCGGACGAGCATCCTTAAGACTACGATACGGACGAGTACCGGTAGAAACAAACGCTGACGCATGCTCAGTGATGATGGTACGGACGAGTACCAACTGGTTAACAAAGAACACAGACGAGTGTCGTATCTGAGGGGAAATAAGCGGTATGTACAAGGTACGGACGAGTATCTATATGAGTAAAAATAAACATTAGTGAGACATAGACGAGTGTTCAACTTGCTGAGGAGAGTATGATACAGACGAGTATCATAAGAGGAATTGTATAAGTTATGAACAAAGATTTGTATATGAGAGTGTGAAAGGTATTCTGGCGACCTGCGGGGATAGGATGACACAGAAGGGTGTAAATGAGAGTGTATTATGAAGAAGTGTTCGGTTTACAATAAGTGTTTGGGAAACCATGCTGGGGATTGGTGACACTGACGGGTGTCAAGAAAGTCTATAGATGTATTCTGTAGGGGATAATACGAACATGTATCTGCTGGGGAAATGACACAGACGAGTGTCAAGGAGTATCTGTTATGTGTAAGTATCTGTTTGTGGAAAGTGTCATGGTGACTTTCTGGGGAAAGATGACACGGACGGGTGTCAAAGGGAGCATGTATCTGTATTTTTGGGAATGCGAAGAAGATGCTTTGGCATTCTGCCGGGGAGTTTGAGGGGTATTCTGCGTGTTGTTGACGGTGTGTCAGTATTTACAGGTGACTGATTTAAAACATGGCTTGTGACTATGCAATACGTTTGAATTTTGCCGTAATGCTCCGTATTAGACGGAATGTTACGCTCTGGGTGGGAGATATGATGCGAATGCTATGATTGTGCAAAGATACCGATCCGGGATTCGGATCCCGTTGCAGTGAAGATCCCTGGCTGATCTGCTTGAAGTGATACCCCAGCTGGGCATGAGATCGTTGGTAGATTTGATATATACAACTCCGTTTGGGGGAATAAGTCACTGATAGACCTATTCTTGGTGATGAGGAGCCCAGCTGGGGCCTGTGGAAGCCTCCGTCACCTTGTTGTGAGATCTTCAGACATTGCCCTCCTGGATAGAGGCTGGAGCTCTACAGGGAGATGGTTCCCTGTCTAACACTTGACTGGGGAGGAATGATCACTGAACGACCTTCCTAGAGATTTTTGTGATTCTGCTGGAGATGACTGAAGTTTGGCAACTCAGCTGGGGGGAGAAGGCATCTCTAGTGCTATTTGGAAGACATGCTGAGTAAATAATGATTTGGCAGCTTGCTCGGGGAGAAGCTTCCATGCCCCGTGTTGCGCTTTGACTACCTGCAATCAAAGAAACGTTCAAGTATCCCGAGGTATCCCTTACTAGATTCCATCATAGGAATTTAGACACTCCCGGGAGAAAATATATTTCCTGTAAGCATGTAATTTTTAGAAACGACGCATCTGTACTTATGCAATCAACATCTTAAGGACATCGGACATTTTGCAAATGAAAATAAAATGTACGAGACGAAATATGACTGAAAATATGATTTTATTAATTTGTGTGCTCTGAATTGGCAAGTACAATCAAAGAAACAAATCCCCTGAAATGAGGTGATTGTTACAAATTGAGAAACAAAAGGGTACTGGCAATGTTGATGATGCTTCAATGAGCTTCCCTTTTGCTATGACTCGTATGACATTGGCGTTCTTCTCATCTTGCTTTCTGACAAAGGCTGATTGTGACCGATGCTTTAACCTTTCGAAGCTTACCATGTTGTAAGTGATACAGAAGAATTCAGAATGCACTTGTTCGCTTATTCCCTTATTTTGCATGGATCGCCCTTTCGGGTTTTCAATCCACCGGGATACCCATTTTTGCCTGAGTTGTCCAATGTGGCTTTTCAACTCAGCGGGTGTACATTTTTATTTATTTTTCCTTATTTTTGCCCGAGTCTTTTATTTTGTTTTTGACTCGCCCGGATGCCCTATTTTTGCCTGGACTTACATTCTGTTTTTATGTCCAGCGGGTCATTTTATGCGAAGTATTTTTTAACTGCATCTGAATTCACAGGGGACAGGAAGTCTTCACCATCCATAGTACTGAGCATCAGTGCTCCACCAGAGAAAACTTTCTTTACTATGAACGGACCATCATAATTCGGAGTCCACTTGCCCCTGTGGTCTGTATGAGGAGGAAGGAGCCTTTTCAGCACAAGATCTCCTACTTGGTACTCTCAAAGCCTGACTTTCTGATCGAAAGCTTTCTTCATTCTTTTCTGATACAACTACCCATGACAAATTGCAGCCAATCTCTTCTCTTTGATCAGACTTAGTTGTTCGTATCGGGATCGGACCCATTCTGCTTCGTTCAACTTAACATCCATCAATACCCGTAAAGAGGGTAATTCAACCTCAACAGGTAGGACTGCCTCCATACCATACACAAGCTGATACGGTGTTGCCCCAGTGGATGTTCTGATTGATGTTCGGTACCCATGCAAGGCAAATGGTAGCATTTCATGCTAGTCTTTGTATGTGATCACCATTTTCTGCACAATCTTTTTGATATTCTTGTTAGCTGCCTCCACAGTGCCATTCATCTTTGGCCTGTAAGGAGAAGAATTGTGATGTTGGATCTTGAAGTCCTGGCATAGTTCTGCCATCATTTTATTTTTCAAATTAGAACCATTATCAGTAATGATTCGCTCGGGCACTCCGTACCGACAGATGATGTCTCTCTTCATGAATCTGGCTACCACTTGCATTGTAACATTTGCATAAGAAGCTGCTTCGACCCACTTAGTAAAATAGTCAATAGCTACCAGGATGAATCTGTGGCCATTTGAAGCAGTCGACTCAATCTTCCCAATCATATCAATGCCCCACATGGCCAAAGGCCAGGGTGACGACATCACATTCAAAGGATTTGGAGGCACATGCATTTTATCTGCATAAATCTGGCATTTATGGCATTTCCTGGCATACGCACAACAGTCTGCATCCATTGTGATCCAATAATAGCCTGATCTTAACAACTTTTTAACCATTGCGTGCCCTCTAGCATGGGTACCAAAAGATCCTTCGTGCACCTCGTGCATCAGCAAGTTTGCCTCTGTCTTATCAACACATCTGAGGAGTACCATATCAAAGTTCCTCTTGTACAAGGAACCATCAGTATTCAGGAAGAAACTTCCAACTAGCCTTCTTAATGTCTTCTTATCATTGGAAGATGCCCCAGGTGGGTATGCTTGATCCTCCAAGAAGCGTTTGATGTCATGGAACCACGGCTTGTCATCTTCAACAAGGTCTGCTGAGAATACATATGCCAGTCTGTCAAGTCTGGATACTGAAATCCGAGGCACAAAGTTGGCAGCTTGAACTTTGATCATAGATGAAATGGTAGCCAGAGCATCCGCAAACTGATTTTCATCTCGAGGGATATACTCAAGCTTGACTGTAGTGAAGAAAGTCAATAACCTCCTTGTATAATCCCGGTAAGGTATTAGATGATCCTGGTGAGTGTACCACTTGCCGTTAGTTTGATTAATTACCAGAGCTGAATCTCCGAATACAGTCAAAGTCTTGATCCTGAGGTCAATGGCTTCCTCAAGACCCATAATACAAGCTTCATATTCAGCTTCATTGTTAGTGCAGTTAAAAGTGAGTTTTGCCGAGAAAGGCATGTGAACTCCCTTAGGTGTAATGAGCACTGCACCAACACCACGACCATTCATATTAACAGCCCCATCAAACATCATAGTCCATTCTTCTCTTGGGTCAGGCCCTTCAGTGTGAACAGGCTCTTCATGATCTTTTGCTTTTATGAACATGATTTCTTTATCAGGGAAGTCAAATCTCATAGGCTGGTAATCATCAATGGGTTGCTCTGCAAGATAATCAGACAATACATTGCCTTTGATGGCTTTTTGAGATGTGTACTGAATGTCATATTCTGTGAGAATCATTTGCCAACTTGCAACCCGTCCGGTAAGTGTTGGCTTCTCAAAAATGTACTTAACTGGGTCCATCTTTGAAATCAATAAAGTGGTGTGGGTCAACATATACTGCCTTAGTCGGCGAGCAGCCCACGCTAAAGCACATCAAGTTTTCTCGAGCAGTGAATAACGTTGTTCACAGTCGGTAAAATTTTTGCTTAGGTAGTATATTGCATACTCTTTTCGACCAGA
This sequence comes from Lathyrus aphaca, assembly GCA_963966055.1. Classification (NCBI taxonomy): domain Eukaryota; kingdom Viridiplantae; phylum Streptophyta; class Magnoliopsida; order Fabales; family Fabaceae; genus Lathyrus; species Lathyrus aphaca. The sequence continues at coordinate 494,832,313 of OZ014519.1, forward strand.
CTCGTCATGCTGGCCCAGCACACACCCCATTGAATCTTCTAATACTGTCAAGTACATTATTAGAGGTCTTCCTTCAACTAGAGGCATAAGGATCGAAGGCTCTTGTAAGTATTCCTTGATTTTGTCAAAAGCCCTTTGGCAGTCTTCATTCCACCTGACCGTTTGTTCTTTTCTTAACAACTTGAACAAAGGCTCACAGGTTGCTGTAAGGTGAGATATGAACCGTGAAATATAGTTCAATCTACCTAGAAACCCTCGAACTTCTTTTTCAGTCTTCGGTGCAGGCATTTCTTGAATGGCTTTAACTTTATCAGGGTCAACTCCAATCCCTTTTTCACTTACGATAAATCCTAGCAGCTTTCCGGATCGTACCCCGAAGGTACATTTGTTGGGGTTCAGCTTCAATTGGTATTTCCTCAGACGCTTGAATAGCTTCAACAGATTTACCAGGTGGTCTTCTTCTGTGAGGGACTTGGCAATCATGTCATCCACATAACATTCAATTTCTTTATGGATCATGTCATGGAATAATGTTACCATTGCCCGTTGATAAGTGGCACCAGCATTCTTCAATCCGAATGGCATCACCTTATAACAGAATGTGCCCCAGGGTGTGATGAAAGTTGTCTTCTCCATGTCTTCAGGTGACATCTTGATCTGATTATATCCTGAAAGTTGTCTTCTCCATGTCTTCAGGTGACATCTTAGTGCATTCCGATGGGCCTCGGAGCACATTAGCAATGATAGTATGGAGATTTTGGAAGGTGTTTGGTGAAGCTGGTCTACCACCTTGTAATCACTTTTCTTTATGATTCTCATTAATTATCAACCTCTTGATCAAAAGGAGTCTTTAAAGCCTCTTTAGCAACTGTTTCTTCTTGCACCATGCTCTTTCCTTTTGCCTTGGCAGCAGCTTCTGCTTCAGCAATGGGTCTTGGAATTTGCGGGGAAAAGAGACGTCCGCTTCTGGTGAAGCCTCCGCCTCCCCCACATTTCCTATTTGAGGTGAAGAAGTTGATGATTCCAAAGTGACTTTCTGCCCCTCGCAGTATAGATCTGAGCCATAATGCCAAGGGATGGCGTTATTGCTTTCGTAGGGAACTGGCCCAGGCATTGTGATAGTGACCGGACTGATAGTAGCTACAGAAGGGACCACAATGGTGTGTGGATCATAGTATATGGTAACTGGTGCTCTGACAGGAGTAATGAACTTGTTGTTGATACTGTGGTTGTTGTTGTTGAGGATATGCTGATTGTTGAGGAATCGGAGCAGGAATGGTAACTGCTGCTACTGACCGGTGAACATACTGAGGCTTGTCCCTGCTTGTATGAATGGAATTTGTTTCACCGGCCCTTCGGGGTCCCACAAAAGGCTTTCTGGGATTGCTGGATGAACTTGCTCCACTGTCGGAAATTTTGCCCATCTTTAATAAACTTTCAATCCTTTCACCAGCTATGACCACATCAGCAAAACTGGTAGAGGAAAAAGCATCCAGTCTATCAATATAGGTCCCCTGCAATGTATTCATGAACATGTCAGCCATTTCCCTCTCTAACATGGGTGGTTGAACAGCAGCAGCAAGCTGTCTCCACCTTTGGGCATATTCCCTGAAGCTCTCTCGGGAAGATTGAGACATTCCCATCAGAAGGGTCCTGTTGGGAGCCATGTCCAGGTTGTACTGATATTGCCTGATGAAGGCTTCAGCTAAGTCCTTCCAGCATCTTATGGTGGCCCTAGACAAGTGTGAATACCACTCTCTTGAAGCCCCAGTCAGACTGTCTTCAAAGTAGAACATCCACAACTTTTCATCCATAATATAAGCTTTGAGTCTACCCAGGAAAGACTGTAAGTGGGTTCGTGGGCAGGAGGTTCCATTGTACTTCTCAAAGCATGGGGGTTTGAATTTGTGGGGAATTCTCACCCCATCCACTAGCCCCATGTCCATCACATCGAAGCCCAAAGAATTCTGAGACTCCAAAGATCTTAACTTCTCAGCAATTTCGTCCAATCTCCGGTCATATACTTCATCTCCAGCTCCCATAACAGTAAACTGTTCTTCTTGGGGATCCTCTTGTAGGATTCTCCCCCCAGCAGTATTACCTTGCACATTTCTCGGGATGTTGACTTCCGGATCCAGATGAGGTCCAAATACTAGTGGGTCAATACGAGGCTGGCCCCGTTCATTGTTACTAGTTCCTCCTGTTCCAAGATGAGGCTCCTCAGGAGTTTGTCTTTTCATCAGCTCTCTTAACCTTTCCTGACTCTGGGCTAAGCCAGTCATCACTGCCATGAATTGAGACATCTGATTTCTCATCTCCAACCTCTCATTAGTCATCTGATTTCTGACCTCAGTCAGATCCTGCTGTAATTGTTCCATTTGAATACCGGGAAGGTTGTTGCGAGTCGGGTACCGGTGCGTGCGGTTGACAGGGGACACTCGGCGACGAGCAATGTTTCCTGAAGTCACAACAAGGTTAGAAACAAAAATGATAACAAAAACCTACAAAACAAAACAAAAGTTAGTATGCAATGCAGTATGCTTATTTGTTTTCCAAGGTATCCGGTTTGGTTCTTGGTTTTGACCTTTCCAGGCCTCGAGGAAGATGCTTGATGTCGTTTGAGAGAAAAAAAAACCAAATGAAAACACATTAGAATATATTACAAATGATGAACAATACATAGTCTATTTACAAAACATGCCCATGGAGGGTCAAAATACAACAAAAGGAAAAGTACATCAAATGGAAACAAACAACAATCAAAGAATCAGACATCCAGTCCAAATTCATCTTCTCTGACCTCCTTCAAGAGTGCCTCAGTCACTGGACCAGCTGGGTGCTCTGTAATGGTCCTAATGAGGAGGTTCCTAGTAGCAATGGCAGTGGTCAGCTTCTTATGCCTGTCCTGGTCCTTTGATCTCTTCAATCCTGCTCTGAGCTTTAACTCTGAAATCTCCTTTTGGGCTGCCAACAAAGCTTCCTGCTGCTTCTTCTCATTGGCCTCTAGTTGATCTATCCTAGCTTGAGTCTTTTGGTCTTCTTGTGTACGGGCTTCGGTGATCCTGACCCACCTAGCCTGACTCTCTTGCAGATAGAAATCAGTCATAGCCTTCTGAATTTTGGCCTCTTTACAGGCATTCTTCAATATTTGTCCCCAGCTCTTGCTTTCCTGATGTAGTCCTCTGTCTTCTCAATTTTGGTAAGATGCTCCACCCTAAGCTTCTCCAATATCTCAATGTCCAGACGACCATCACTTCTTTCCCAAAGAGTCTTCTTCAAAGCTTGAGATAAGTTCTCATTCCTTTCCTTCAGCTTTTCAAATTCTTCTAGGCTGACAGTTGCTGTTGGCTGTACTGTAGATGGTCCAGGTATGTCCTCTAAGATGAAAGGCATTCCAGTAATTTGAGTTCTAGTACGGGACCAGTCATAGTACTGAGCTGAAGCAACATTATTACATCTTCCAAGAATAGCCATCCCTTTTGTCTGGATGTTGTCCCAAGCCCAGGATGCTTGTCTGACAACAGCTGAATTAGGTTTCACTTCACAATACAGGGTCTCAGCTAAATCTTGTCCTCTGGGAGGGTGAACCAAAGCATAGCCCAGTTGTCTCTTAAACAGCAAAGGATTGTAGTTGATGCAACCCTTTACTCCTATCAGAGGCACGTTTGGGTATTGCCCATAGCTGGTGATAATGTCCTTGCCTTTGGTGCTCTGGGTGCACCATCTAATATCATCTGTAGTCAAGGCAATGAGCCTTTTGGCCCAATTCTTCTGTTGGTGGGGATTCAGGAAGGCATCTGACTTAGGCAGGTGTCTGAGCATCCAGGGTTAAAACAAAGGAGCACAACATCTTACTAACGTCCCCCTTTGTATCTCATTTCTCTGATGAATGGAGTAGTAAAAGTCTCCCAGCAGTGTAGGCACTGGATTCTTCAGAAGAAATAGATGGATGGCATTCTTGCTGACAAATTTGGGCTCATCTGCAAACAGTATAGCCCCATATATGCTGAGGGCTAACAGTGCACAGACTGCCTTCCACTCTCCCAATGAAGCTTTCAGGATGGCCTGAGAACTCAAGAAGTCCAAGTGCAAACCAGGGATCCCAGGTTTTGTTGTCATGCTTTTCTCAATCAAGGAAAGCTCCAGGTATAGTGCCTTTGCTATCTCCTCATTCCTGGGAGCTGGCATCTCTGGGTTGAAAGGGATTCCACCCCTGATAGGTACTCCAATCAATGAGGAAAACTCTTCCAGCAGAGGCCCTAGCTGAAAGTCTGGAAAGGTGAAGCATCTCAAAGGAGGGTCATAAAACTGTAAGCAGGTGTGGATCATGCTTCTCTGAGAAGGGTCAAGGTCCATAACCATATCCAGGATACCTCCATAATGCTCTCTAAACAATGGGATATAATCAGGGGTGATGAGCGACTGGATCTTCCTGACACCAGTCAACACAGGCTCAAAGAAATGGTAGGATATATTGCTCTTCCTAGGAGTAGTCATGAGTGCTGCTGAAGAAACTGAAGATAAGTGTTGATGAAGATCACAGACTGATGCTGGAAAGGAGCCACTGACAGGCTGATGCTGGTGATGATGAAGATAGCCGAAGCAGATAACTGATGAAGCAGAGGTCTATGCAGAAGAAAGGGTCAAAACCAAACCAGATATGATATGGATACCCTGATAAGCAAATAAACAAATGTTAAATGATGCAATGATGATATATGCAAATGATATGCAAGGGTTTGTGATCAAGCTGGATCTGATTATCTGTCTTGATATAAGGCCCATGTATGTTCAAAAGTCCAGATGGAGGTTTAGAAATCCAATAACCAAGGTGGGGGACTCAAATAAAGAGTCTCATGTCTAGGGTTAATCACAAGAACTGTCCAAAGTGGAGTACTCTTAAACAAAACAAAAACAAGGTATGATGTGGCCAAGGGTACCTGCAAACCTGTAAACCGCCCAACCCCCTCACAGGCAGTGTTCTAGAACAAGGATCCTCAGACTTGGATCAGTTATGAGAAGTGTAAACACTTCTAACCCGGAGGTACATGTCGCTCCCACTAAATGAGGCTAAGTCAAATAGGGTACAGACGCGAGCGGTCGGCGAAAGGAGAAAAGAAAAGAGTCGCCAGCTAGGCATTTTTATCCCGGGAGGAAAGGTAATGCTGCATAAACCTAAGAAAAGATGGATAAGACGGTTGCGAACCAGAGAGACTGAGAAAGGGGATTGGTTACAACCTGGGAAGGTATTAGCACCCAGATTGTCCGCCGTACTCGACGGGATCCATGCTTAAAATATTTGTGTTTAAAGGGGTAGTGTCTGTGCTATCTGTGTGCAAAAGCTGGAAAAGAATGTACAAGTGTCAGTGCAAGAAGATGAGATGTATAAGAGAAGTGTCAGTGTAAGAATAGAAATGTAAGGCTCAAGACTATGAGGCTTAGAGAATAATACTGGAAAGAGGGGGGATATACAGAGACTTTTGTTCGATAACTGTTAAGTTATGCCTACGTATCCTCTCGTGCAATGAGGAAGTCAGAACATCGTAGTTCGACCCAAAGAGACTGAAAGGTAAATTGACTTGTGAACTGCTTATTAGTCTATGCTCAAGTGTATGACCTGTCTGGCTCAGGTGCTAACTGTCTTGCATTAGACGGAAGAAGCAAGTTCTCGTTTGTGAGTGAATGAGATGAGAAAAGAATCCCGGAGGAGACGATTATTGTTTGTTTGTTTTCAATCTTTTATTGCCTTTGAAGTTTGTCATAAGTTAATGAGCTTAAGCCTAAACCAAGGGTTAGTAAACTCATCACATCCTCCCTCTGATTAGGGGTAATGAGAATGCCTTAAGCATGAAGTAAACACCTCACACTTAACCACCTTGATGTAGGATTAAGATCATTAACCTACTTGTGACTATTTAGATGTTTTTTTGTTTTTGTTTAGTGTTAAGTAATGAGATTAAGCCATAATCAAGGATTTAATAGACCCATTACACCATCCTAATAGAAGGATAATAGATGAGAACATTTAAGCTGAGAAAGACTCCTCAACTTAATCCATGATTAGGGATTAACCTCATGACAAAATAAGGCCTTTATTAGATGGATTTTAGTTAATGATAAGATGAAGAAGTGATTTTTATGGTTGGTAAGACAACTTGAGGGGGACTTGTCCATTAACACTAGGGTTAGTCCTTCTTAACCAATTAAGGAAGAATTAGAACCCTAATGCAAGGCCCAAGTTACAAGCTAGATGTCTTAGTGATTATTAAGTGGATTGATTAAAGGATTTAAACACATTAAGGGTTTAACACTTAGGATTAAAGTTATACACTCCATCCTAATAGAAGGATGCAGGCATAAGCTTAATCACAAAGCCTGAAAACCTTTAGGGTTTAGTCCTTGATTATGAGGTGAGAAGAGAAGACTCAATGATGACACAAAGGTAAAACTAAATGGGGGGACTAACTAAACCCTAATTATTATCATGCTTGGTTGTTCCTAGGGTTAATGAGGTTGGCAGGAAGATCTTCAGAGAAACCACCAGGAAGGAAGCAGGTGAAAGAAGTAGGGAGAAGCAAGACAACTTACTTCACTTAAGAAGGCAAGTTGCTTGAAGAAAGAAAGTGGGAAAGAGCATGAATGAGCAAGCTCACTTAAACACAAGATAAAATGCAGCAATGATGCAAGAGAGATGAGAAGAGATTATGAGAAGTGAAGGCAAATTCACTTCTCAAACAACTTACCACCTGAAATGTTAGCATAAGAAAATGAAATGCAATGCAAATGAGGTGCAATGTCATGATGAAAACCAAGACCAGAAGCATAAGTATGATGTTAATGATGCTAAGAGATGATGCAAACACATGACAAGAGATGAGAATGATCATACAAGCATAAGGATGCAAATGAGGCATGTTTTGAACCAAGAATGTACATGAAAAGTTATGGAATGTAATGGACATACAACATGTCAAATGAAAGATGCAATGATCAAACATGGTTCTAATATATCCTAAGATGTATTATGAATCAAAAGAATGCACAAAATGTCATGGCAAGTCAATGGGTGCAAGCAAATGAGAAATGGATGCAAAGGAAGGCACAAATTAGGGTTACATGCATCATGCAAAGCAAAAATCCAAAACCAGAAGCAAACAACATGATAAAAATTTGAAAATGCAATCAAAGATACCCTAAACCTATACAAGTTCACTGCCCAAAGGAGAGGATCCAACTCTTAACCTATTGAAAGTTATGAATTTCCTAAGATTGCTAGGGTTTTGGGGGTACCTTATCAAGAAAAATGCTAAACAAATTGGAAATGCAAGATCAATTCAAATAAAAATTATCCTACAAACTACATGATATGCAAGATGCAATGCCAAAAGAATCATCATCCAACTCTCAATGGTTAGGCAGAAAGAAATTTTTGAAGTTTGACATAAAATATTGCCTTGAAATGAAATTAAATCCAATGAAAATGATCAAAAGGCATCAAGAACAAAAAAGAAATTTGGTTTGAGAGTTGGACAATGTTTCTAAATGTTTTAAAGTGCAATATGAATTTTTTTGTGATTTTTAAATACATAAATGTGTTTTTAATTAATTAATTTCCATTAATTAATTAAAAATAAACATTTAAATGATTTAAAAATAATTTTCAATGCAAAAAATAAAAATAAAAATATTTTTGGGTTTTAAAAATTAATGAAAACTTTGACAAAAATTTTCATAATTTTTAAATGATTTTTGATATTTTAAATAAAATGTACAAAATAAATCAAATAAAATGAAAATAAAAATGAATTAATGAGAAGTATGCACAATCCATGGCTGAGATTCAAAGTTGGGTGGAGGGAGTTGACTGGCGCGTAAAGGAGTGGTCCAGATGCGTTCTGACTAATTAATTCAAATTAATTTAATTAATTAAAGATTAGGGTTTAATGACTGATCTTGGCCATCCATACGCGCGGGGAGTCAACCAAAGTCAGCCAGATCAAGGGTCCAAATTCAAACTTTGCCCTAAACGCGTTTAACATACTAATGACTCTCAGGTGGCCGGAAATGACCTCCGGTCATCTTCTCCGGCCACCTTCTTCCCTGAAAATTGCTAACTCACTCCCTAGGTCTCTAAAGCTTGATTTCTCTGCCCAGAATCCATCCCCACACATCATATAACAAGAATCATCAAACAAAACGCATTTATTTTTCGTATCAAAGCTGAATCGAATCAAAAGGTTTTTAGGTCAAAAAATTTCAGAAGCTTCATACATACTCAATACTTAACCATTTGCAAAACTAAACATATCAGCATGATCAGCACATCACATAGATTCATTTAAGAACTTAAAAATGCATTTCTGGAAAAAAAGTTCTTGAGCTCACCTGAAGTGGAGCTTTCAATCCAGGAACTTTCTGCTTGCTTCTCTGCTTCAAAATGGCTTCAATGATCCTCCTGATGAAGCTTTGGAGCTTGGTTGAAGTCTAAAACGGTTGGTTTGGGAGTTTGATGAAGTTCTGTTCAGTGAAGGAGAGAAATCGTGTTTCAGTTTGAGGAGGTTTCAGGGATGAATGAGGGTAGGGAAATGATCAGGGAAGCATGCTGAGTGATCCTATGAAGTTTGTTTTTATGTTTGATGCTTGTGTGAGGTGTTTCGAATGGAAATGCATAAGAGGGCAAAGCTTGGTGCTATGGCTTGGAGAGTGTTTTAGGCTTGTGTATCTGGTGTGTTATGTTGCATTTTGTCCACTTATCACAACTAGAGAGGTCAGAGAAGTTGGTGTGGCACAGGCTGATTGGTATGGGCAAGTTGCCAAAATGTCAAATTGACTTGTACTTGAGGTATGGGCAAGTGTGAGGTTGTGGTAGGGGCATGGTTGGGCTCAGCAGAGATCATGGAGTTCATGTGGATCAGATTCTATGAGCTGTAACAAGTAGAGGCATGGCTTCATGAGTTTTTGCAAGTTGGTACATCTTTGGCCCTTTTGGAAATTCATGAAATTCAAGGTACCAAAATACAATATTCTTGGTCCAATTCTGATCTTTAGAGGTCATGTGAGTATGTTATAATGAGTTTGTGCACATTTGAAGTCTTTGGAATGCTTGATCATATCATTTTGCAAAATGCCTCTTTGGTACAAAACTTGAAATTATGTGATTTTTCCCAACTTTGACAAGCCATAACTTTTGATCCAAAATGAATTAGAATGAGTTCTTGTACTTTTTGAAAAGGGAATGATCCATTCTACAACTTTCATGACCAAAGTTTTCTCATTTGAGGCATTTTTGAATCAAAAAGAAAGGGTTGAAAAACTTTCCAAAAATGGCAAGTTTCCATTACAAGTCATTTTCCCAAAAAGGCAACTTTGCAAATGGCTTGAAATTCTTCAATCTTGTGAACTTCTAACATCTTCTATGATCAAATAAAGATCACACACAATCAAAATGATGAAGAACACCCTTTGGTTGGGTCATTGGGGGCCTCAGATGCCCTGATTTTGCACTGACTTGCTCAAGAAGTCAACTCTTGGTTGGATGCCTTCCCCATGGAATTTCTTCATGAAAATTGATATGCATGATCCTCATAACATATAGAGACCAATAGAAACAAGAATGACCAAAAAATTTGGATTTATGGCCTTTGAAACCAAAACCCTAATTCTAGGTCATCTGTGCAGTTAATCCTGGCTCTGCTTCCATGCCATTTCCAGTTCTTGTGATCCTTTGACTTTCTTAATTTTGTGAGGATACAATATGATGCTTTCACATACATGGACCCCTTTGAAGTGATTGAAGATCTTTGGGAGTGGCTCAAATGGCTCTTGGATAGCTCAGATCACAAACCCTAGATGCAGATGACTTTAGGAGCAATGCAGTGAATCAAAAATGTGGTATGAGATGCTATGATTGAATTTATGCATATGAAAAGATCACAAGCCATGGTGTGAAATGGGTGAGGGCAAATTTGGGGTGTTTACAACTGCCCCTATTCAAGCATGAGTTAGCTGTGCAGGATGTAAGCAACGGCTTAACAGGCAAACAAGATAACTTGTGGTTGAATACCAAAGACAGTCCAAAATTTGCACTCACAGAATGAAGAAGAAAAGGGATATAGATTGTAAAAGAAAATAAAAGTATAATTGTAAATAGCGGGCGATGGAGGACGACCGTCGAGCAGAGTACGACTGCTGGGGATAAAGCAATGACGGGGACGACCGACATGCTGGGGATATAAGAGATTATGATGGGGACGGCCATCAAGTAAAGCTGTAAGACTTTCTGGGGATTATAGGTAAATGAAATGAATGATGAGGTACGGTCATTAGAGGTGAAGGACGATCACCAAGTTCAAGATATAAATGAAATAAATGATAAGGTATGGTCATCAAAGGTGAAGGACGATCACCTAGCAGGGGACGGCTGCTCTGTTGGGGATAAGATGAGGGACGGTCATCTAAGGTGAAGGACGATCACCTGGCAGGGTACGGCTGCCGAAAGTATCACGACATAGGACGAATGCCGGATAAAAAGGTCGACGATGGGGACGGCCATCGGATAAGCATGATGAAGGACGATCATCAAGAGGTGAAGGACGATCACCTAGCAGGGGACGGCTGCTCTCGGGGTTTACCATGACATAGGACGAATGCCGGATAAAAAGTTCGACGATGGGGAAGGCCATCGGATAAGCATGATGAAGGACGATCATCAAGAGGTGAAGGATGATCACCTAGCAGGGTACGGCTGCTCTCAGGATTTATCGTGACATAGGACGAATGTTAGATAACAAGATCAACAATGGGGACGACTAGCGGTTAAAATGATGAAGGACGATCATCAGGAGGTGAAGGACGATCACCTAGCAGGGGACGGCTGCTATCAATATCACGACATAGGACGAATGTCGGATGGGAAGGGGTTCTAATGAATAGTGACTCCACTGGGAATGAAGAAGGACGATCATCAAAAATGGTGAAGGACGATCACCGGGAAGGGTACGGCTGCCGAGAGGTATCATGACATGGGACGAATGTCAGATAGAAAAAGAGTTTTGCTGGGGGCTTCGCTGGGGAAAAGTAAACACGGACGAGTGTCTACATCCAAGAAAAGAGAGGTATAAGTGTTTGGTACTGCGTATAGATTAAAGATGCGGACGAGCATCCTTAAGACTATGATACGGACGAGTATCGGGTAGAAACAAACACTGACACATGTTCAGAGATGATGATACGGACGAGTATCAACTGGTTAACAAAGAACACAGACGAGTGTCGAATCTGATGGGACTCTTCTGGGGAACAATAGACACAGACGAATGTCTAAATTCTGAAAGAGGTAAAGGTATCTGACGTTGTGTATGGATTAAAGATGCGAACGAGCACCCTTAAGATTATGATACGGACGAGTATCAATAGAAACAAACGCTGACGCATGTTCAGAGATGATGATATGGACGAGTACCAACTGGTTAACAAAGAACATGGACGTGTGTTGAATCTGAGGGGACTCTTCTGGGGAACAATAGACACAGACGAATGTCTAAATTCTGAAAGAGGTAAAGGTATCTGAAATTGTGTATGGATTAAAGATGCGAACGAGCACCCTTAAGATTATGATACGGACGAGTATCAATAGAAACAAACGTTGACGCATGTTCAGAGATGATGATACGGACGAGTACCAACTGGTTAACAAAGAACACGGACGAGTGTTGAATCTGAGGGGATATAAGTGGTGTATACAAGATACGGACAAGTATCTGTATGAGTGAAAAGTGTGAAAGGTGTACAGACGAGTGTTTAACTTGCTGGGGAGAGTGACACGGACGAGTGTCAAAATCATGATATAAACAAGTGTCCAATTTACAAAGTGTTCAGGTAATTATGTTGGGGAAGGTGACACGGACGGGTGTCAAGAAAGTTGTGTATATATATGTATCTGTGGGTGCAAAAGAGACGCTTTGGCTTTCCATTGGGGATATGACACGGGTGTCAGGAAGTATCAGTATCTTTAGGGAAAGTGCCTTAGCTCTCTGTCGGGGAATCCGGGGGGTATTTGTATATTGTTGATAAATGGTTGGTATTTACAGGTGTTCAGTTCGACACATGGCTTAAGATTTATGCAATATGTTTGATATTTCCGTAATGCTCCGTATTAGACGGAATGCTACGCTCTGTGGTGAGAATATGATGCGAATGCTATGATTATGCAAAGATAACGATCCGGGATTCGGATCCCGTTGCTGCGAAGATCTCTGGCTGATCTGCTTGAAGTGGACATCCCAGCTAGGGATAAGATCATTGGTAGATCTGATAAGATGTGACTCTGCCTGGGGGAGTAGGTCAATGATAGACCCGTCTTGGTAATGAGGGACCCAACTAAGGTTTGTAGAAGCCTTCTTCACTCTGTTGTGATTCCTTCATGCGTTTCTCTTCCGGGTAGAGGTTGACACTCCGCGGGGAGATAGTTCCCTGGCTTTTGCAATTGGCTGAGGAGGAAGTAATAAATGGCAACTCAGTTGGGGAGAAAGCACTTCCGGTGCTAAAACTGAGTAGATAATGATTTGCCAGCCTGCTGGGGTGAAGTTTTCATGCCCCATGTTGTGCTTTGAATACCTGCAATCCTGAAAAGATAGAGAAACGCACAAATAATCTCGAGGTATCCCTCACCGGATCCCATCATAAGAGTTTAGACACTCCTGGGAGTGAGTATATTTCCTGCAAGCACGTATTTTTTAGAAGAGAAGCATCTATATTTATGCAATCAGTATCTTAAAGACATCGGACATTCTTGCAAATGAAAATAAAGTGTACGAGACGAAACATGACTGAAAATATGATTTTATTAATTCGTGTGCCCTGAATTGGCAAGATACAGTCAAAGAAACAAATCCCCTAAAATGAGGAGATCGTTACAAATTGAGAAACAAAAGATGTTGGCAATGTTGATGACGCTTCAGGGAGCTTCCCTTTGCTATGACTCGTATGACGTTTGACGTTCTTCTCGTCTTGCTTTCTGAAGAAGGCTGATTCTGAAAGAAGCTTGATCCTTTTGAGGCTTACCTAGTTGTAAGTGATACAGATGAATTCAGAATACAGTTGTTCGCTTATTCCCTTATTTTGCATGGATCGCCCTTTCGGGTTTTCAATCCATCGGGATACCCATTTTTGCCTGAGTTGTCCAATGCGGCTTTTCAACTCAGCGGGTGTACATTTTTTATTTATTTCCCTTATTTTTGCCCGAGTCTTCTATTCTGTTTTTGACTCGCCGGGATGCCCTATTTTTGCCCGGACTTACATTCTGTTTTATGTCCAGCGGGTCATTTTATGCAAAGTATTTTTTAACCGCATCTGAATTCACAGGGGACGGGAAGTCTTCACCATCCATAGTACTGAGCATCAGTGCTCCACCTGAGAAAAATTTCTTTACTACGAATGTCCCTTCATAATTCGGAGTCCACTTGCCCCTGTGGTCTGTATGAGGAGGGAGGAGTCTTTTCAGCACAAGATCTCCTACTTGGTACTCTCGGAGCCTGACTTTCTGATCGAAGGCTTTCTTCATTCTTTTCTGATACAGCTGCCCATGACAGATTGCAGCTAATCTCTTCTCTTCGATCAGACTTAGTTGTTCGTATCGGGACCGGACCCATTCTGCTTCGTTCAGCTTAACATCCATCAGTACCCGCAAGGAGGGTAATTCAACTTCAACAGGTAGGACTGCTTCCATACCATACACAAGCTGATACGGTGTTGCTCCAGTGGATGTTCTGATTGACGTACGGTACCCATGCAAGGCAAACGGTAGCATTTCATGCCAGTCTTTGTATGTAACTACCATCTTCTGCACAATCTTCTTGATATTCTTATTAGCTGCCTCAACAGCGCCATTCATCTTTGGCCTGTAAGGAGAAGAATTGTGGTGTTGGATCTTGAAGTCCCGGCATAGTTCTGCCATCATTTTGTTGTTTAGGTTGGAACCATTGTCAGTAATGATTCGCTCGGGAACTCCATACCGACAGATGATGTCCCTCTTTAGGAATCGGGCCACCACTTGCCTGGTGACATTTGCATAGGAAGCTGCTTCAACCCACTTGGTATAATAGTCAATGGCTACCAGGATGAATCTGTGGCCATTTGAAGCAGTCAGTTCAATCTTGCCAATCATATCAATGCCCCACATAGCAAAGGGCCAGGGTGAAGACATCACATTCAGAGGATTGGGAGGCACATGCACCTTATCCGCATAAACCTGGCATTTATGGCATTTTCTGGCATAGGCACAACAGTCAGCATCCATTGTGATCCAGTAATAGCCTGATCTTAACAGCTTTTTAGCCATAGCATGCCCTCCTGCATGGGTACCAAAGGATCCTTCGTGCACCTCGTGCATCAACAAGTCTGCTTTTGTCCTATCAACGCATCTGAGGAGACCATATCAAAGTTTCTTTTGTACAAGGAACCGTTAGCATTCAGAAAGAAACTACCAGCAAGCCTTCTTAAAGTCTTCTTATCATTGGAAGACGCCCCAGGCAGGTATGTTTGATCCTCCAAGAAGCATTTGATATCATGGAACCAAGGCTTATCATCTTTGACAGCGTCTGCTGTAAATACATATGTTGGTCTGTCAAGTCTGGACACTGAAATCTGAGGCACAAAGTTGGCAGCTTGAACTTTGATCATTGATGAAATGGTAGCCAGAGCATCTGCAAACTGATTCTCGTCTCGAGGGATGTACTCAAGCTTGACCGTTGTGAAGAAAGTCAATAACCTTCTTGTATAATCCCTATAAGGTATCAGATGATCCTGGTGGGTGTACCATTTCCCGTTGGTTTGATTAATTACCAGAGTTGAATCTCCGAACACAGTCAAAGTCTTGATCCTGAGGTCAATGGCTTCCTCAAGACCCATAATACAAGCTTCGTATTCAGCTTCGTTGTTAGTGCAGTTAAAGGTGAGCTTTGCCGAGAAAGTCATGTGAACCCCCTTAGGTGTAATGAGTACTGCACCAACACCACGACCATTCATATTAACAGCCCCATCAAACATCATAGTCCGTTCTTCTTCCGGGTCAGGCCCTTCGGTGTGAACAGGCTCTTCATGATCTTTTGCTTTTAAGTACATGATGTCTTCATCAGGGAAGTCAAATCTCATAGGCTGGTAATCATCAATAGGTTGCTCAGCAAGATAATCAGACAATACACTGCCCTTGATGGCTTTCTGAGAGGTGTACTGAATGTCATACTCTGTGAGGATCATTTGCCATCTTGCAACCCGTCCGGTAAGTGCTGGCTTCTCGAAAATGTACTTAACTGGGTCCATCTTTGATATCAACAAGGTAGTGTGGGTCAACATATACTGTCTCAATCGGCGAGCAGCCCACGCTAGAGCACAGCAAGTTTTCTCGAGCAGTGAATAACGCTGTTCACAGTCGGTAAACTTTTTGCTTAGGTAGTATATTGCATACTCTTTTCGACCAGACTCGTCATGCTGGCCCAGCACACACCCCATTGACTCTTCTAATATTGTCAAGTACATTATCAGAGGTCTTCCTTCAACTGGAGGCATAAGGATCGGTGGCTCTTGTAAGTATTCCTTGATTTTGTCAAATTCCCTCTGACAGTCTTCATTCCACCTGACAGTTTGTTCTTTTCTTAACAGCTTGAACAAAGGCTCACAGGTTGCAGTAAGGTGAGATATGAACCGTGAAATGTAGTTCAATCTACCTAGAAATCCCCGAACCTCTTTTTCTGACTTCGGTGCAGGCACTTCTTGAATGGCTTTGACTTTGTCAGGATCAACTTCAATCCCTTTTTCACTTACAATAAATCCCAGCAGCTTACCGGATCGTACCCCGAATGTGCACTTGTTGGGGTTCAACTTCAGTTGGTATTTCCTCAGACGCTTGAATAACTTCAACAAATTCACCAGGTGGTCTTCTTCTATGAGGGACTTGGCAATCATGTCATCCACATAGCATTTAATTTCTTTATGGATCATGTCGTGGAATAATGTTACCATAGCCCGTTGATAAGTTGCACCAGCATTCTTCAGTCCGAATGGCATCACCTTATAACAGAACGTGCCCCAAGGTGTGATGAAAGTTGTCTTCTCCATGTATTCAGGTGACATCTTGATCTGATTGTATCCTGAAAATCCGTCCATGAAGGAGAACACCGAGAACTGAGCCGTATTATCAACCAATACATCAATGTGAGGTAGAGGGAAGTCATCTTTCGGGCTGGCTCTGTTCAGATCCCGGTAATCTACACACATTCTCACTTTGCCATATTTCTTGGGTACAGGTACAATATTAGCAACCCAAGGCGGATAGCTAGTTACAGCAAGGAAACCGGCGTCCCACTGCTTTTGTACCTCTTTTTTAATCTTCATTGCCATGTCTGGGCGAGTACGGCGCAACTTCTGTTTAACCGGTGGGCAGTCTTCTTTCAAAGGCAACTTGTGCGTGACAATATCGGTATCCAACCCTGGCATATCTTGATAAGACCAAGCAAAGACATCCACATACTCCCGAAGCATATCAATTAGTTGCTCTTTCACTGAGTCTTGTAGGCAGGCCCCAATCTTAACTTCTTTTACGTCTTCTTCCGTACCAAGATTAACCGTTTCGACCTCCTCCTGATGAGGAGTGATAAACTTCTCCTCTTGCCTTAACAACCTAGCTAGCTCTTTAGGAAGCTCATAATCTTCTTCAACCCCTTCATCAGCTTGATTGAATGGATTGTCAAAGTCATACGTAGCCATAGCAGTGTTGTTATTGGTGCAGTCTGAAAGGCACTTTCTGCAAGGGTTTAGATTGTTCATTTTAGTGATTGATTTTAATCTTGTTTAGAAAAAGTGAAATGAAGTTATCATTTTGGAAAACATTGCCATTTTATTTTTGTACAAAAAGAAAAATGAAAAACAGTGAGCGGGAAAGAAAAAAGACTCATTTGCAAAAGATGTCCGATATTCATTGATTGATCTGTTTGCACAAAATTACAAGATGGCCCGATTACAAAATGAGCCTTGTCATCTTGGGCAAGATGCAAGACTTGATGCATGCTTAAAAGATACAGGAAATAATAATTACTCTGCAGGAGTAACCCTTATAATTTCCTGGGAAGACCAGTTTGAGATATGGCTCCCCGGGGTCCTTGGACGTATCCAGCTCTCCAGGTTGCGCTCATCTTCCGACTCGTCTTCCAAGTTGTTCACAGCATCCGGGGTGAGCATTCCCCCGCTAACAAAATTGGGCTTCTTGGCAGCCTCTGATTGATCTTGCTGAGTTGGTTTGTAACCCAACCCAAATCTGTCCTCCTTCTTCTCCACGGGCAGCAGCTTGCCCCAGCCTTGGGCAGTCCCCTCTTCAAAAACCTTCCTGGCTTGCTGATAAGACGTCATGGAGGTTCCCAGCACAGCAGATGCTTCATTTATGTTTAGGGCCTCAAACCCCTGGCTCATGGTTTCATGGATTTCTCCATCCATCTCAATGTATTTGTACGTATCCAGATGGCTAACAAAGATGTCTTCTTCACCACAGATGGTGATGATCTGGCCTTCCCACTCGAATTTCAGCTTCTGGTGAAGGGTAGACGTAACAGCGCCAGCGGCATGAATCCAGGGTCTACCCAACAAACAGCTGTAGGCCGGCTGAATGTCCATCACATAGAAGGTAATTTTGAAAGTTTGCGGGCCAATCATTACTGGCAGATCAATCTCTCCAAGCACTGATCTCTTGGAGCCATCAAATGCTCTCACCACCAAATTACTTGGACGTAATGCCAAGCCATCATACTCTAGCTTCACCAAGGCTTTCTTTGGTAGAACATTGAGTGAAGACCCAGTGTCCACCAGTACATGGGATAAAACAGCACCCTTGCATTCTAGAGTGATGTGTAAAGCCTTGTTGTGGTTACGTCCCTCAGTTGTCAAGTCAGCATTGGTGAAACCCAGTCCATGACTGGTATTGACATTTGCCACCACTGTCTCCAGCTGATTAACAGTGATCTCCTCTGGCACGTATGCTGCCTGCAAGACTTTCAATAGTGCATTCCTGTGAGCTTCGGAGCACATTAACAGGGATAATATGGAGATCTTTGAGGGAGTTTGGTGAAGCTGATCCACCACTTTGTAATCACTTCTCTTTATAATCCTCATAAACTCATCTACATCTTGTTCAAAAGATGTCTTCTGAGTTTCTTTGATAATTGGTTCTTCAGATATCACACTCTTTCCCTTTGCTTTGGCAGCAGCTTCTGCTTCGGCATTAGGTCTTTGTAATTGTGAGGCAAAAAGGCATCCGCTTCTGGTGAAGCCTCCGCCTCCCCCAACATTATCAATCTGTGGAGAAGAGGTTGAAGAGTCCAAAGTGATTTTCTCCCTATTGCAGTAGAGGTCAGAGCCATAATGCCAAGGTATGGCATTACTGCTTTCATATGGAACTGGTCCAGGCACCGTGATGGTAACTGGACTGACTGCTGCAGAGGAGGGTGTTGTAACGGTGTGCGGATCGTAGTAAATGGTGACCGGTAATCTGGCAGGAGGTGCCACTGTTTGTTGTTGAAAGTTGTTGTTTGGAGGAACATCTGATGGATCATAATAAATGGTGACTGCTGAGACATCTTTGTTGATTTCTGTTGGTGTTGTAGAAGATTCTGCTGAATAAATGGATGTTGATGTTGTAGAAGAGATGGTTGTTGACATCTGATTTGTTGAAGTGATGGATGAAGCCATTGTTGATGATATTGATGAATTTGTTGGAATGATTGTTGCTGCTGTTGTAGAAGAAACAGGAATTGTTGTCAAAGGGATTGCTGGATTTGTAGGCGCCGTTGTTGAGATCTGGAGTATACCACTTTTGATAAGACCATCTATGCCGCTTCTCAAATCATCACACCCGTTGACCGAAATGTTGCAATACCCACAACCGAGCTCACACCCGGGGAACATCTGGCACTCTAGAAGTTGAGCCTTTATTTCGACCAGAGGTGTTCGAATCTGTCCAACACTGGTGATTAAGAAAGATGGCTTGTCTTCCTCAATGGCATTAATTCTCGGTCCTCCATGATTGGTAATGGGATTCTTGGTGACACTTGGGGGGGTGCAAAGTTGAGGGCTTTAGAATCCACTAGGTCTTGGACTTTCATTTGCAAGGCCCTGCACTTCTCCGTATTGTGGCCAGGTGCATTGGAATGGAAAGCACACCCGGCGTTGACATCATAATTTCTTGGGAGATTAGAGGGATCTGGTGGTGCCAGTGTCCTTAATTCAACCAAGTTGAGTTTCAGGAGTTGTGGCAATAAGGCAGCATAAGGCATAGGGATAGGGTCAATCCCCCTATTTTCCTGTGATGGTTTTTGTTGAAAAGGTCTTTGTTGTTGATTGTTGTTATTGTTGTTGTAGGTCCTCTGTGGCGGATACTGAACTTGCTGCTGATAATGTGGTGGTGGTTGTTGATATGCTGGTTGCTGAGGAATCGGAGCTGGAATAGTGACAGCTGCTACTGATCTGTGGACATACTGAGATCTGCCCCTGTTGGCATGAATGGCATTTGTCTCACCGGTTCTTCTAGGTCCCACAAAAGGTTTCCTGGAGTTACTAGATAAACTTGCACCATTATCAGAAATTTTACCCATCTTCAATAAGCTTTCAATTCTTTCCCCGGCTATTACTACGTCAGCGAAACTGGTGGAAGAAAAGGAAGCTAGCCTATCAATATATGTTCCTTGCAGAGTATTCATAAACATGTCGGCCATTTCTCTTTCCGACATGGGTGGCTGGACAGCAGCAGCAAGCTGTCTCCACCTCTGGGCATATTCCCTGAAGCTTTCTCTGGAGAACTGAGACATTCCCATCAAAAGGGTCCGGTTAGGAGCCATGTCCAGATTGTATTGGTACTGCCTGATGAAGGCTTCAGCTAGGTCCTTCCAGCATCTGATAGTGGCTCGGGTTAAGTGTGAATACCATTCCCTTGAAGCCCCAGTCAAACTGTCTTCAAAGTAAAACATCCACAGTTTTTCATCCATGGTGTATGCCTTAAGTCTCCCCAGAAAGGACTGTAAGTGAGTTCGTGGACAGGAAGTGCCATTGTATTTCTCGAAGCACGGGGGTTTAAACTTGTGGGGAATCCTTACCCCATCCACTAACCCCATATCCATGACATCAAAACCTAGGGAATTTTGAGACTCCAGAGATCTCAACTTCTCAGCAATTTCATCAAATCTCATATCATAGACTTCATCCCCAGCTCCCATTACAGTAAACTGCTCTTCTTGAGGATCTTCTTGCAAGATCCTGCCTGCAGCAGTATTGCCCGGTACATTCCTTGGGATATTGGCCTCTGGATCTAGATGAGGTCCAAATACTGGTGGGTTAACATGAGGCTGACCTCCCTCATTGTTGCTGGTTCCTCCAGTGCCAGGATGATGTTCTTCGGGGGTCTGTCTTTCTACCAATGCCTTTAACCTCTCTTGGCTCTGAGCCAAGCCAGTCATTACAGTCATGAACTGGGCCATTTGGTTTCTCATCTCCACCCTTTCGTTAGCCATCTGAGTCCTGACCTCTGTCAGGTCCTGCTGTACTTGATCCATTTGGATACCAGGAAGATTGTTGCGAGTAGGATACCTGTGCGGACGGTTGAGAGGGAACACCCGACGGCGAGCAATAATTCCTGAACCACAACAGAGTTAGTAACAAACAACATAATGACAAAACCTACAAAACAAAACAAAAGTTAGCATGCAATGCAGTATGCTTATTTGCTTTCCAAGGTATTCGGCTTGGCTCTTGGTTTTGACCTTTCCAGACCCTGAGGAAGATGTTTTGATGTTGCTTGAGGGAAAGAAAACTTAGTGAAACAAACTAACAAATATATTACAAATGGTGAATAATACATAGTCTGTTTTTACAACATATGCCCCAGAGGGGTCAACATACAACATAAAAAGAAAAGTACAGCAAATGGAAATAACAACAAGCAAAGAAGTCAAACATCTAATCCAAACTCATCCTCCTTAACCTCCTTCAAAAGTGCTTCAGTTACAGGACCAGCCGGGTGCTCTGTAATGTTCCTGATAAGAAGGTTCCTGGTGGCAATAGCAGTGGTCAGCTTCTTGTGTCTGTCTTGGTCCTTTGACCTCTTCAAACCAGCCCTAAGCTTCAACTCTGAAATCTCCTTCTGGGCTGCCAACAAAGCTTCCTGTTGTTTCTTTTCATTGGCCTCCAACTGCTCAATCCTGGCATGAGTTCTCTTATCTTCTTGAGTACGGGCCTCAGTGATCCTGACCCACCTAGCCTGACTTTCTTGCAGATAGAGATCAGTCCTAGCCTTCTGAAGCTTGGCCTCTTTACAGGCATTCTTCAATATTTGCTCTCCAGCTCTTGATTTCTTGATGTAGTCCTCTGTTTTCTCAATCTTGGCTAGATGCTCCACCCTAAGCTTCTCCAACCTCTCAATGTCCAGACGACCATCACTCCTCTCCCAGAGGGTCTTCTTCAGAGCTTGAGACAGATTCTCATTCCTTTCCTTCAGCTTCCCAAATTCTTCCAGGCTGACAGTGACTGGAGGTGGTACTGTGGATGGTCCAGGTGCATCCTCAATGGTGAAAGGCATCCCAGAAATCTGAGCTCTAGCATGGGACCAGTCATAGTACTGAGCTGAAGCAACATTATTACACCTCCCTAGAATAGCCATCCCTTTTGTCTGGATGTTGTCCCAAGCCCAAGATGCTTGTCTGACAGCAGCTAGATTAGGTTTTATTTCACAATACAGGGTCTCAACCAAGTCTTGCACTCTAGGAGGGTGAACCAAAGCATAGCCCAATTGTCTCTTAAACAGCAAAGGATTGTAGTTGATGCAACCCTTCACTCCCACTAGAGGTACATTGGGGTACTGCCCACAACTGGTGATGATGTCTTTGCCCTTGGTGCTCTGAGTGCACCATCTGATGTCATCTGAAGTCAAAGCAATAAGTCTCTTAGCCCAATTCTTCTGTTGGTGAGGATTCAGGAAGGCATCAGTCTTAGGTAAGTGTTTGAGCAGCCAAGTGTGAAATAGAGGAGCACAGCACCTCACCAACTTTCCTCTTTGCTTCTCATTCCTCTGATGAATGGAATAATAGAAATCTCCCAGCAATGTGGGTACTGGGTTCCTCAGAAGGAAAAGATGAATGGAATTCTTGCTGATAAACTTGGGCTCATCTGCAAACAGTATGACCCCATATATACTGAGGGCTAACAATGCACAAACTGCCCTCCACTCTCCCAAGGAGGCCTTCAGGATGGCCTGAGAAGTCAGAAAGTCTAAGTGCAAACCAGGGATCCCAGCCTTTGTTGTCATGTTCTGCTCAATCAAAATAGGTTCCAGGTACAGTCCTTTTGCCACTTCTCCATTGCTGGGAGAAGTCATCTTTGGGTTGAAGGGGACATCACCCCTGACAGGTACTCCAATCAATGATGAGAACTCCTCCAGCAGAGGTCCTAGCTGAAAGTTCTGGAAAGTGAAGCATCTCAAAGGAGGGTCATAAAACTGTAGGCAAGTGTGGATCAAACTCCTCTGAGAAGGGTCCAGGTCCATAACCATATCAAGGATGCCTCCATAATGCTCTCTGAATAATGGGATGTGGTCTGGAGTGATAAGCGTCTGGACTTGTCTGATGCCAGTCAGCACAGGCTCAAAGAAATGGTATGAAATGTTGCTCTTCTTGGGTGCCATGACTGTTGATGAAGAGCTGAAAACAAGTGCTGATGATGAAGACTAATACTGGAGATGAACCACTGATAGGCTGAAGCTGGTGGTAAAAGTAGCTGAAGCAGGCAATAGTTGAAGCAGATAACTGATGAACAGAGGTCTATGCAGATGAAGGGGTCAAAACCAAGCCAAATATGATGTGGATACCCTGAAAAACAAATAAAAAAATGTTAAATGATGCAATGATGAGTATGCAGATGATATGCAAGGGTTTGTGATCAAGCTGGATCTGATTACTGCCTTGATATAAGTCCATGTATGTTTAAGAAGTCCAGATGGAGGTTCAGAAGTCCAGTAACCAAGGTGGGGGACTCAAATAAAGAGTCACATATCCAGGGTTAAATCACAAGAACTGTCCAAAGTGAGGTACTCTTAATCAAACAAATGGCAGGGTATGATGTGGCCAAAGGTACCTGCAAACCTGTAAACAGCCCAACCCCCCTCACAGGTGATGTTCTAAAACAAGGATCCTCAGACTTGGATCAGTTATGAGAAATGTAAACACTTCTAACCCGGAGGTACAGTGTTTACAATAACCATAAAAGATCCTCCTCTAATTCACCTCAATTTCTGAAGGTCATAATAAAGGTCATCCAGACTTAGCAGGCTTCTCAGATAGCCCTAGCACTACAGGAAATCTGTAGCACAGAGTTCTCAAGAAGAAACCCACATCTGAACCGTGTTTCATATTCCCGCACCAGACCGAAATGGAATGGGAAAGAATATGAACCACTCTAGCCTAGGTGTCACTCAGGTCCTAGGTATAGGACCTTAAACTCTCAGTAGAACCCCACCCATCAAAACAAAAACCAGATCTAGCCAGATGACAATATGACAGTATGATATATAAAGCTGTAAAGAAAGCAGTAAATAACTGTACATAAAGCAGTAAATAAAGCAAATATATAAACACAATTAGCACATAACACCCCAGTAAACACAAATCAAACAAGCGCTAGGAGGAACCCATAAAAAGAACCAGAAGCCCTGGTTACAGTATAAGGGTCCCCAGTAGAGTCGCCAAGCTGTCGCTCCCACTAAATGAGGCTAAGTCAAATAGGGTACAGACGCGAGCGGTCGGTGAAAGGAGAAAAGAAAAGAGTCGCCAGCTAGGCATTTTTATCCCAGGAGGAAAGGTAATGCTGCATAAACCTAAGAAAAG
Source organism: Lathyrus aphaca (assembly GCA_963966055.1). NCBI lineage: Eukaryota > Viridiplantae > Streptophyta > Magnoliopsida > Fabales > Fabaceae > Lathyrus > Lathyrus aphaca. The sequence continues at coordinate 494,856,222 of OZ014519.1, forward strand.
ATGAATAAGACGGTTGCGAACTAGAGAGACTGAGAAAAGGGGTTGGTTACAACCTGGGAAGGTATTAGCACCCAGATTGTCCTCCGTACTCGACGGGATCCATGCTTAAAAGATTTGTGTTTAAAGGGGTAGTGTTTGTGCTATCTGTGTGCAAAAGCTGGAAAAGAATGTACAAGTGTCAGTGCAAGAAGATGAGGTGTATAAGAGAAGTGTCAGTGTAAGAATAAGAATGTAAGGCTCAAGACTATGAGGCTTAGAGTATAATACTGGAAAGAGGGGGGATATACAGAGACTTTTGTTCGATAACTGTTAAGTTATGCCTACGTATCCTCTCGTGCAATGAGGAAGTCAGAACATCGTAGTTCGACCCAAAGAGACTGAAAGGTAAATTGACTTGTGAACTGCTTATTAGTCTATGCTCAAGTGTATGACCTGTCTGGCTCAGGTGCTAACTGTCTTGCATTAGACGGAAGAAGCAAGTTCTCGTTTGTGAGTGAATGAGATGAGAAAAGAATCCCGGAGGAGACGATTATTGTTTGTTTGTTTGTTTTCAATCTTTTATTGCCTTTGAAGTTTGTCATAAGTTAATGAGCTTAAGCCTAAACCAAGGGTTAGTAAACTCATCACATCCTCCCTCTGATTAGGGGTAATGAGAATGCCTTAAGCATGAAGTAAACACCTCACACTTAACCACCTTGATGTAGGATTAAGATCATTAACCTACTTGTGACTATTTAGATGTTTTTGTTATTTTTGTTTAGTGTTAAGTAATGAGATTAAACCATAATCAAGGATTTAATAGACCCATTACACCATCCTAATAGAAGGATAATAGATGAGAACATTTAAGCTGAGAAAGACTCCTCAACTTAATCCATGATTAGGGATTAACCTCATGACAAAACAATGCCTTTATTAGATGGATTTTAGTTAATGATAAGATGAAGAAGTGATTTTTATGGTTGGTAAGACAACTTGAGGGGTACTTGTCCATTAACACTAGGGTTAGTCCTTCTTAACCAATTAAGGAAGAATTAGAACCCTAATGCAAGGCCCAAGTTACAAGCTTGATGTCTTAGTGATTATTAAGTGGATTGATTAAAGGATTTAAACACATTAAGGGTTTAACACTTAGGATTAAAGTTATACACTCCATCCTAATAGAAGGATGCAGGCATAAGCTTAATCACAAAGCCTTAAAACCTTTAGGGTTTAGTCCTTGATTATGAGGTGAGAAGAGAAGACTCAATGATGACACAAAGGTAAAACTAAATGGGGGGACTAACTAAACCCTAATTATTATCATGGTTGGTTGTTCCTAGGGTTAATGAGGTTGGCAGGAAGATCTTCAGAGAAACCACCAGGAAGGAAGCAGGTGAAAGGAGAAAGAAGCAGGGAGAAGCAAGACAACTTGCTTCACTTAAGAAGACAAGTTGCTTGAAGAAAGAAAGTGGGAAAGAGCATGAATGAGCAAGATCACTTAAACACAAGATAAAATGCAGCAATGATGCAAGAGAGATGAGAAGAGATTATGAGAAGTGAAGACAAATTCACTTCTCAAACAACTTACCACCTGAAATGTTAGCATAAGAAAATGAAATGCAATGCAAATGAGGTGCAATGTCATGATGCAAACCAAGACCAGAAGCATAAGTATGATGTTAATGATGCTAAGAGATGATGCAAACACATGACAAGAGATGAGAATGATCATACAAGCATAAGGATGCAAATGAGGCATGTTTTGAACCAAGAATGTACATGAAAAGTTATGGAATGTAATGGACATACAACATGTCAAATGAAAGATGCAATGATCAAACATGGTTCTAATATATCCTAAGATGTATTATGAATCAAAAGAATGCACAAAATGTCATGGCAAGTCAATGGGTGCAAGCAAATGAGAAATGGATGCAAAGGAAGGCACAAATTAGGGTTACATGCATCATGCAAAGCAAAAATCCAAAACCAGAAGCAAACAACATGATAAAAATTTGAAAATGCAATCAAAGATACCCTAAACCTATACAAGTTCACTGCCCAAAGGAGAGGATCCAACTCTTAACCTATTGAAAGTTATGAATTTCCTAAGATTGATAGGGTTTTGGGGGTACCTTATCAAGAAAAATGCTAAACAAATTGGAAATGCAAGATCAATTCAAATAAAAATTATCCTACAAACTACATGCTATGCAAGATGCAATGCCAAAAGAATCATCATCCAACTCTCAATGGTTAGGCAGAAAGAAATTTTTGAAGTTTGACATAAAATATTGCCTTGAAATGAAATTAAATCCAATGAAAATGATCAAAAGGCATCAAGAACAAAAAAGAAATTTGGTTTGAGAGTTGGAAAATGTTTCTAAATGTTTTAAAGTGCAATATGAATTTTTTTGTGATTTTTAAATACCTAAATGTGTTTTTAATTAATTAATTTCCATTAATTAATTAAAAATAAACATTTAAATGATTTAAAAATAATTTTCAATGCAAAAAATAAAAATAAAAATATTTTTGGGTTTTAAAAATTAATGAAAACTTTGACAAAAATTTTCATAATTTTTAAATGATTTTTGCTATTTTAAATAAAATGTACAAAATAAATCAAATAAAATGAAAATAAAAATGAATTAATGAGAAGTATGCACAATCCATGGCTGAGATTCAAAGTTGGGTGGAGGGAGTTGACTGGCGCGTAAAGGAGTGGTCCAGATGCGTTCTGACTAATTAATTCAAATTAATTTAATTAATTAAAGATTAGGGTTTAATGACTGATCTTGGCCATCCATACGCGCGGGGAGTCAACCAAAGTCAGCCAGATCAAGGGTCCAAATTCAAACTTTGCCCTAAACGCGTTTAACATACTAATGACTCTCAGGTGGCCGGAAATGACCTCCGATCATCTTCTCCGGCCACCTTCTTCCCTGAAAATTGCTAACTCACTCCCTAGGTCTCTAAAGCTTGATTTCTCTGCCCAGAATCCATCCCCACACATCATATAACAAGAATCATCAAACAAAACGCATTTATTTTTCGTATCAAAGCTGAATCGAATCAAAAGGTTTTTAGGTCAAAAAATTTCAGAAGCTTCATACATACTCAATACTTAACCATTTGCAAAACTAAACATATCAGCATGATCAGCACATCACATAGATTCATTTAAGAACTTAAAAATGCATTTCTGGAAAAAAAAGTTCTTGAGCTCACCTGAAGTGGAGCTTTCAATCCAGGAACTTTCTGCTTGCTTCTCTGCTTCAAAATGGCTTCAATGATCCTCCTGATGAAGCTTTGGAGCTTGGTTGAAGTCTAAAACGGTTGGTTTGGGAGTTTGATGAAGTTCTGTTCATTGAAGGAGAGAAATCGTGTTTCAGTTTGAGGAGGTTTCAGGGATGAATGAGGGTAGGGAAATGATCAGGGAAGCATGCTGAGTGATCCTATGAAGTTTGTTTTTATGTTTGATGCTTGTGTGAGGTGTTTCGAATGGAAATGCATAAGAGGGCAAAGCTTGATGCTATGGCTTGGAGAGTGTTTTAGGCTTGTGTATCTGGTGTGTTATGTTGCATTTTGTCCACTTATCACAACTAGAGAGGTCAGAGAAGTTGGTGTGGCACAGGCTGATTGGTATGGGCAAGTTGCCAAAATGTCAACTTGACTTGTACTTGAGGTATGGACAAGTGTGAGGTTGTGATAGGGGCATGGTTGGGCTCAGCAGAGATCATGAAGTTCATGTGGATCAGATTCTATGAGCTGTAACAAGTAGAGGCATGGCTTCATGAGTTTTTGCAAGTTGGTACATCTTTGGCCCTTTTGGAAATTCATGAAATTCAAGGTACCAAAATGCAATATTCTTGGGCCAATTCTGATCTTTAGAGGTCATGTGAGTATGTTGTAATGAGTTTGTGCACATTTGAAGTCTTTGGAATGCTTGATCATATCATTTTGCAAAATGCCTCTTTGGTACAAAACTTGAAATTATGTGATTTTTCCCAACTTTGACAAGCCATAACTTTTGATCCAAAATGAATTAGAATGAGTTCTTGTACTTTTTGAAAAGGTAATGATCCATTCTACAACTTTCATGACCAAAGTTTTCTCATTTGAGGCATTTTTGAATCAAAAAGAAAGGGTTGAAAAACTTTCCAAAAATGGCAAGTTTCCATTACAAGTCATTTTCCCAAAAAGGCAACTTTGCAAATGGCTTGAAATTCTTCAATCTTGTGAACTTCTAACATCTTCTATGATTAAATAAAGATCACACACAATCAAAATGATGAAGAACACCCTTTGGTTGGGTCATTGGGGGCCTCAGATGCCCTGATTTTGCACTGACTTGCTCAAGAAGTCAAGTCTTGGTTGGATGCCTTCCCCATGGAATTTCTTCATGAAAATTGATATGCATGATCCTCATAACATATAGAGACCAATAGAAACAAGAATGACCAAAAAATTTGGAGTTATGGCCTTTGAAACCAAAACCCTAATTCTAGGTCATCTGTGCAGTTAATCCTGGCTCTGCTTCCATGCCATTTCCAGTTCTTGTGATCCTTTGACTTTCTTGATCTTGTGAGGATACAATATGATGCTTGCACATACATGGACCCCTTTGAAGTGATTGAAGATCTTTGGGAGTGGCTCAAATGGCTCTTGGATAGCTCAGATCACAAACCCTAGATGCAGATGACTTTAGGAGCAATGCAGTGAATCAAAAATGTGGTATGAGATGCTATGATTGAATTTATGCATATGAAAAGATCACAAGCCATGGTGTGAAATGGGTGAGGGCAAATTTGGGGTGTTTACAGTACAGTGTTTACAATAATCATAAAAGATCCTCCTCTAATTCACCTCAGCTTCTGAAGGTCATAATAAAGGTCATCCAGACTTAGCAGGCTTCCCAGATAGCCCTAGCACTAAAGGAAATCTATAGCACAGAGTTCTCAAGAAGAAACCCACATCTGAACCGTGTTTCATATTCCCGCACCAGACCGAAATGGAATGGGAAAGAACATGAACCACTCTAGCCTAAGTGTCACTCAGGTCCCAGGTATAGGACCTTAAACTCTCAATGGCACCCCACCCACCAAAACAGAAACCAGATCCAGCAATGATAATGACAGTATGAAATATGTAAAACTGTAAAGAAAGTAATAAATAAAGTTGTACATAAAGCAATAAATAAAGCAAATAAATAAACACAATTAGCACATAACACCCCAGTAAACACAAATCAAACAAGCGCTAGGAGGAACCCACAAAAAGAACCAGAAGCCCTGGTTACAATATAAGTGTCCCCAGCAGAGTCGCCAAGATGTCGCTCCCACCAAATGACAACTAGTCAGAAGGGGTACAGACGCGAAAGGTCGGCGAAAGGAGAGAACACACAAGGGTGAACTGGAAAGACAAGAGTCGCCAGCTAGGCATTTTTATCCCGAAGGAGAGGTAATGTTGCATGAACCTAAGAAAAGATGGATAAGGCGGTCGCGAACCAGAGAAACTGAGAAAGGGGGTTGGTTACAACCTGGGAATGTATTAGCACCTAGATTTTCCGTCGTACTCGACGGGATCCACGCTTGAAGGATTTGTGTTTTAAAGGGGTAGTGTCAGTTCTATTTGTGTATCAAAGCTGGAAAGAATGCAAGTGTCAGTGCTAGAAGAAAGTGAAGTGAAATATGTGGAGTGTCAGTGCTAGAACAGGGGTTTAAAGCTCAAGATAATGAGGCCAAAAGAACAATGTTGGGGGAGGGGGGAATACAGAGACATTTGTTCGATAACTATTAAGTTATGCCTACGTATCCTCTCGTGCAATGAGGAAGTCAGAACACCGTAGTTCGACTCAAAGAGACTGAAAGATAAATTGACTTGTGAACTGCTTACTTGTCTATGCTCGAGTGTATGACCTGTCTGGCTCAGGTGCAAACTGTCTTGCATTAGACGGAAGAAGCAAGTTCTCGTTTGTGAGTGAAGATGGCGAGAAAAGAATCCCGGAGGAGACGATTATTGTTTGTTTTTGTGTTTTCAATCTTTTATTGCTTTTTGGAGTTTGTCATAGGAAAATGAGCTTAAGCCTAAACCAAGGGTTAGTAAACTCATCACATCCTCCCTCTGATTAGGGGTAATGAGAATACTTTAAGTATGAAGTAAACACCTCACACTTAATCACCATGATGTAGGATTAAGATCATTAACCTACTTGTAATTATTTAGATGTCTTTGGAGTTTTTGTTTAGTGTTAAGTAATGAGTTTAAGCCATAATCAAGGATTTAATGGACCCATTACACCATCCTAATAGAAGGATAATAGATGGGAGCATTTAAGCTGAGGAAGGCTCCTCAACTTAATCCATGATTAGGGATTAACCTCATGACATAAGAAAGCCTTCATTAAAGTGGATTTTAGTTAATGATATGGTTAAGAAATGGATTTTATGGTTTGTAAGACAACTTGAGGGGGACTTGTCCATTAACACTAGGGTTAGTCCTTCTTAACCAATTAAGGAAGAATAATAACCCTAATGTAAGGCCCAAGTTACAAGCTTGATGTCTTAGTGATTTATTAGATGGATTAATTAAAGGAGTTAAACACATTAAGGGTTTAACACTTAGGATTTAAAGTTATACACTCCATCCTAATAGAAGGATACAAGTATAACCTTAATTACAAAGCCTTAAAACCTTTAAGGTTTAGTCCTTGATTAAGAGATGAGAAGAGAAGACACAAAGATGACACAAAGGTAAAACTAATGGGGGGACTAATAAAACCCTAATTGTGATCATTCTTGGGTGTTCCTAGGGTTTATGAGGCTCAAAAAGATCTTCAAGGAAAAGCCACCAAGGAAGAAGCAGGATGAAGGAAGAGAAGTATGAAGAAGCAAGACAACTTATTTCACTTAAGAAGATAAGTTGCTTGAAGAAAGAAAGTGAGGAGGAAACATGAATGAGCAAGCTCACACTAATTCACAAGTAAGATGCAGCAATGATGCATAAGAGAGATGAGAAAAGATTATGAGAAGTGAAGGCAAACTCACTTCTCAAACACTTACCACCTGAAAAGTTAGCAAAAAGAAATGAAATGAAATGAAAAAGAGATGAAATGCAAAGGTGAAAAACAAAGTCAGAAACATATTCATGATGAAAATTATGTTATGAGATGGTATGAAAGCATGCCAAGTGATATGAATGTTCATACAAAAGATGAGGATGCAAATGAGACATGTAAGAAGCATGAAAGTTCATGAATGCATATGACATGAAATGAAAGCAAAAGCATGACAAATGGATGATGCAGTGATCAAACATGATTTCAATATGTCCTAAGATGTCTTATATGTCATTTGGATGCACAAAATGTCATGGCAAGTACATGTATGCAAGCTTATGCAAGATGGATGCAAGTGAAGATGTAAATTAGGGTTTATGCACAACATGAGATGCAAAATTCAAAATCAGAAGCAAATGATAAGATAAAAAATTGAAAATGAAACCAAAAGAACCCTAAACCTATACAAGTTCACTTCCCAAAGGGGAAGGTCAGATGCTAAACCCTAAAGGACTTATGATTTTCCTAAGTTTCTAAGGTTTTAAGGGTGATCCTAAAGGGAAAATACCAAACAAATTGAAAATTCATTATAAAAATGAAACAAAAATGTCCTTAGATGCTTGAAAGAATGCATAACACAATGCAAAAAGAACCATTCACAAACTCAACTTGGATCAAAAGTTATGAATTTTTGAAGTTAGGGTTAAAAATATCCAAATTAAAGAACCCTAATTCAAATGAAAATTGCCAAAGTATGATCAAAACCAAAATGAAATTTGTGTTGTGAGTTTGTAAATGTTTCTAAATGTTTGGAAATGTTCTCTGAATTTTTTGGTGATTTTTGGAAACCTAAATGCTATTTAATTAATTAATCTTCATCAATCAATTAAAATATACATTAAAATATTTTTAAAATAATTTTAAAATGTAAAAAATAAAATAAAAATTGTTTTTATGTTAAGAAAATTATTTAGAATAAAAATGCATAAAGAAAATATTTTTTTGGATTTTCTATGTATTTTAAAATAATTATGCAAAACAAATGACAAAAATATGAAAATAAATGAATTTAATGGAAAGTCAACAGATCCAATGGCCATCATTTGAACAAAAAGGGAGGGAGTGGACGCGCGCGTGAATGGAAGGCTCAAATCATTTCTGGGATTTAAATTTTCCTAATCTTAATTAACTTAATTAATCTAGAATTAGGGCTTAATCAGGAGATCTGGACCATTGGATGTGCGCGGGAAAGGGAAATCAATGGCTCTAATTCAAACTCACCTAAATCCTAACCCTAATTTAATCACCTTCAGATGACTGGAACAGTGGCTCCGGTCATCTTCTCCGGCGAGCACAAAACCTAACTTTTTCTCTAGACAAAATCAAGAGCTCTAAAGCTCCAGATCACATCTCCTAATCACCCTGAACACGAATCAAGCATCAAAACAAATTTCTACAACCTACAACTTAAGATATGGATCAAAACATAAAATCTGGAAAAGTTTCAGAGCTTCGATACAGGCTTATTTCTCAACCATATCAAAAAGTAAAAGCATCAGAGTGATCAGCAAAACATAAGGAACAATCTAGGAACTTAAAAACTCATTTCTGAAAAAAAAAAGTTCTTGAAATACCTGAGCTAGAGCTTTCTTAGTTTGCAGCTTTCTGGACAGTTCTTTGCTTCAAATCACCCTCAATGATCCCCCTGAAGAGTTTGCAAAGCTTGGTTGGAGTTTATATGGCCTCTACGTGAAGTTCAGTGGAGCTAAGGTCAAGGGAAATGAAAATCTTGTTTTTGATTTGGGGGCTTTCAAGGCAAAATGAAGGATGGGGAATGATCAGTGGTGAATATGGAGATGAATGGTGGAAAAAGTTTTGAGTTTTGATGGCTGAGCTATGAGTTTCTAAGAGGACAAGTTTGAGGCTAATTTTTGAGAACTGAGTGTGTGTGATGATCTGAGTTCCAAGAAGTTATGAAATGTAACCCTTGAGGCATGTATGTGAAGTTGTGATTGGTCAGAAGAGTTGTTGTGGAATAGTTTGATTGGCATGGCTCAAATTGCATAAAGTCAAGAAAGTTGTCCTTTGAGGTATGGGCTCATGGAAGGATGGCTTAGAGGTATGGCTCGAGTGAGATGGCTTTAGGGGGGTCCATGGAAACTGATTTGAGGAGCTGGAACAAGTGGATATCAAGATTTGTGCCATTTTGCAAATTCATGAAGTTTTGGCCCCTTTTGAATTACTTGATGATCAAGGCATGAAAATGAGTGATTATTTGGGAAATTTTGAGTTTTAGGTCATGTATCATGTTTGTGTAATGCTTATAATTCAATTAGAGGTCACATTTTGCCTTGGTATGAGTTTTTGCAAGTTTCCCTCTTTGGTGCATAAGTGAAAATTTAGTGATTTTTCCCAACTTTACAAAGCCATAACTTAAGTTCTAGGATGAATTAGATCAAGTTCTTGTACTTTTTGAAAAGGGAATGATCCAATCTACAACTTCCATGACCAATAATATTTCATTTGAAGCAATTTTGGTTGAAAAAGAGGAGGTTGAAAAACTTTCCCAAAATGGCAATTTTGCATTACAAGTCACTTTCCCAAAATGGAAACTTTGCAAATGGCTTGAAATTCTTCAATTTTGTGAACTTCTAACCTCTTATAAGATTAAATAAAGATCATGTACACCTACAATGATGGAGAAGACCCTTTGGTTGGATGATTGGGGGCCTCAGATGCCCTGATTTTGCACTGACTTGCTCAAGAAGTCATATATTGATCAGATGCCTTCCCCATTGAATTTCTTCATGAAAATTGGTGTGTAGGATCCTTATAACATATAGAGACCAATAGAAACAAGAATGACCAAAAAATTTGGAGTTATGGCCTCTGAAACCAAAACCCTAATTTTAGGTCATCTGTGCAGTTTAAGTTTGGTTCTGCTTCCATGCCTTTCTCAGTTCTTGTGATTTTCTGAATTCCTTGATCTTGGGAGTATATAATATGATACTTGAACATACATGGACCCTCTTGATATGATTGAAGACCTTTGGAGTGGTTCAGATGACCCTTGGTTTGCTCAGATCACAAACCCTAGATGCAGATGAATTTGAGCCAATGCAGTGAAGCGAAAAATGCAATATGAGATGATATGATTGAACCAATGAAAATGTGAAAGATCACAAGCCATGGTGTGAACTTAGTGAGGGCAAATTTTGGGTGTTTACAGCCGTCCCCTTCACGGTCTCTTTTTTTCCCAGCATGATGGTCGTCCCCGTCATTACTTTACTTACCGTTTTTCATCCCCAGCAGTCGTCCTCTGCTCGATGGTCGTCCCCCTTTATTTTAATTTGATACTCATACTATATTGTTTGTTACAATTTATATCCCTTTCATTCTTTTAATAAAGAGTGCAAATTTCAGACTGTCTTGGTATTCAACCACAAGTTATCTTGATTGTCTGTAAAGCCAGGCGCTTACACCCTACACAGCTAACTCATGCTTGAATAGCGGCAGCTGTAAACACCCAAAATTTTCCCTCACTTTTTCTCACACCATGGCTTATGATCTTTCATATTACATTTGCATAAGCATATCATCTCACATTGCATATTTGTTTCACTGCATAAGTTGCACAATTAGGGTTTGTGATCAGGAGAATCCAAAGAAGTGATCTGAGCCATCTCAAAGGCTTTGAAGCTTGTCAAGAAGGTCTATGTGTGTTCTATTATCATAGTATGCTCCCCAGGGTTCTTAAAAGTCAAAATGTCACAAAGCATTGCAAAGGTGTTCAAGCAGACTGAGCAGTTTCAACACAAATAACCTAAAATTAGGGTTTTGGGTTTGAGGCCCTTAACCTCAAATTTTTTGGTCATTCTTGATTCTAGTGATCTTTATATGTTATAAGGATCATGTGTACCAAATTTGATGAGAAAATTCACTATGGAAGGCATCTGATCAATGGATAACTTGTTGTGCAAGAAAAGTCAAAATCAGGGCATCTGAGGCCTCCAACAAGGGCATTAAAGGGTCATCTCCATCATTTTGAGTTCCTATGATCTTTATTTGATCTTAGAAGTGGTTATAAGTTCACAAGATTGAATAATTTTGAGCCATTTGCAAACTTTCCATTTTTGGACATGACTTGTAATGAAAACTTTCCATTTTGGGAAAGATTTTCAACCTCCTATTTCTTGATCAAAGAGGCTTCAACTGAAAAATTGTTGAACATGAAAGTTGTAGATTGTATCTTCCCATTTTCAAAAAGTACAAGAACTCCTCTTGATTCATATTAGAACTCAAGTTATGATGATTCAAAGTTAGGAAAAATCACATAATTTTCATTTGCAGACATATCATTGCATTCTTAGCATGAGAATTTTAAGCATAACATCCATAGCTTGAAGCATAAGGCATGTGATATATGACTGGCAGGTTTGTGATCATCCAAAGCCAAAGATAAGAGACAAGTGTCTTACAATAAGCCACAAGGGTTCCTCTTATATCATACAAGCTCAAATAATTCCTTAAGTCCTTAGAAGAGGGAAAGTCATCAAGATACTCAAGAAGTGCAATATTTCCCACACAAGGAGCCCTAATTAGGGTTTTGGTTGCAAGGGACCTCTTGAAGGTTTTTTGGCTTCCACTTGTTCTCATGGTCTCATATAAGTTACCAAGTGTCTATGGATGGATGGTGGTGCATTGGCTCCTCTGGGAAGAGCTTCATTCAAGCAGTTACTTGTAGTGCACGGAAAAGTCAATTGTGCAAGTAAAAGTCAACTGTGACTTTTTGAGGTTCTCTTCATGATTTTCCAGGTCTCTTACCTTCATATGGTCCTCAAATGTCAATATTCATTTCATTCATCAAAAATCAAGAAGTAGGGCAAAAGTTAATATTTTTTGAAAATGGCTTATAATGTGAAATTTCCATTTTTGGGAACTTTTCAAACTACCTTCAACCTAATATTTCATCATCAAAGATGCTCCAAATGAAATTTTATTGAACATGAAAGTTGAAGATCATTATTTCCCCTTTTCAGAAAGTACTAGATCATCTCCATAGAATTTGTGGTTCTCACGATATGATCAAAAGACCAAAGATTGCTTTTTAGGGTTTTATACACTTCAATTTTTCCACTTTGTGCAAAAGGCTTCCAAATGGCTTGTACATGATTCTAATTGCCAAAGTCAGATTACCACACTCAAATGCACTTCATTTGATGCATTGTTTTCCTTTGGATCATTGGTTTTAATGGCTTATTTCTCATGTATTTCACAAAGTGCAAATTTGCAAAACCATTCAAAACACTCAAATCAAGCAATCACAAGGCCCATTTCCAATCCAATTTTGTTAGTGCATGAAATAAGAGTGATCCATGACCATAACAACTCTCATGCAAGTGCAAGAGCTCATGCACACTTGAATTTTCATTTTTGGAAAATAATTCATAACTTCTTAACCACACTTCCATTGAGCAATTAATCATGGTCAGGCCCAAAATCCAACACATAAAAGCTCCATTTGACTCTGGTTAGGGCTAGAGACTCTCACATTTTCTAGATTTTGAATTTTTTCTCTCAACTTTTCTAAACTCATAATTCTTAGGGTTTCATTGAAATTTCTTCACATATTCTTGATCCAGAAGCTTCATAGATCACAAATCCACCATTGGTTTAGGCTGAAAGCAAGGATTTCATCAAGTGCAATTCAAGGGGATTAAAGTTCAAATCTCAATATCTATCACGAATACAAGCTCTAATTTCATTTATTTTGCAATTAAAGGTAATAAAGAGTGGTTATTCAACTTGTTGATGGTTTTCTAGGAGTATTTGAGCTTGTTCAAGTTTTCGGGTTGGTCCAAATTCATCCTCATATTTCTTGATTTTAATGTGTGCATTGTGTGAGACATAAAAGGTATTTTGAATGATGTCAAAACTATTGTTCTTTAGGAAGGCTTATGTGACCACAAGAAACAAGAAGAATCCATCAGAAAGGGTTTTTGGAGTGTTTTGAAAGGAATGAGTCGACTCAATCACCTAAATAGGTCGGCCCATTCAGTGAGAGAAATTTGGGTCGACTCAATGAAAGTGTTAGGTCGAATCATGTGATGAATTTATTCCCTTGAAACTCACGGGTCCCAACAGACTGACAGAGGGGAATTTTAGGTCGACTCAAATACTTCTACAGATTGGCGCATTCATGTATATTAAAATAGGTTGACTCTAAACATTAAACAGGTCGACTCATTATTGTTTGTGAGTGCCCTTTTAATTTCTCTCTCTCTCTCTATCTCTATCTATCTGTCTATCTCTTCATTTTGTTTTAATTTTCTCATTCTTTTACAAACCCATATAAATAGTTGTCATATTCTTTTGTGATAAACTAACAAGAAAAGTGAAATAGATACGCAAGTTCTCTCTTCATCTTCTCCTTCTCTAGCATTCATCAACAATTACACACAACAATTTTTGTTGATCAAAGTGCAAAATCAAGGTAATAACATTCAAACGTGATTCGGTTTGGTTTGAGAGATTTGTGGGTTTTTCTTGAATAAACCTTGAGGGTTTGTCCTCCAAGATCATTGCGATTTAGGGGTTTTGTGCTTTGATTTGTTTAATCCATGTGTGATCTGTTGAAATCAACATCATATTTGAGATCAGTGAATGATTTTAAGTGGAATTGTGGCTTTTGTTTTCATTTCTGGAGTTTTTTATGGAGGAGCTTCGTTCAGTCTACTAGAGAAGACGACCAGAGCTAGGGCTCTGGCGTCTGGTTTTGATTTTTCAGGTGAAGTGATCATTGAGGAAGACGCAATCTCAACCGTTTTTTATTTTGATCCAAGGGTTGTTTGTTTGACAACACATTAAAAACGCGTGTGGTGTGGCACTTGATTTTCTTTTATATTTTTGTTTCTGATGACGTGTTTATGTGCTACCCTATGTCTGTTTGTGTATGCACTCAATCCTAGCCTTCCATCTCACATACCTTTTGATCTGTTGACTTGATTACATGCACTTGATTGATCCTGTGGTTATGATGATAGTCCAAAGTTGACTGATGACTATGGTAATTATGTTGACTTTCACTGACTTTGTTAATGGACTGGACTTGTTATTTGAACCGCCCCCTAAGCCCATTTGTTTGGTTTAAACGTGTGTTTTGCTTCCTCTACACCCCTGGTCCTTTGTGTGCTTTTTTATTTCATTTTTTTTTGCATATTTTTCATTTTGATTTTCTAAAATTACTTTTATACATCTAAAAATCACAAAAATATTCATGAAGCTTATTTTAGAATTTAAATAGTTTTTTAAATTTTTTTTATTTCTGACTTTGGCATTTTTGCATATTATTTCATATTTTCTTTTTATTTTTTTTAAATGATCTTTATTTTCATACATCAACTTCCAAGAATCATTTATCATATCATATAAATTATTTTTGTTTCATTCTTTTTGCATCCAATTAATGACATCCAACACCACCTAAAAAGATTTTTGTTTCATTTTTAAGCTTTTTCTTAATTTCATTTTGGTCCATTGACATTGCATGTTGATCTATGGTTCCTAGGTGTTCTTTGCATGATTATTTGAATTCCTTATTATATGAATTTTGTAATGATATTTTGATATGTGTTTGAACCCTGGTTGATGATACTTGATTTTCATAATTTTTGAATGCCATTTTCTATTTGCTTTGTTGCAGGTGTTTGAAGATTTACATGATCATTATGTGACTTCTTCTAACCCTAATTTCATGAGGCACTTGTGACATCCTTTGAGGTCTTTGATTGAGTTTTTAGGACTTTGTTAGACTTGTATTAATCATAGTTGATCATTGTTGACTGAATTTAGCATGTGTTGATCCATTGTTTGAGTTTGAACATCCTATGGGACTTTTTGACCTAGCTTTGCTTATGCATTCCTCCTTTGCCTTTATGCTTACTTGTTTGCCTTTAATGTGTCCATTCATTCATCTCACATGAATCCCATAAATGATATGCTACTGAATCATCCATGAACACTCATAATTTTATTCCATTTTGCATCTTTTGCATCTCATTTCTAGTATGAATCATTCATCTCTTATGTGACATAATTCTTACATGTTTGCATAGTTGTATGAACTTGATTGATATATGATTTTGCCATGATTTCTTGTGCATCTTTGGTATGTCATTTTAGGTGTTTGATTCTGAATTTGACAATTGCATATCATCTTTACATTTTTTATCTTCATCTTCACTTCACTTGTCTTATAACTTGAACATGTGCTTACATTTCTCTCCTCATCTTCCATTCTACCATGAACTAACTCATGAATGATTGTATGATCATTTAGGATGATTTTAGGATTTTAAATTTGATGTTTGAGTTCTGACTTTGATGTTTGTCACTTGTCTTTGATCTTGTGTATGCATCTTGCGTTCCTATTTCTTCTTATGCATCTTCCTTGAACTTCATATTTTTTGCACCTCTTTGCAAGTTGTTTGATTATGTTTGAGTTCCTTGAACTTGGTGAGTGTTGTTATGACTTGGTTTTGACTTGTAGGATTTTAGTACCCTTGATTTTAATTCATTTGGTTCCTTGTGCTTGTTTAGTTCTTATGTCTTGCCTCTTGAACTTTTATGCTTCATTACTAACCTTGTAGGGGCTTTGGTAAGTTGAAGGGATATGGATGTGCTGCCACATTCCAACCTCTCCTTTACCCTTTTTAATTTTCATACTTATGTTTGGTTAAGCATTTCACTTGCTTTGTTTTTTCATTATTGTTTCTCATCCTCTTTAGTGGCAACTTAACTTCTATATTGGAAGTAAGTTGTTTTTTAATCCTCTCTTTATCTTCTTTTCTTTTCTTCTTCTCTTCTTCCTTATTCATTAGGATAGAGATCTCAAACCTCACTAACCTAGTTTTATCCAAACATGATAACTTCATTAGGTTTAGTTTCCCTTAGACATTTTAGCTTTGAAGATCCTTTGGTGCTTTCTCTCTTCTCATCTCAAAACAACTTCAACACACTTAATAAAAGTTGAAGTGACTTCTTGTGTTATGGACTTATTTCATTAGGCATTTGCATCTATCCCATCTTAGGGTAATGTGAACTTGTCTAGCATGATGTACAAGTCTAACTTGAAGCCATTTTCATAAAGAAAATCTTAAAATATCACTTAATAAATTCAATGAGTTAGTGTGCTTAGGCCTAAATATTTGGAACCAAGTCTAGGGGATCTTCTCCTTAATTAAGTGTGCTTCTTCCTCATTCCATCTTGGAATGACGTAAGAAGTACATACTCCATGGAAAAGGACTTGAATACACTTTCTTGTGCCAAACACAATAAAAGCTTCTAAAAGCATTCAAACTAATAATAAACGTCTTTCCTTTGGAAATTCTTTTCTCATCACCTTCACTCTTAACATAAGAACTTGCTCCTACTTGTCTCTTTGCAAACCGGTAAACGCACTTGTGCCAGATGATCCCACAACATCTGAGCATATGCATAAGTAGTTCAAGCCATAAAAACACAAACAAGCAGTTTTCCCCCTAGTTAGGGGAACTACATCGACTCTGATTCCCATTTCCCGATGAGATGCGTAGGCAGCGGGGTAGGGCCCATTTGAGCACTCTCTTTATTTTCCCTGCATTTTCTCCCGTACCTTTTCTTTTTCCTATTCAGTTCCAATTAGCAGTTCTTTTGTTCAAAAGGGGTTTTTCATCACCCTTTGAAACAGTTCTAACAAGCGTGGATCTCGTCGGGTACGATGGACGATCTGGGGTGCTAATACCTTCCTAATTCGTAATTAACTCCCCAACCCAGACTCTTTGGTTCGCAAGACCTTGTTCTTTCCTTTCTTTTCCATCTTGTGCAGCATTACCATTCCTTCGGGCTAAAAATGCTTGGCTAGCGACTCTTTCTTTTTCGCGCCACTTTCGCATCTGTACCAGGATGGAAATCCCGGGAGCGACAACCAGTTATAAACAACTATTTTTTGGCTTCAATCATGGGCTTCGATCAGGAAATAAATAGACTTTTCAACTTCAATCTTGGGCTTTAATCAAGTCACAAATTCAAACTTTTGACCATCAACATCTTGTGCTTTAACCAGGCTTTAAATTAACCCTTTCCTCCTAGCTCTAACCTTTTAGAAGGAACTACGATGCTTTGATCCCTCATTTCTCTTTTTGAAGATACGTAGGCAAAAGGTCATAAGATCTTCGCAAGCACACCAAACAAAAAACAACAATTAGGTTTCTAAACCTGAGAAAAACATCAGAAAATTTTGCTGATACAGAAACACAAAACATCAACATCACCCTATCAATCGGCACTCATCTCATATCCATACCCATATCATAGCAACCCCCATCAATATAAAAAAGAAACATTTTTTGCACTAATCTAAAGGTGAAATAATATAAAGAAGAACCTAAAACCATGTGGGAATCTGTTAAATAACAGTATGCAAAACGGTGTGAGTTTAAGATATCTTTTTCCTTCCATAACCAACTTCACCAGGGAAAAAATAAAAAATTAGAAAGTAGCAAATATGCGATAGTGATTAAAGACCATAAAATTCGAGCTACATGAAAATGGTGTCATCTGTGGGAAACTTTATCTTAATATTTTAAGAGAGAATTTTCTTTTAAACCCTTTTTTAGATAGAAAAATCCTAGTTTAGGAAAATGTATATATACAACTTTTATATTGCTTTTATATGCGTTATGTTTATGTTTCTGCAAAATATTTGTTCAAATGATATCCTTTGGGGTGGTCTCTAAAAAACTGGGAATGCGATTAATCTGCATCTGGGTGAGATTGGATGCACTCTAAGATAGGTAGGGCATAATTGAGATACCTTGTTGGGAGTCCAATCTCGATCAGGAGAAACCTCAAAAGTCCCTGAATCAGTGTAGGTATCTGGTGTGAAATCGATATTTATAGCATACTCCGCGAAAACTCAGTGATTTCCAATTGGATACTCATAACGCTGAGGATTTAGTAAACATTTACCCCTTGACCTTGACTTACATGATCTACAAGCACAAAAAATCTTTTACCATAGAATCAACCTTTGGGAATGGGTAGAGCTCTGGCCTCATGACACCGAACCCTTGAACCCACATTTTCACCATATTTTTGTGTGTTGAATTCATGCATTCATCAAAAGAAAACATTTTTTCAAAATAAAATTCATCATTATTTTTCTCCTTTAAAAGAACTGAACGAACGTCTGTTTCATATTACCAGTCTTCTCAAAATGGACTTTGGGCGACGGAAAACCCGCAAGTTTACATTCAAAAGTCTGAGATTGAACGACCTGAGAAAGCTTGGAATGCTTGTTACAGATAGAGAATCGTTTAAGGCAAAGTTTGGAGAAATGTTGTCCCTATTAAAGTTCAGTATGGTATAAGGTGTTCTTGCTACACTGGTCCAGTTCTACAACCCGGTGTACCACTCCTTCACATTTCATGATTATCATTTTTGTCCATCATTGGAAGCATACTCTCAGTTGATAAGAATCCCTATTAATGAGAAAATACAATTCTCCAGATTAGAAGGAATGTCGAGATAATCAACAATCGCCAGGAAACTTGCTTTGGAAGAGTCATAAGTTAAAGCTAATTGAACTACCAAAGGAGGAATCGAGGGTCTGCCCTCCTAATTTCTGATTGATAGAGCATTATATTTTTCCAATATCAAAAAAAATGTTGCATTAATAATATTGCTCATCTATGGGATTTTCTTATTTCCCAATATAGAAAACTTTGTCGACATCAATACGATAAAGATATTTATCATCAGAAATCGAGTTCCTACACTGCTTGTGGATGCTTACCACTCAGTCCACCTGAAGAATTTATACGGAAGAGGAATGATTACTTTTTATGTACCACTTCTTTACAAATGATTCACTTCCCACTTACTCAAAGTCCTCAACATTTTGGGAGACTAAAAATGGAATGCACTGATCTTAGAACATTATGTCTTTGACCAATTTAGACATCATTTGATCCACTCCAGTCTATGACGGGTTAAAGATCATCTCCAGCTGTGGTAATTTCCCCAATATACCTCTCATTGGTACCAAGAGAGGGATTAATTATCACCCAAAGTTAGCTCTATGTCAGATGGGATACCTGATGAGAGATATACCCATCAACGCTCAGAATGAAGGACTTTTCTTCAAAGAAGGAGAAAAGCAAAGTAATATCAGAGGAGAGATTATGCCTGCTTGGAAACATGTACATAAGACAGGAATAGAATCTCTGGGAAAACTAAAATGTATCTCTTTGGATCCTTACATCCAATGGGTACAAGCCAGAGCATTGAAATTGAGGATGCCTTACCCTTGACAAGGGGTGCTTCCCCTGAAGAAAATTGTTCTCTACTTCATGAATGATACAGAGAAGCTTCAGACATCTTTCAACAAAACGAAGAGTGAGAGAGACTCAATGAAAAATAAATATCAGAGATGGAGGAACAACTACCTAATCAAGGCAACTCCGGAACCTTCTACACCTGGAAAAGAACTGAAGATCTGGAAGAAGTCCCTCTCAAGAGATAGAAAATAGATTTTCAAGAAACTGAAGTCCCAACAAAGAGAGCTTTGGAGTTTTAAAATTTCTTTCGAACATTTTTAATAATGTATTGTGGATGTAACTTGTTTCAGTACAATAAAAAATTATTTATGATATTTTTCAACAGTTTGTTCAATCAGTTCTTTCATTAAATAAAGGAGAAAATTAACAAATATTATTTAATCATTTCATTATCATTCATCATTTGCATCATTTGAATTTTTTATCGAGTCTTATTATTGTACTTCTCACAGAAGTCAAACTGTCTCATTCGTACAATACTCGGGCCGATCTCCAGAAAAGAAAGGAAGACCTTGAGGAAGAGAACAAAGAGATGAAAGAGGAGCTCTCTAGTATGAATTCAACTATGGAGAGGATCAAAGAAATGGTTGAAGCTATGATTGTAGCTCAAAATCTTCACCAAATAACGGTGATCTCTGAAGTCGTGTCTGCACCGATTGAAGGGATACCATATAAGGATCTTAGGTATGACATGCCAAAGGATCGTCCTTGAGGCATGCCACCTGGCTTTATCCTGGAAGGATATAATCCCCGACTAGTTGAAGAATTGAAGAACGTTGTAGGACCGTCTCAGTTTGAAGGTTACAAACTTCAAACTCTTCAAGATGCACTAGCAAAGAATGTCATACCGGGAGGTTACAAACTCCCGATATTTGAAGTTATGACTACAGTACAAGTTGTACCATCTCCACTGGTACACATTACCTCGGAAAACCGAAGGTACTCTCTTGCTCCAATTGAAGGGGGAATCAATGAAAGGATGGACGAATTCCAGAAATAGTTTGCAGCCATGCAACAAAAATTACAGTCTCCAAGAGGACAAAAGTTGTTTGGAAGCAACACATCAGATCTCTGCTTGGTCCAAAATGTTCAAATACCGCACAAATTTAAAGTGTCGGATTTTGAGAAATACAAGGGTGATAATTTCCCACAAAGTCATTTAAAAATGTAGGCCTAGAAAATGTCCACTCAGACGGACAATCCAAAGCTATTGATTCACTACTTTCAGGATAACTTAACTGGACAGTGCTTCGTTGGTACATGAAGCTCAACCATACAAATATCAACAACTTCCGAGATCTCAGAAATGCTTTCATTGAATAGTATAAATTCAATTTGGATATGGCTCCCAATCGGGACCAACTCAAAGCAATGTCTCAGAAGGGTAGTTAAACCTTTAAAGAGTACGTGCAAATATGGCGTGAAATTGTTGCTCAAATTTCTCCTCCTCTCAGAGAGAAAGAAATTACAAAAATCTTCCTTAATACATTGAATTCATTCTACTATCTACGGATGATTACAAGCGTGCCTAATGATTTCACCGAGATGGTAAACATGTGAGTACGCTTAGAAGAGGCAGTTAGAGAAGGATGTTTGGCAAAAGATGTTGAACCTTCAATTTTGAGCAAAAGATATGGAACTTCCTTTTAGAAGAAAAAGTAACAAGACATCAGTAACATATCTATGGGAAAACAGCGACAAATATTTTCACCTCATCAAGAGGCGACAGTATCTCCTGTTATTACCTCAGTTGTAGATCTGACGTATCAACATTAGATCGGTCGAAACTCTCTTAATCAACAATAGTATCAATAAAGGTAGCAACCTCCTCAACAGGCTTTTCCATAATTTAACAACAACGGGTATCCCAGGGCTCCAACAATTGACCCTATTCCTACAACATATACGGATTTGTTTCCACTATTACTAAGTAGGGGGCACAAAGCTGATCAATCATGTCCTCATCATTAAGGACAGAAAGGGAATAACATTGAAAATTTCCTAGCTTTCAAGTACTAATCCAAATGTTCAAACAAATATGTTACCACAACATGAGAAAGCTTTGGTCAACTAAATTCAAGATCAAGGAATTCGAGGAGTCGATTTGCTTGTCGATCCTCCAAGAATTGTTCAAAACTTTGACATCGGAGCAATGAACATCAATCTGATTGCAATGCAGTCTAGACAAAGCATACATCATAATTTTACACGACACGACTACCAAAGTTGCTTTGTCTGCTCAACAAATGATCAAGGTTGCTCCTTTGTACAAGAAGTCCTTCAACAACAAATGGATTTGGGATGGATTCAAGATTACTGTGAAGCTAATGATCCTCAGATCAACATGGTTCAAGTCTTTGACATTCGTATAATGAATACTTGTTTAGTTAAATTACACTCCAAGCACGTCATACTTGGATTCTTATCAATACACGATTATCGGAACTGCATAGGTTGTTTTGAAGATAATCAAGGATATGCAACAGTGCAAAGAGATCTTCAAGCCTTATTGGACTATTGGGTGCTTCCAATTTACATGGACGAAGAAACTAGTTAGATTAGTCTCAACAATGGTACTCCAGATCGACGACAAAATATTAACGCAAAAATACAAAACTCAGATAGAGTTAAGATGCATCGTATACAAAGTGGATATGGTCTTTTTCCACCTCACAGTTATGAAAATTGTGAGGTATGCTCAACAGATAAACGAGGATGTATCATAGTACGCATGAATCTCCATGATCAATTGGAGCAAGGTGTCACTCGTTTGCAAGAGTTATAGCTCATTAACATGATACATGAAGTTCCAACAGTTGAGCTTATGGACTATGAAACCGACAAAGACATTCTCAATATAATCTATTTCGTCTAAGAAAAGAAATGCTTGGAAGTTCCTTTTGATAGCGGAAAAATTCACGAGCCAACACTGATAGAGGTTACTTTCAACAGTCGAAAGGCTCATCTAACCTCTTTGGTAATCTATTTATCAAGCTTAGTGCCTTATGCTTCAGAGAAAGAAATTCCATATAAGTATGGACCAATAATGATAGAGGTTACAAAGTAATGTCGTTCAGATTAAAGAACGTTGGTTTTACTTATCAAAGGGGAAATGACAACTCTCTTTCATGACATGTGCATAAAGAGATCAAAGTATACGTCGACGACAAGATCTCTAAGTCGAAGAACAAAGAGGAACACATTAAACATCTGCAGAAATTGTTTCAACGACTGAGAAAATATCAACTACGAATGAAACCTAACAAGTGCACCTTTGGTGTTCAATCAGGAAAGCTCCTGGGATTCATCGTCAGTCAGAAAGGAATCGAAGACGATCCTGACAAAGTCAAAGCTATTCAAAAAATGCCTGCTCCAAAAATGGAGAAAAAAGTATGAGGATTATTGGGACATCTCAATTACATTTCAAGGTTTATATTCCTCATGACCGTGACATGCGCGCCAATATTCAAACTTCTTTGGAAGAATAAAAGTCATGATTGGACAAAAGATTTCCAGGAAGCCTTTTAAAAGATCAAAGAATACTTGTTGAAGCCACCAATTTTGTCTCCTCCAGTTGAAGGCATACCCTTGATCATGTACCTCACCGTTTTGGAAGACTCCATGGGATGTGTACTTGGCCAGAAAGATGAAACGAAATGAAAAGAATATAATATTTATTATCTAAGCAAGAAATTCACTGATTATGAAACTCGCTACACAATGCTCGAGAAAACTTGATGCGCTCTAGCTTTGGCAGCTAAACGTATTTTCCAGTATATGATCTGTCATACTACTTGGCTCATTTCAGAAATGGATCCGATCAAATATGTGTTCGAAAATCCTGCATTAACAGGATGAATTTCTCATTGGCAAATGTTGTTATCAGAATATGACATTGAGAATCATGCACAAAAATCTGTCAAAGGAAGTATCCTAACTGATCATTTGGCACATCAGCCCATCAGTAATCAGGATCCAATCACATTTGACTTCCCAGACGAAGACGTCATGTATCTTAAGCCGCAAGATTGTGATAAACCACTACCAAACGGAAACATCATTAGGGCAATCATTAGGGCAATCATTGTCACTCCAAACGGAAATTAATTCCTTTGGGGACTTATCTTCGACAGAGAAATTAATTCTTACGGAAACATCATTAGGGCAATCATTGTCACTCCAAACGGAACCCACATTCCATTCAAGTCCATATTAACATTCAAATGTACAAAATAACAAGGCCGGGTATGAAGCTTGCTTCAAAGGTCTCAAAGAAGTAATTGTTCTCAAAATCAAGAATTTACACGTGTACGGAGATTCTTCCTTAGTGATCAATCAGAACAAAGGAGAATGGGAAACACGACAGCATGGACTGATCCCTTACCAAGATTACGCAAGGAAATTGCTGTCATTTTTCAACATGATTGAATTCCATCACATCCCTCATGAGGAAAATCACAGGGCTGACGCACTTGCTACTCTCTCTTCCATGATCATAGTTGATCGAAGGAATGACGTTCCACGAATTGACATTATGCGCATGGACAGACCAGCAAAGATTTTTGCAATAGAAACTGCTACTGATGGAAAACCTTTGTATCAAGACAATCAATAATTCATATAGAATAGGGAATACCCATTTGGATTGTTAAGAAAAGAAAAGAAGACCCTCTGGAGACTGGCAGACAACTTCTTCCTCAACCAAGATGTACTTTACAAAAGAAACATCGACATGGTTCTACTCAGATGTGTAGACGAAAGAGAAACATAAATATTCATGAAATAAATTCATGAAGGATCTTTCGGTACTCATACCAACGAACATACAATGCAAGAAAATACTTCGAGCAGGATACTATTGGCTCACAATGGATGCAGATTGCTGCAAGCATGCGAGAAGATGTCATAAATGTCAAATTTCTGATGATAAGATTCATACGCCTTCGACCTTTCTCAAGGATCTCTCTTTGCCATGGCCATTTTCAATATGGGGAATCGACATGATTGGAATGATCGAACCCAAAGCTTCAAACAAACATCGGTTCATCCTGGTAGCTATTGATTACTTACCAAATGGGTCGAAGCAGCATCATACACCAATGTAACCCGACAAGTGGTCTTCCGGTTTATAAAAAACAATATCATTTGTCGCTACGATATTCCAAGTCAACTCATTACGGATAATAGGTCCAACTTGAACAACAAAATGATGAAGGATATATGCGTAGAGTTCAAGATTGAACATCATAATTCTTATCCTTATCGGCCAAAGATGAACAATGCAGTGAAACCCGCTAATAAAAATATCAAAAAGAATTGTCCAGAAGATGGCCGTGACATACAAGAACTGGCATGAGATGCTCCCTTACGCGCTTCATAGATATCGAACTTTCGTTCGCACTTCAACATGGGCAACCCCTTTTCTCACTAGTATATAGCATGGAAGTAGTGCTCCCTATAGAAGTTGAGATCTCATAATTAAGGATATTAATGGAGGCTAAACTCACTGATGTTGAGTGGTTCCAAAGAAGATTTGACGAGCTCAATCTGATAGAAGAAAAGAGAATGACTACCCTCTGTCACGGTCAGTTATATCAGCAACGGATGAAGAGAGCCTTCAACAAGAAAGTTTGACCTCGTGTCTTCAAAGAATGAGATATTATGCTCAATAAAATCTAATCATTTCTCACCGAATCTCGGTGAGAAATGATTATTTCGCTTAAAAAATAGCTCGCTAAGTTGAAAACCCGAAAGGGCGACTTAGGAAAAAATGAGCGTCTCGGTGGATTTAAAACACAAAAGGACGATCCAAGAAAAAATTAGAGACATTCAAAATATATATATATATATATATATATATGTCCCACTAGAGAAATCTAGGAAAAATGTTAGGGATTCATGGCAAGTAACTGCATCCAACCAGATTGGATCATCGGAAGAAAGTCACTCATCAAAGTCATCATCAGCTGAAGCTTTAAAGACTCCGAACTCAGAATTGGTATAAGGATAAGGACCATGATGTTTCAATGTAGCCCTTTTCCCAATAAATTACCATTTTATATTTTGTAAATACTCTATGGAATCACGTCTTCGATTGATTACCACCCTATATATGAAAATTTGAGCCTTTTCCCATTTGTTTGCAACTCGTATTTTTATCTGATTTATAAATGACGTTTTCAAAAATGATTTATCTTTTTCTTGAAATTAAAATTAATTTACTTCAATTTTGTTTTTCAAAATAAAATTTGCAATTTTCCTTGGTCTGTGAACGTAAAAGGAAATCATTCAGTTGCTTCAAAAGTAACTGAACTTCTGGAATATCCCACAAGGATGAACTTGCGTCTCCCCGCAGAGCAATGTCTCCAGAAATCAAAAGCAGCTGGAACTCCCCTCTACAATGAGTAAGCAAGCCAGGAAATAGTGATACTCCATATCCGGATCTGCCCAGTATTCTCTGTCTTGTCTCATCAACTTTGTGTGTCGTGTTTGCTTTCTCAGCATACACATTCATTCATACATTCATAATTATGTTTGCATTCACATTTGCATAATCATATAACATTTATCCCACGCGATAAAGAGTCTTCTCTTCAGTACTTTCCTAGATAGAACGCCAGTTTTCAAGTTTGGATGACTTGAACCTCTACAACAACGCTATAAACAAACCTTTGCAACCTCAAGATTGTCGACAAGATGAACGACCTGGCATCTTAGGATCAAAATTTCGGGTTTTCTAAGGTATTTAATCCTCTTGTACCTCGAATCTCCCAATGCTTTCGCCATTCGTATCTTCGGGTCCAAGAAGATTAAATAGGGGCATCTGTCATACACTAAATTTTGACCCTAAGATATACATCACATCAGAAGGAATCCACTAACCAAAGGATTGTGCCATACGGAATCTCAAATGATGGAAAATCATTCAAAGATTCTACATAAATTTCAGTGATCTGGGCCCCGAGCCATCACAATCACCAATTAGGGTTTTAGTCAACTGATGCCCTCCAGATGAAATTTTCATAGATAAAGGAGCCAAGATCTCCATACATCATCAAGAATGTTGACATGAATTGGATAAGCCATTTAAAAGTACAAAAGGTGCAGAGATCAAAGACTACAAGATTAGGGTTTCTTAGTACCCATATTAGGGTTTTTGATTAATCGGGGAACCAAAAGTCAAGATTTTCATTTGGACAAGAGCCTATAGAATAGGGAATGGTTTAAATTGGTCATATACATCATGGAAGTACATTTATAAGGTCAAAATATCTCAGAGGATCTCCAGTAAAAAATAAAAATAAAAACCAGGGGTATCGAGTGTAATTTCCATCTGGACCAAAAAGTCAAAATGTGACTCTTTCACCCAAAATGATCCTCATAACCTATATTTCAAGAATATATGGTCCATGAATGCATTTGATCACAAAAAATCGGAAATTTGAAGATTACTTGTAAAAGGGGCAACCTTTGAAACTTAGAGATTTTTTTCTAAGTTATGGAAAAAAGTGTTCAAGTGGCCTACTTCCAAGCATCATAACTTGTGATCCAAGCATCATATTTTGGTGAACCAAATCTCAAATGAAAGATATAATCACAAAATACAAATGATTCATCTACAATAAACTCCTATTCTTCACGGATTTTAAATGGTGATTGGATAAAAAATCAAGAAATATACCGATTTTCAACACTTAAACAAAATATGTCTAAGTACCAAATCAACAAAACACCAAAACTTGGAGGGATTTTTAACCTAGTTCCCAGTTGATTCAAATCCTTTTCAAAACACCAATGTTGTTGCAAATGTTGCCAACAATTAAAAAAAAGCAACTGGCATGAAAAGATCTTGATAGTACATGAATAAATCATGGACCAAAGTGGCCATCTCAAGACGTTTTGCAAAAAAACAGATTTTCACAAACTTATGAAATCTGGTTTTTTGAATCAAAAGAGAATGTAAAATGGGTTTAAGCATATAAAAAATCATTAGCACACCTGCAAATTCATGATTACACCATGGAATTCACCAAAATGACATTCATAAATTTTAACATTATACATTTTGATCCAATGGTCACCAAGCTCCAAAATGGCATATTCTTGGATCTCTTGTTCAATAAGAAATAGGTGGATACAATCCAAGCATAAAACTTATTAGGAATGTAAATTTTGTTGTTGCAATAGCTAAGCTATTTGAGAAGTTCATCATCACATGTGTAAGAGATATTTTCATAAACCATAACTTACAGTTATGACCTCAGCTATTCAAGACTTAAGGGTTAAGTAATCTCAACATCTTTGCCTATAAATAGAGACCTCATTCCATAGTAAAAATTACACCAAAGCCTCTTATCTCCAAGCTTTCTCTCCTTTTCTCTCAAAGACTCAAAACTTGATATTTTGAGCAATCACTACTAGTTTTTGAGTTTTGGCCACTATCAATTCAAACCAATTGTGCATACACATCACATATGATGTTTATGAGGTGTTTAAACACTTAGATCACCTCTGGAACACTTCCAATCTATAATCACTCTTCAAAACCTCAAAGAAGATTTGTTTCTACAACTTGAGGATCAGAAGTTGATCCATCCATTTGCAATCAAGTCCAAGTGTTCAAACACACTTCATATGGTGAAGGGAACCTGTCCAGATCATCACAACATCTCTGTAACATCTCCAGCTCAAAATAATAACTCCAGCTGCAAGCTCAAGTTCAGGTAAGCCTCAAACTTGGCCAATTCTTGATCCATGCATATTTCTTCGCACTATCTTTTTGTCATATGTGCGTAATCTTATTCTAAGTAATTCCCCTCAATCAATTTCACAAAATTATCATCATGTAAAATTTCATGAGGCTCAGGAAAATTAGGGTTCTTTAGTGTTCTTCACTGATTTTTCAATCTACACTTAAAATAAATGAAATTAATTGGTACCATTGTGTTCGTGGGATGAAAACAAGCAAGATTGATGTTTATTTCATTTCATTTCATTACATATTCAGTGAGATATGAGAGATTTTGCAAAATCCTCATTTCTGGGAAAGATGAAGAACATCACGTGTGTTCTTTAATGTTCTTGGTGCCATTTTTTGAATTTTCAAATATTTGAATTTTGTGATTTTATTTAATTCAATCCAAAATTAATTTCTCTCTGATTATTTTGAGTTTTAAAATGGTTCTTTTTTCATTAATTCTAAAAAAATGTTTAAATATTTAATTCCATGAAAAAATCACAAAAATAAATATTTTTTAATATATTTATTATTTTCATAAAGAATTAATTTCATTTGTTTATAAACATTTTAAAATTCATTACTTTTACTTGATTTTTCAAACATAAATGATCTTCAAGTTGTCTCATGGATAAAACATAATTTTGCAAACATTGATTCAAGGTTTCAACTTGTTTTTCAATTGTGTTTGAAATTTATCAATGATTTTAAATATTTTTATATTTAAAATATCAAAAACAATATACCAAAAACTAGGGTTTTGATTTTAATCAACCTCAAAATGGTTTTTATCAATTAAGAGCCTCTATTAGAGTGTAACACCCATCCCTTTTTGAAAATTGAACCATTAGGGTTCATCTGATCCATTTTCAAAACTCGGCGCGATCGCCTTTTTCACCGCATTAAGTTTTCATCTGTGAATCTTTTCTTGTGAATATCTTTACACATAACCATTTGTTTTCTTAAATTAATGGACAAAATGTGTCATGAGGAATGCTTTGTGTTTAGGACTCATTCTTTCTATTTTAAACTTTCTTCGGTCTGTTTTAAAACTCCGTCAGGCTTCCGTATAAGTCCTGAACCCACCAACTGTTTCTTAAACATTTTTCAATCTCTTATACATAGATTATGGGCCTATTTGTTTACAAGTCCCATATCCTCTTCTTTTTTCAAATTTATGACTAAAGATCTAATACACCAACAACTAGATTAAGCTTCACTCCGATAAACTGCTTTCTAGGCTGTAGGCAGCTTTTCAGCACCCAAGTCATACTTTGTGTATGAAATCATAAGATAATTAATCAACAAAACAAATTCTATAGGCATCCTTATGTTTAAGCCCTATTGATTAGAATAGAATTGTTTGCCAAAATTATATTTCTTCACCTCATACTAAAGCAAAGATAGTAAAATACTTCTTAATGACAAAGTGAATACAATGTATAAAACACATCTGTAATCTTTCTCCAGTTGAATTTTGGGCCTCTGCTTCCCAGTGTAACCCCCAACTTCATTCTTAATAAAATAACTTAAGAATATTACAACCATATCAAAGATATACTAAAAGTTGTTAAACACATTCACTGACATTTTTATCTCCCTGCATGCTTCTTTACTGTATATATTTGTATATTGCTAGAATATCAAAGTAATTAGGTTATCTTCATCCAAACAGATACACCATTCAAAACACTTAGGATTTTTATTTATTTATAACTTACTAAGGGTTTACAGAGATAAGAAGCGGTGAAGTGATTCTTTGTAAACCATCCCCGACCTCCTCTTGGGCTTTATCCAAGGACCCATGGGCCTCATACAGGTAACTTATCCTCCTCTTGGGCTTAAACACAAGGACCCTCTCAGGCTTCCTAAAAGTATAGTAATATACCTTAAAATAAAATAACATAAAACATACAATAGTCTCTCTCTCCCCGATGGATGACCAGGCTAGCCTCCTTTTGGGCTTTGTACAATTGAATTCCTCCAGACAAAGGAAAGTCTGATGACCACATATCATTAATTTCTACCAGACAAAACACTCTTCAGAAAAAGTCAGTCTACCAACAATTATTAGTCTCCAATCTTAGGCTTCATATAAGATACAGATAATCAAGAGTCGGTCTCTCACAAAAAGCTTCACACATGGACTTCCCAATCAGGACACAAATAAAACATTCCCAAAGAGTTAGTTTTCTTTGTTTAGCTTCAATCTTGGGCTTTAATCAAGGCACAAATAAATCAAATCTTCCCTATTTAGAGATGACAAATTCTCTCTATTGAGCACCTTTCATCTTCAACCTTGGGCTTCAATCAAGGCACATACAGTCAAACACTATACAGTCACTCAAAATCAGTCATAGGTTTGGTCTTTAACTAAGATAATCCAACAATACAGTCATAGTTTTGTACTTTAACTAAGCTAACATCAGTCATAGTCTTGTACTTTAACTAAGCTAATTCTTTCATTACAGTCATAGTCTTGCACTTTAACTAAGCTAACACCAGTCATAGTCTTGGACTTTAACTAAGCTAATTTCCCACAATACAGTCATAGTCTTGGAATTTAACTAAGCTAAACATCCATTTTTTATTGCGATATTCAAATCAAGATAACCCATTCAGTTGTCCTGAGCTATGTAATTCAGGTCAACCATTCAGTCCTCCTTGAGCTATGTAATTCATGGTACCCAATCAACCTTTTTTTAGATATGCAAATCAAGATACAATTCAACTTATGCCTTGAGACATGCAATTTAAGCAACTAACCAACCAACTAGTTACAAACAAATTTTTTTCAGCTTCAATCATAGGCTTTGATCAAGACATAATTACAAAATTTTGAGCATCAACATCATGTGCTTTAACCAAGATACAAATTAACCCTTTCCTCCTAACTCTAGCCTTTTAGGAGGAACTGCAATACTCTGATCCCTCAATTCTCTTTTTGGGGGAGTACGTAGGCAAAAGGTCATAAGATCTTTGTGAGCACATCAAACAAAAAACAATAATTAGGTTTCTAAACCTAAGAAAAATATCAGAAAATTATGATGATACATAAACACAAAAAAAAACATCAACATCACCCTATCAATCAACATTCATCTCAAACCCAGACCCATATCATAAAAAAAACCCATCAATATCAAAAAGAACAAATTTTGTACTAATCCAAAGGTGAAATAATCTAAAGAAGAACCCAAAACCATGTGGGCATC
Source organism: Lathyrus aphaca (assembly GCA_963966055.1). Lineage (NCBI taxonomy): Eukaryota > Viridiplantae > Streptophyta > Magnoliopsida > Fabales > Fabaceae > Lathyrus > Lathyrus aphaca. The sequence goes on from OZ014519.1 coordinate 494,887,594, forward strand.
TGTTAAATAACAGTATGCAAAGTGGGGTGAGTTTAAGATATCGTTTCCCTTCCATAACCAGCTTCACCAGGAAAAAAATAAGAAATTATAAAGTAGAAAAAATTTGATAGTGATTAAAGACCACAAAGGATATCACACCCCAAAGGAGGAGACCTAACTCTTAACCCTAAGGAAGTTATGATTTTCCTAAGTTATCTAGGGTTTTAAGGGACCTCACAAGGAAAAAATGCAAAACAAATCAAAAATGAAAGATAAATTCATGCCAATTTTATCCTAGAAACTACATGATATGTGGGATGCAATGCAAAAAGAATCATTATCAAACCCTTCATGGTTAGGCAGAAAAGATTTTTCTAAGTTAGGGTCAAAAATATTGATTTTTAAGAACCCTAAATCCAAAGAAAATGTCAAAATGGATCAGGAACCAAAACGAAATTTGTATGAATGGTTTGATAATGTCTTTAAATGTGTCAAGATGCAATGTGATTTTTTTTGTGATTTTTAGAAACTTAAATGGTATTTTAATTAATTAATTTCCATTAATTAATTAAAATAAACATTTAAATATTTTAAAAATACAAATTTTATGCAAAAAATAAAATAAAAATTATTTTCAGAATAAGAAAAATATTTAAAGTCATGATGCAAAAAATTAAATTTTTTGAATGCATTTTGCTATTTTAAATAAAATGAACAAAGAAATGCAAATAAAATGAAAATAAAATTAATTAAAATACAAAGTATGCTGATCTGAGTGCCAGGATTCAAACCTAGGGGGCAGGAATTGACTGCGCGCATGATCTAGTGGTCAGAATTCAAACTGGATTTTTTGAATTAATTAATCCTAATTAATCTAATTAATTAAGATTAGGGCTTAATGAAGCAATCTGAGCCATTCACTGCGCGCGCGAAAGCTCAATCCAAGGGCTATTATTCAAACTGGGCCTAAACCCTAATTAGGGTTAATCAACTTCAGATGATTGGAACGGTGGTTCCGGTCATCTTCTCCGGCGAGACAAACTTCCAACTTCTTCCCTAGGTTAAATCAAACCCTCTAACTCTCCAGAATCACTCCCCTAACAATTCTAAATAAGAATCAATCACCAAAACAAATTTATCATGCCTCAAACACAAGATTCGAATCAAACATCAAAAACTGCAAAAATTTCAGAAGCACGATACAAGCTCATTTCTCAATCATTTTCAAAAATGAAAAGTGCAGTGTGATCAGTGAAGCATGAAGAAAATTTCTATAACATGAAAAGAGATTTCTGGAAAAATTGTTCTTGATGATACCTGAGATTGAGCTTTCAGTTCTTGAGCTTTCTGGGCCTTTCTTTGGTGCAATTCAACTCCAATGGACCTCCTGAGGATGCTTTGATGCTTAGAACAAGTTTGCAATGGCTGGTTTGAAGGTTGCAAGTCTACTGCACCAAGAATCGTGTTTGTGTTTGACTATGTTTCAGGCTATGGTGAAGGGTGGGAAATGCTCCTTAGGCCATATGGAGATGATTGGTGAATTTTTTTTGAGTTTTGATGGCTGAGTTGTGAGTTTCGAAAGCTTTTGCAAGTTGGATTGATTTTGTGTATGCTGAGAAATCTGAAGTGTTAGGCTGCAATGTTGTGTGTTATAGCTTGTGTTTGATCCACATAACAAACAGTGATAGGCCAGAGAGTGGGTGGTGGCTGCAACTGATTGGTATGGGCTTCTTTCCAAAAAGTCAAAAGTTTTGTACTTGGAGGTATGGGCAAGTGGCAGGCTGGGATTTGGGCATGTCCTGGTTCAGCTTAGATCAAGGAATGTTTGTGAATCAGATTTGATGAGTTGTGGCAAGTGGATGAGAGGTTTTGTACCATTTTGCAAATTCATGAAGTTTTGGCCCCTTTTGGATTTCTTGATGATCAAGGCATGAAACTTGAGAATTCCTTGGGAAATTCTGAATTATAGGTCATGTATGATGTTTGTGTAATGGTTAGAAGTCAATTAGAGGTCACAAATTGGTTTGACATGAGTTTTTGCAAGTTTCCCTCTTTGGTACATAAGTGAAAATTTGTGATTTTTCCCATCTTTACAAGGCCATAACTTGAGTTATATGATGAATTAGATCAAGTTCTTGTACCTTTTGAAAAGGGAATGATCCAATCTACAACTTTTATGACCAAGAATTTTTCATTTGAAGCATTTTTGAATCAAAAAGAGGAGGTTGAAAAACTTTCCCAAAATGGCAAGTTTGTATCACAAGTCACTTTCCCAAAATGGCAACTTTGCAAATGGCTTGAAATTCTTCAATTTTGTGAACTTCTAACTTCTTCTAAGATTAAATAAAGATCATATTCACCCAAAATGATGGAGAAGACCCTTTGGTTGGATGATTGGGGGCCTCAGATGCCCTGATTTTGCACTGACTTGTTCAAGAAGTCTTTTATTGATCAGATGCCTTCCCCATTGAATTTCTTCATGAAAATTGGTGTGCATGATCCCTATACCATATTGAGACCAATAGAAACAAGAATGACCAAATATTTTGGAGTTATGGCCTCTGAAACCAAAACCCTAATTTTAGGTCATATGTGCAGTTAAACCTGGCTCTGCTTCCATGCCTTTCTCAGTTCTTGTGATTTTCTGAATTTCTTGATCTTGGGTTGGATACAATATGATATTTGAACATACATGGACCCTCTTGAGATGATTGATGACCTTTGGAGTGGCTCAGATAGCTCAGGGATTGCTCAGATCACAAACCCTAGATGCAGATGACTTTGAACCAATGCAGTGAAGCAAAAATGCAATATCAGATAATATGATTGAACTTATGAAAAAGAAAAGATCATAAGCCATGGTGTGAACTTAGTGAGGGCAAATTTGGGGTGTTTACACTGCCCCCCCCCCCCCCCCCCTTATGTACTATCTGAACAAGTCGGCCCTTATGGTCGCATTTTTATTTTTATGCAAGGTTGACCTTGGTGGTCGTTTATATTCACTTGATTTTTATTGCATTGTTTATTTTTGAATGTATGCTCATTCGTAGAGGGAAACTTCATTCGTTTATTATCTCCAATGTTATGTAAGTCTCGCTCGATGATTTTACGTTTTTGTTCACGATTTTTGCCAAGTGTTTAGCAATGCTCATTGTAAGTGCTCGCTTCATGAGCTATTAGGATGTGGTTATTTTTTTGGGGGAAATGCTCAGTAGTTACATTGATGTCCTACAATTTGGGGAACCAGTCAGAATGCTAGGGTTATTTCTAGGCACAAAAGTGATTCTCATGTAATGTTTTTAGCATGAGCTTTCTGGCGTAAATGTCCCATCGTAAGTTAGGTGTTCTATTGTTCATGGTACGATGACAACGACAAACTCAGTCATGGATCTGTTGTATGACAGAGGGAATCCTTTTTCAAGAGTAGAGGCATGTCTTCTTAAACATTTGGTATGTAATGCTTGTACCTAGGTATGCATGTCTGGTTGGTAATATATGCTCATTATATTGACTCGAGCAAGCTGACATATATCTTAGCTGTAATATTGTGTCAGCTTTTCAATACTCCATGGCGAACTTCGAAATAAAAAGAGCAGTAATTGGACGTAAATTGAAGCTCTCTCGGTGTTGTGGCAGCGAGCTCTATTTATAGATGATGTGATAGAATTTGTTGAGAAAATTAAGACTTGGACTTCGATGGGATTTTGAATGAGTTTGTTGGGATTGTGTGGACTAGGGTTGAGAAAAATTCTCAGGCTTTGAACGAAAATCTCTACTGGTTTGACTTTGTGTCGCTTCTGTTACGAAATTTTGCGTTACTGAGTCATTAATATGAAGCGACCGTCTTATAAGTGAAACGACCAACTAAGGTGTCAAATGACCAACTCATTTCCAAGTTGGGCGTCTCATCAAGTGAGATGACCGTCTGTATGGTGAGACAACTGTTTCACAGCAAAAATGCAGAATTGCATTTTTCCATCATTATCCTTGTGTTTTCCTCGGTTTCTTGGCTTAAAAGCTTCCTTTTCGCATTCTTTCCTCTAAACGACCTATCAGATCGAATGTCTATAAACCAAACACAATTTGTGCGCAAAATTGTCCAAAACAAATAAATAAATATGTTAAATAATCAGAAATCGTATTAAATAATCGATATGAATTCGAGTTATCAAATTCCCCCAGACTTGAATCTTTGCTTGTCCTAAAGCAAACAATCAATCATGGTTTTTAAAAGAATACCTCTACATGCAGACATGAAACAAAACACCTATCCATACGTGGTCGTGCGACTTTGTGTTAAAATAACCAAAATTAACTTGAACACTAAAAATACACTAATGACACTAAAAACGAATAACGTTCTTAAACCCCCCTTAAGAACCAATCTGAATCATGTTGTTATAGCTCAGCCTGATGCTCTTATATCTATTTCACCCGGTTTCATTCTGACGCAATCAAATTAAGCCTTTTACCTTTGCACGCGCATAGTGAAATAGCATGTTTGTGAATTTGATCCTTCTTTTCAAACGGGGTCTGGTACACGAGTGTGGTAACCCTTTATCAAACCGAATGTAAGTTGTGGGGGATCGAATAGTAATTCTTTCTACCGAGTTCAGAACCAGATTCCTCTAAACCGACTGACATCGGTCTTTTTGCTTTGCCTTTTGTGCAGCTTGATTGTTTTACCTATGGCTTGCATGATCTTGATGTTTCTCTTTTTCTTCCTTTTTTGACACTTTTGTGATCAATCACTTATTTGCATCATCTTTCCATGTAGCTTGTACTTCAGGCGGTGCTGACTGCTAAAATAAACTATTCGGGGGCTAATTTAGACTTAAAGCTTATACTTTGGTATAATAGGTATCCAAATCGATATCGTTCTAAGTATTCAAGGTGTCAAGACTGTATAAGTTTTGTTAAGTCTTTTTCAGTTTCTCTAACATTGCCTATTAACCTATATACTTGAAGGGTATGTTAAATGAAAACATTATAAAGGAATAAAAAAATTTGGTAATGATAAAAATACTAGAGAGAATTTTGAAACTGAATACTTTGATTAATTTAGTTTGATTTCTTACAACTGAATATGGAAATCTAATACCTTCTCCCACACTATCTCAGACATTGTCCTCAATGTTGTGAGATATAGGTACACTTCTAAGAATTACAAAAGAAACATAACAAAACTAAAAACTAATAAAAGAAATAACTAAAAAGTATTTATTCCTGCTGTGGTGGTTTTCTTTGGCATCTTCCTATTGCTAAGTGCTCTGGTACACCTACATGATAAATGTAATCATGCATACCATTTACTTCTCTAGTTAGGTCACCTAGTGCTTCAGTGTTGGCTGCTATTTGTGTTCCATGAGTTGCTTGAGTTTCTTCCACTATTCCCAATCATACGGACAAATCCTCATATCTCTTCTGTTGTATCTAATGGTTCTACATTATGGCCACCATAATGTTATCCATAGACGGGGGTTGTTGATTCCTAGTCCGGCACCTAGTGGATGTGATGGTGCTTGCGAACTCTGCAGCTCTCTGTTATGCACTCTCTTCATCATCCAAAACCTACTAGACTTCATCTACTTCGGCACATTGTTGAGCATCCTGTGCAGCCTCACCTAGTGAAGGAGCTCGGAGGTTGAAGTGCAAGTTGGCTCTGACTCTCACATTCTTCTTGGTGTGATAGGGCAGGATGATGCTTCTGATAATCTTCCCGTTGACGACGAGGTTGTGCCTGTCATCTTTCCTTGCTCTGATCAGATGGATTGATTTGCAGAACTCCATGTCGAGAAAAAGGGCGGGTACTCCTTAAAGTTGGTTCAGGTTTTCCTCTAAACCTAGTTTAAGTGCAATATCTGTGATCATATCACCAAAGCAGAAGGGAGATTTCCCTCTGTTATAGATATATTTGATGTTTTCGAAGATGAAGGCGACGGGATTGACTTTCATGTCGAAGAAAGCACACTAAATCAAAAATAACTCCTTTTGATTTACCTTGTGGTTGTTGGCTCTCCCGAAGATAACACTTGACACAGCCCTCTAAAAATACCGGATGGCGGGGTTCTGAATATGTGTTGTGTATAGCTCCTCTCATCCATCCTCTCTTTCTCTAGATAATTCCTCCCACAGATTAAAAACTCTGATATGTCAGTCTCCTCCCTTCGGAATGGTTAGGTGAACACCTTCACCCTGTGGGAAACTGAACCAATCACTGAATTGTTCTTGAGTTAGGGAGAATTCCCTCGCAAACATACGGAAGGTGATGTTCCCCGTAAGGAATTTCGTATCTCCCCTAGGTGTGATGTACTCGAACGAGCTAAGGAACTCCAACACGAGCAGGGCGTAGGTTGACCGGTTGCTTAGGAAGAGCGTCGTGAGATGAGTCTTATCCATCATCCAGTTAACGCTATCGCGGAGACCCAATTGAGTTAGGCAGTCCTCATCGGCATAACAAGTGATGTTGACTCGCCTGTCATGGAATTCCTGAAAGCGAGTCCGTTGGAGAACTCAGGCGTCTTCTTCTCTTGAAACAAGTGGTGCTGGTCTATGCACGACCATTTTTAGAAAGGTAAATGAATTTGTGAGAAAGGGTGGTGGCTGGTGTTGAAAAAGAAACTATGCAGCAACTGGAATTAGAAACGAAAGGTTGAAAAATTGAGAAACTTTGCTAAGGAAATGTTATGATTGTTGTTGTGTGAAAATGAAATTTGAGAGGAGTGTATTTATAGGGAGAGGATCATAGCCATTGGAGACAAAAGATGGTGGGGTTGCAATGGCTATGACGACCATTGAAGGAAATGAACGTTGGTATTGAGACGGTCGTCTGAATGGTGTGACGATCGTCTGAAGCATTGAGACGGTCGTCTCATAGCTTAGACGAGCGTTTGGCTTGAAAAATTCAAAACTCTTAAAAATTAATACCTACTCCTCTGATTTGTACTGCTTTCATACATATTGTACATGTAACTTAGTGCATGCATATAAGATATATAGCAGGTAACAAAATAAGGTTAATGGTAGTCATTCTATCTATACCAATACATGAAATGAAACTTAGTCTAGCAGTAGGTAAAATTATACAGCATTATATCAACTAGCAGTGAAGAAATAAATGTATCAACTGATATATTTTAACACAAATAACACATTATCCTTTTTAATACTAAGTTTATAATATTTCTCAACTTCAATAGCAATCAAAATTCAAAGCATAGCAGATAAAAATTAAACCAAAGTACTTTATTAAAACTTAGCAAAATGCAAGAGTAATAATTCAAAATAAGCTGGAAATTTAAAATTGACTTACAAACAAAATTTGACTAAACTTAAAATGCTAAAATTGAATAAAAATGCGATAAAATTCTGATTAAATTGTAGAAGAAATTCAGCCACGACTTTTATGGATTCAATCAACTGCATCCCTCAAATACTCAAACTGATCCATTGTCATATCTCTTAGAGTAATAATATCGACGCGCAAGTCGCAGATGTCGGATTTCATGGTTTGAATCTCAGTTTGTAGACTTTCTAAAGTGAGCTCGGGTTTTGTTGGAATTGGTGTAGGTGTCTTAAGGGAAACTATCCAAGGTTTCTGATGGAAATTCTGCCAATTTCAAACCCATTGAATATTCTTTGTCTTCTACGCAATTGTAATGTTTAAGGTGTTTCCCATTTAATATAAACAGTGCACTAGTCCTACCCTTAATTCCAATAACACCACTACTTAAAACTTTAGTTATTTGGAAAGGTCCGGACCATCTAGATCGTAATTTTCCTGGGAACAGCCTAAGTCTAGAATTGAATAACATAACGACATCTCCCACACTTAATTCTTTCCTAGAAATTCGCTTGTCATGCCATTTCTTGGTTCTCTCCTTATAAATATGGGCGTTCTCGTAAGCGTCTAGTCTTAATTCCTCCATTTCATTTAAGTCTATAATACGTTTCTCACATGCGTTAATGTAGTTAAAGTTAAGGGTTTTAATCGCCTAATAGGCTTTATGCTCTAATTCTACCGGCAAGTGGCAAGATTTTCCGTAGATTAATTTGAATAGTGTGGTTCTGATGGGTGTCTTAACTGCTGTTCTATAGGCCCATAAAGCTTCTGGTAATTTAACAGACCAATCTTTCCTCGATGTAGCTACAGTCTTTTCTAGAATTTGTTTTATTTCTCTATTCGAGACTTCTACTTGTCCACTAGTTTGTGGGTGGTAAGGTGTAGTTATTCGGTGTCTTACTCCATATTTTAATAAGAGTTTATCAAATATTCTAGATATGAAATGTGATCCTCCGCACTTATGACAAGTCTTGGTACACCGAATCTTGGGAAAATAATGTTCTTAAAAAGCTTTATGACTACTCGAGTGTCATTTGTTGGGGAAGCTATAGCTTCTATCCATTTTGAAATGTAATCGACAGCTACGAGTATGAATTTATTTCTAAAAGAAGATGGGAATGGTCCCATAAAAACAATTCCCTAAACATCAAAAATTTCTACTTTAAGAATTCCTTTTTGGGGAATCTCATTACGCCTCAAGGGTGTTACCAGTGCGTTGGCATCGGTCGCAATTAAGAATGGCAAGGTGAACATCTTTCCAAAGAGTGGGCCAAAATAGGCCTGATTGAAAGATCTTCGCACAGGTCTTAGAAGTACTTGCATGTCCACCGCAAGGAACATAATGACAATGGGAAATTATGTTATCTATTTCTTCATCAGGGACGCATCGACGGTAAATACTATCGGATCCTCGCTTGAAAAGCAGTGGTTCGTCCCAGTAATACTGTTTTAAATCATGGAAGAATTTCTTCTTTTGCTAATAAGTAAGATCTGGCGGAAGTACTTCGGCAGCTAAATAGTTGACTATGTCAGCATACCATGGCAAGGTGTTTTGCGCATAGTTTTCTTCCATTGTTTCTTCTTTGTCTTGTTCGTCTAGAGAAGATATCTCTTGTTCTAATTTGGATATACGACATTCATCAGGTAAATCTTCATTTATTGGTATTGGGTCAGGTTTAGTTCCTTCCATATGTGATAAGTGGTATGCTACTACGTTGTCAGTCCATTTCTTATCCTTTATTTATAAATCAAACTCTTGTAGTAATAGGATCTATCTTAGTAATCTGGGTTTTGCATCCTTTTTACCTATAAGGTATCTGAAATTTATCAAGCGCGAATACTACAGCTAAGAGTTATTTTTCTATTGTGGCGTAATTCATCTGAGTGGGGTCTAATGTTCTACTTGTGTAATATATTGCATGAAGTTTCTTATCTTTTCTTTGGCCTAAGACTGCTCCTAGAGTGTAATCACTTGGATCGCCATAATCTCGAACGGTAGCATCTAATCTGGTGGTTGCATGATGGGTGCAGTAATAAGAGCTATTTTGAGTGTTTCAAAAGCTTTTAAATAGTCTTCGTCAAAGATTAACTCAGCGTCTTTCATTAATAAATTTTTCAACAACTTTGTGATTTTAGAGAAGTCCTTAATGAATCATTGGTAGAAACCAGCGTGTCCTAGAAAACTTCTTATATCTTTCATGGTTTTAGGCGGTTGAAGGTCTTTTATTACTTCTATCTTTGCTTTATCTACCTCGATGCCTCTGTTGGATATCACATGTCCTAAAACAATTCCTTGTATGACCATAAAGTGGCACTTTTCCTAATTTAGTATAAGGTTCACTTTTGTGCATCTCTCTAGTACCATTTCCAGGTTAGATAAACATCCTTCAAAACTTTGTCTGCATATGGAGAAATCGTCCATAAACACTTACATGATGTCATCTATGAAATCTGCAAAGATCGCCATCATTTATCTTTGAAATTTCGTTGGGGCGGTACATAAACCAAACGACATACGTCGATAAGAAAATGTTCTGTAGGGGCATGTGAATGTTGTCTTTTCTTGGTCATTAGGGTGAATAGGTATTTGGAAAAATCTTGAGTAACCATCAAGGTAGCAACAAAAGAAATGATGGGCTAATCTTTCCAACATTTGATCAATGAAGGGTAAAGGAAAATGATCTTTTTGGGTAGCTTTGTTCAGTTTTCGGTAATCGATACACATTTTGTACCTGGTTGTTACTCTCTATGTTATAGGCTCGCCTCTGGCATTTTTAGTGACTGTAATGCCTCCCTTCTTTGGTACGATGTGAACTAGGCTAACCCACTGACTGTCGGATATTGGGTATATAATCTTTGCGTCTAACAAATTTTTTACTTCATCCTTAACTACAGTACTTAGTATCGGATTAATCCTTCTCTGAGGATCTCTAGAGGTTTTATAATCTTCCTCCAGCATAATGCGGTGCATACATATCGAAGGGCTTATTCCTTTCAGATTAGATATGTTATAGCCTAACGTGGTTGGGTATTTTCTCAAGACGTCTAAATGTTTTTTTCTTTCAATTTGTCCTAAATCTGCATTTACTATAATAGGTCTTTTAAGTTCTGAATCAAGATATTCGTATCTAAGATTGTTAGGCAATGTCTTGAATTCAAGATTGGGTTTCTTTGGGCATGGCATATGGTTAGGTGTAAGAGCTAAGCTTTCATTTAAGCTTTCGTCTTTATAAGGTTATTTCCAATTATCGTCTTCGAATATTAAAGGAGATGGGATATTCATTATGTCAGAATAGGTAGTTTCTTCTTTTTCCATTTCTCGTATGCCTTCTTCAATGACGTGTATGAAATAGCAGGTATCGTCTATGGCTGGAGCTTGGAGAAATTGGGTGAGAATGAATTCGACTTTTTCTTCTCCTACTTCGAATGCCAGTCTGCCTTTCTTTACATCTATAATATCTCCAGTCGTGGCTAAGAATGGTGTTCATAATATGATTGGGGTCGTAGCATCTTTTTTGATGTCCATGATTATGAAATCAGTCGGGATGTAGAACTGGCCTATTCGTACATGAACGTTTTCTAAAATACCAACTGGAAATTTGACAGAGCGATCGGCTAGCAAAACGGACATCTTGGTCGGTCTAAGTTTTCCCATATCGAGTTTCTTACAAGTAGATAACGACATAACGTTTATACTGGCTCCTAGGTCGCATAGAGCTTTGTCTATGATGAACTTTCCTATAACACAAGGAATAAAGAAACTTCCTGGATCCTTCAGTTTAGGTGGCATATTATTTTGGATAATAACGCTACACTCAGCAGTGAGTGTAATTGTTTCATTTTCTTCGATTTTCTTCTTGTTAGATAGGATCTCCTTTAGAAATTTAGCATACGAAGGAATCTGAGTTATAGCTTATGTAAAGGGTTTAGTAATGTTTAATTGTTTTAGAAGCTCTACAAATTTCTTAAATTGTCCCATTGTTTTAGAATTTGTTAACCGTTGGGGGTACGGAATTGGTGGTTTATATGGCGGCGGAGGTGCATAAGGTTTTTCCTTCTCCTCAGCCTCTTGTTTGTTGATTTCATTTTCCCGTGGTTGTGGTTTATCGATTTTCTCAGTTGATTTCTCAGGTTGAGGTTGTTGATACATGGTTGGGTTTTCGATTCTAGGGTCGGAAGGTCCGTCCAATTCTTTCCACTTCTAAGTATAATTGCATTTGCATGACCCTTGAGATTTAGTTGCGGTTGTCCAGGAAACGTTCCAACTAGAGAAGCAGTTGATGTTTGTTGTTGGGCTACTTGAGAAATGTTGGTTTCTAGCATCGTATTATGAGTAGCTAAAGCATCTACCTTGGTTACCAATTGCTTTATCTGTTCGCTAGTAAGGATGTTTTGATTTAGGAAATCCTTGTTCGTTTGAGCTTGGGTAGCTATGAAGTTCTCCATCATCAGTTCAAGGTTTGACTTTCTAGGAACATTAGGATTGGGTGCAGCAACTTTCTGATATCCAAGTGGTGCATTTGGTGCTTGATTCGGCGCATACAAGGCATTGTTATTCTTGTAAGAGAAATTTGGGTGATTCTTCCATCCTGGGTTGTATGTGTTAGAATAAGGATTTCCTTGAGCATAATTTACCTGATTTGTGGCTAATCCGACAAGAATATGATATACATGTGATGTGTGTCCTGGGATTCCACAAATCTCGCAATTTGGAGTTACGGAAGCCACGGTTGCTGGTGGTGTTACGGTTAAGTTATCGATCTTCTGAACAATGGCATCCATCTTCGCATTTACGTGATTGAAATTGTTCACTTCATATATTCCTCCCTTAGTATAGTTCTTATTTACAGGCATTTATTCTCCTCCCCATTGGCAATGATTTTGAGCCATGTTTTCAATGAGGTTATCTGCTTCTTTGTAATGTTTATCCATAAGAGCACCGCCCACGGCAGCGTCTATTGTCATCCTGGTGTTGTATAGAAGTCCATTATAGAAGGTTATGATGGTTACCCAGTTTTCAAACCCATGGTGTGGACATAATCTTAACAGATCCTTGTATCTTTCCCACGCTTCATAAAGTGATTCGGCATCTTTCTGTCGAAATCCGTTAATCTGGGCTCTCAGCATAGTTGTTTTGCTTGGCGGGAAATAACGAGATAAGAATACTTTCTTCAGCTCTGTCCATGTTATGACAGAGTTGGCTGGTAACGATTGTAACCAGGACCATGCTTTGTCTCTTAAAGAGAACGGAAAGAGTCTTAGTCTAATTGCGTCTTGGGTTACACCATTTGCTTTCAAAGTATTTACGTATTGCATGAACTTCGTCAAGTGTTCATTTGGATCGTCCATCGGACTTCCAGAAAACTGGTTCTGTTGTACAGCTTGCAGCAGTGAAGCTTTGATTTCAAAGTCGTTTCGGGTTATGGCTGGTGCGACAATACTGTTGTGTGGTTCTAGTTGGCTATGAGTCGCATAGGACTTTAGTGAACGAGGTGGTCCTCCATTTTCTTCGGCCATGATTGGTTCTTCAAGTGGTTCTGGTATAGTAATTTCAAGAATAAGGGTTTCTTTGGGTTTAGTTCGACGTCTAGAACTTAAGAAACGTTCTACTCCGTCGATCAGGGGTTCTAAGTCTTCGCCTCAGAAGCGAGTATTGGGCATACAATCGACAAAGGAAAGGTAAATTTGTATCCCTAGTCTAGGCGGCACAAAAACTTAATACACTATTGACTAAATCTAAGTCCCTGACAACGGCACCAAAAACTTGGTCGTGACTCACTGAGTCTAACGGTTACTAACTGCAAATGCACAATCTATCGCTAGTAATAAAAGATATTGACCCCACAGAGACTCGATAATCAACCTAGTGTAGTCGGGTGTTGCTATGTTTAGCTAAGGTGAGCGATGTTTTAGGTTTTAAAGGGCTAAGAATTAACTAAATTAAAGTAATGATATAAATTATCGGTACGTAATTGATTTCTCCTTCGTGAATTCAGTAAAGGGTTGGTTTGTTAAGGTTTATTAAGTTATCTCTCTGTAGAAACTCTCAGTCTAAAAGTCCTCGACTCACACTCTCGTGGTCTTGCCTAATACTATAGTCCTAAGTTCAATTGAGCACTCTCGCTGTGTCAATTCAAGTTAGAAATACTTTTTGGAAACCTAAAGGTTCTAATCAGTTTTAAAGCGCTCTCGCTGTATTTAAAACTAATGCCCGATTTCAACTATCTGACTAGAATCTCACACTCCCATGGTCTTAATCCTAATCTTTTAGACTCTCTTACTCTCTTAATGAAAGATAATTAAAACAAGAAATGGAAACCAAATTATAACTTAATTTAAGGTTTTAGCCTAATTCTATCGAATTCGTTCTAGTATACACAATTGCCTACCGATTAATAGTTTAAGCTAACATATTAAATAAAGAAAGGTAGAAGGAGAGAAATTGCATAATGTAAATAAATGCGATAATAAATAAATAAAATAACATTAAAATAAGAAACCTGGTTGTAATATCTTGATCAACCAAACTTCAAACACTGGTGGACTCTTACTCTGGAACTTCTCCAAAGCACGAAACTCATCTTGTTCATTGTTTCGAGTTGTAGCCTCAATCAATGCTTAAATAGCTTCCACAAGAGCACGCATGTTATTTCCAGCCATTCTACACAACACTCTCAACATCAAAAAGGAATAATCATTAACGAATAACAATCGACAACAGACCAACAACAACGACACATGACCTGACAGACCGACCTGCTCTGATACCACTAATGTAACACCCTTTTTACCCCCACAACATATTATTTAAGAAAATCAGAGTTCAACATAAAGGGCATCACATTTCAACACAATCAACAATTAAACATCATGTACGTGTCATGTCTCGTAACACGGGTTGCAACTTATGTCATAAATAAAACAAAACCTCAATTAATGGTAGCGGATCATTATTCAACATCTTAATCATCATGATAAAAAGGATTCAACTATAATCCAAAACATCGTCATCAAGTGTTAAAAATAAACAAAAAAGACAAAATAAACCAGGTGTTCCCCAGTGTTACACGACACAAAGCAAGACATCACCTAAACTCTATAAACAACAAGAGACGCACTCCGAGCTACTTCCGGTCCTTGAACTATTCTTGAGAATCTGCAAGATGGCATAATAGACCATCATGAAAGGAAGACAGGGTGAGTAATCCATATTCAATATAAATAATATAAATATGGAAATATAAGACAACATACAATTATTCATCATTTACAACAAATCTCACCCATATTCAACAACAACAAGTCACATCATCATAAAACAAATGCATTCATTTTATGCCATAAATAATGAAATGCAACTTCATAAATGCATGTGGTACCGATTTTCAACATGTGATGGACACTGGCCATCAACCCTCCACAAGGGAGCACAACATAACAACAACAATAACACCTCAATCCACACAATGGGATTGAAGCTTTAATCATCATAAGAATATCATGAATGCATGATGCAACAACAACAACAACAACAATAATATCATCTTAATCAACATTTGCATCGGCATTCATCATTATACATCATTCGTCATTCATATATATACTTGTCTATTCATAATATCATTACTACATAGCATCATTTTACAACATATTCATCATAACTTCATTTCATCATTATATTACACATTTAGCCTATTATAGCATGGTAACAACTCACAGCAACATCATAGCATCATAACACAACAAAACAAATCATCACGAGTCATCCAAGAAAAGAAATTATTTTTCAAAAAAGCTACAGGTCTCGCTAAGCAAACAACTAGCTCGCTAAGCAAGCAACTCTCTGTATATGACCTTTCCAAAATTCTACTCACTCGCTAAGCGACAGAAAACAATCATACAACCTATTATCATCATGTAATCATCACTTATAACCTTTAACAACAACAAATCATCAAATTCTATCAACAAACTACCAAACCCTAAGGTTTCCCCTCAAAAATCCTCTTTCCTTATAAGACAATCCAAACATTATAGACATTGAAAGAGAACTACTCCCCATACCTTAATCGGTTGAACTTTCACTTTCACATCTCAAAAGACCACTCTACCCCTTAGACCTTCAACTTCTTTTATTTTATTTTTAATAATAATATTTAAATAATACCCAATTATTATAATCTCACTATTTAATAAAATATTTCATTCTTCTTAATATTCTACAAAATACCACAAATTACCACTTATTCATAAATAATTACATAAATAATTAAATTATGAAATTGGGGTGTTACACAAAGTCCATTGATATTGATGAAACTTATGATCAAAAGTCATGATCCAAGGTACCAAAAGTCAAAAACAATATAAAATGGAAATAAATAAATAAAATAAAGCTTTAAACAATTTTAAAATGATATTTAAAATGGAAAATACAAATGAAGCATCTAAACAACAAATAAAAGCTCAATAAAATCAAAATAGGTCAGAAACAAGTCAAGGATCATAAAATAATTTTTGGAGATTTTTTTAAAACGCATAAAACTAATTTTAAACCAATTAAAATGCAAGAAATATGAGAAAATTAAGAAAAAATAGCAAAACATAAAATAAAATATGAAAAAAAAAATAACACTAGGTAGTAAATATTTTTAGGAAATTAAGAAGAAAAAAAGATTAAGTGAAAAATCATTTAAGATCTATTTTTAATGATTTTTAAATGAAATTAAATAAAAATAACTATTTAAAACAAATTAACATGAAACAAAAAAAAACACATCCATCAGATCAATCCAACACACGTGGAAAGCAGCACTATAGGCCATTTGATCTTATTAGTGAGTCACAATCAAAGATCAGAGGGTCGAGGTTTAA
The DNA here is from genome assembly GCA_963966055.1 of Lathyrus aphaca. Taxonomy (NCBI): domain Eukaryota; kingdom Viridiplantae; phylum Streptophyta; class Magnoliopsida; order Fabales; family Fabaceae; genus Lathyrus; species Lathyrus aphaca. Next base: position 494,903,789 of record OZ014519.1, read on the forward strand.
ATTCAAAACAAACTCACCAATGGATCAATGTATTCAATCACAACGGACAAAACAATTTTAAAAAAAAAATTGTGTGTCAGCATGTTATTGGACAAAATTTGAATTTTGGTTCTAAAACACGTGAACCTCAACTTCATCTTTTTCCTCGGTTCAATTTCTAAAAATTCATAAACTCGTGTTTTTTACCTCGAATCAACCATGGATTTAGTTGCCTAACACATCATCCTTCATGTCTCTTTGCTTCGGAAAAATTTATTTGCTACGAGCAAAGACAATTTTCTCAGAAAATGCAAGAACCCTAGAACTTGTAAGTAAAATAAAATTGCAAATACGAAATATGAATTCAAGGAAGGAGAGGGTTATTGATCAGTGAAGCAAGAGGAAGCTACAAGTAACTAGTTAGAAGTGTAATTTCACAATTATCTACCTTTTCAGTTGAAACTCGAAGGTTCTACGATGGTGAAATGGAAAACTTGGATTCAAGTTGTTTCAGGTCACAACAATGCTTAAGTTAGCTTCAGATAAGGTTGATGATGGATTTTGGGCAAAGAAATAACGAGAAACGAGTTTAGTTTTGAAAAATGAAAGTCTGGTTTGAAGAGGGTATCGAGCTCTATGGAGGTAGAGTTTCTTTGGTTATTCAAGCTTGCAAATGAATGGTAGATGATCCTCTATTTATAGGGAAGTGAATCACGTCCTTTCTTGTGTGAAATTTCCTTTCAATCGTGCCAACCAAATTAGGAATTTTCTAGATCTAGAAATTTTGAAAGTTGGCATGAAAAGTGCATTTCTCTTTCATTTTCATGTCGTTTCAAGTTGTACCAGATGCGCTTTACCATAGAATGAGTTTCCACATGCTTGAAGGGGTCCCATTTAGGTGGTACATGCTTGAAAATTATAGGTCACAATGTGAGCAGAGTTCAAATCATCTTGTTCCAACCGAGGACAAATGAAATTCCCTCGTGCATTTTATGATTTTTATTGAGCCAAATGTTCATTTCATGGAAAGGAAGACAATGAAAAAGGAAACACTTCAATTGGATGCTTGATGAGTAAATGGCAAGATTGGAAATTTGAGGTTTTATCGCTGAAAAATAGGTCAAACATGTCATGACCTAGTTTTGTGCACAAATGTCCTTCAAGATTTGAGGTCCTTGGAGCATGAATTGATATTTTACCTCCAAATGAAGTTGTAGAGGAAATCTAAAGGGATATTTAGCAAAAATAATCGCCCATAAAAGGTAAAACTTGAAGGAGTTATGATCTTTGGAACATGGACATGCCATACTTGAGTCTTAATTCAAATTTCACTAAGTCCACAAAGTGGCCTCTTATGTCTCCAAAACTTTGATGATCTTCTAAGCATAATTAGGTCTTTACTTGTAAAGAGAAGTTGAAAAATATATCAAGAAAAGTCGTTTTCCTGAAGAAGCACTCAATAATGTTAAATAGTGATGAAGTTATGAAGTTTTAAACTTGGATTTGAAATGTTGACTTTTTAGACCAAACCACTTTGTACAACCTTGTAACCTTGGACTTCTTTTTCCTTTCTAGGTAAAATGATGGTCATATGAACTCAAAATGATGTACTATTTATTGTCCTTTGATTAATCTTACAATGACTTAAGAAAATTTATTGATGAAGGCATGAAAGTAAACGCGTAAACCTTTAAAGTTTCTTGAGAAACAAGCTATTGAACTTTGAAATATCTTTGATAAAATAAAGTTGAATGATACATGAGACCCTATGCTTTGATATTAGAGGTCGTGCTTTGATGAATAGCCTTTGAGAAACAATGGTTGATCATTCTTTGACTTGAGGAACTCATACTCTATTGAGGGGATAATCATTTGATGTTCTTGATTCCAAACCCTACCTTGCACAAGAAACAAAAGGGACAAGACATATTTTTGTATTTGATTAGTGGTTAGTGAAATAATAAACATACGAACACAAATGAAAAAGATACATAAAGAGGTGCATGATGATCTCTGCAAAAGCAAACCCAAATATGTGGGGTTAGGAGACAACCAAGTTTGTGATCTTGATGCATTGCAAATATGTAAATGAGGGGGAATCTTAGGGATAAAAATTAGGATATGACAAAGTGATAAAAATGTTTTAAATAGAAATAAAGTGTGTAAGCTGAAATAGAAGCATCACGCTCGTGATAGTCAGTATCACACCATGATGCAAGCATCATCGCAGCGCAATGAAATTCGTCGCACCTATGAGAGTTCCAGTAGCAAAACACTTTTTTTTCTTTCTCATTTTTCTTCACAATTTTCTCTAAATATTTATATATATTCCTTGTATTAGCCTTTTGGTCTATTCTTCAAATTTAACATATTTTTTGTCTTTTTTCTTCTGAATCTATCCAAATTTCTTCTTAAAAATCACATAATCATAATTGTCATCACAAACCATAATCAACTATGTTATATCAGGTGGTAGAAAGTTCAATTTAACTATTGTCTTTGATGGCATTAGTCAACAATATTTGTATAGACTAATAAAAGTTATGATCTCATTATTGTTAATAACACATTCAAGTGACACATAAAGGAACACAAAAAGAGAAAATACATTAGAAGCAATATAAAACAACAAAAGAAAAGAGTTTGTAAAATATATTAAATGGAAAGATCATATATTGTACCTCTCCCTCTTAGACTTGTCTAGACACATGGTGCATGTAAAGTTTCAATATAGGATCCGTTTGTTTTAGCTTTAAAAATTCAATATAGGATTCGTTTGTTTTAGCTTTAAAGAATAGATTTTTTAAAATCGATTGTTAAAATATTACAAGTTTTTTATATTATTTTTTACTAAATTGTAAGACTAATTTTGACATCGTACGATATAAACATGCATTATTGAAGATCAAACAATAGTCGAAATCATAAATTTTATAAAAAAAAATTGTATCTCAAAAATGATTTTTATAAAATAAAACTATTTGAAATAACTTCAAAATAACATTTTAAAAATAACTATTCAAACCAAAATTTCATTTGAATCTTCTATGAAAAATTTCATTGTGAGTTTTTTTTTCCACAAAATTTTAGGTTTGTTTGTTTCAGCTTTAAAAAAATGATATTTTTTTCGTTTTATTTTCAAATTTAGATTTTACTAAACCGTTTTTTAAAATATTACAAAAATTTATATTTTTTTTTCTAAATCGAAAGACTAATTTTGATATCCTATAACATAAATATACATTATTGAAGATCAAAAGATAGTCGAAATCATAATTTTTTTTTAAATGTATTTCAAAAATGATTTTTATGAAAATCTATTTGAAATAGCTTCAATTAAGTGATTTTTTGAAATTTTCATATCCAAAAAAAGTTTCAATAAAATGATAAAATATCTAAAATAAAATTTAAAGAATAATTATTTGTGGCACCCTAATTTTTGCCCTATGACTTTTTCGCATTTTTCATCTGCATCTTGCAATACAAACAAGATCATGCTGGTTTCTCAGTTTTTCTCGGGTGTAGGTTTATGCCTCACATAGGATCATCATTTGTTTTATTTGTTTATATTTACTAGCCACTAATTAAAATCCAAATAGCGC